>PTEX01000020.1:2368106-2434091 GCA_003342815.1 Eudromia elegans
CAGAGGAAGAGCTGGGAGTTACCCTCCGTGTTACCACTTGAGTCAATACTGGAATAAAGAAGGAGCAGAAAAAGCTCTCATGAGAAAGAGGAGACAGGAGCCAAAGTCAGAGCAGTTTCCTTGCTGCCAGCTAACGTCCCTCAGAAGAATTTTTAACTGTAACGATGCATCTCGGAGCACAGGAAAAAGGACTGGGGTGTTTTCTGCACTGAACTCTGTCTTCCCTGGCACAATGTGAACTTGTGCTTTCGAATCTCRCTGTGAGACACTTGTAGCAGCTCTTAACAAAAGTGCAGTTACCAGAACCGAGACCTGTTCATTTTTCTGAAAATGCATTTTGCTCCAGCTGCTAAAATCGCGACACCTTTTGTGTTGGCTGCTTTTAYTGGTCCCGCTGGGAAGAAGGAATTGAATAACTAGTAGCAACAAAACATTTGTGTGTGGTAACATTAGGGTATTTGCCAAACGCATCATTAATGCCACTGACTGGCTGTGTCACATTACAACAAAAATGAATTTGAGATGTAACATGAAAAGTGATGTTCAAAAATGAACTGAATCAATTCAATTAAAAAAACCCACACTGTCTCAGTTTTTGTGTGTGGAAGCTGCTAAGTATGTGCCTCAAGGACTGTAAACACAGAAAGTCTGCCAGGAGGGCATCAGAGTTTGGCAAGCAATATTCTGGGCCTTGCTTTCACTTGTGTGCTGCCTCATTGCAGGTTTGGCAGGGGAAGGAAGGGCGATGGAGACACGGAGCTGTCACACAGCCACCRTCCTTTGCAATTGTGGTGACTCCTCCATTGTATCGGACTGGCAGTATTAACTCCTAATGCTCAAGCCTTGTAAACCCAAACATCGTGGGTTTCACAGAAAAAGACTGTAATAGTTTACAGTTTCCAAGATATCTCTCTCTCCTGAATCCTCCAAGAAATCTTCTTTTTTTAATCTAGTTAAGAATGGGAAAAAATACTACAGAAAATCATTGAAAACATTCAAGCCAGGGCCTARGCTTTTTCTCAATAAAGCTGCTAGTTTCTGTCCTGTTTGGATTTGAATTTTTTTTTATCTTTACAAGCCAGAAGGACAGTTTAGATAGCTGCTTTGGTAAGGGCCACTCTGTTCTGCAAGAGATTAGCTGGAGCATATCTACATTATGTTTTTACAGGCAGATGTAAGCAAATTCTGGCCAGTCTTTGAAGGCCTGAATAGGAGCTGTATCTGAATTGGGCTGTGTGGCCCTGCTGAAGTGGATGAGGTGAGGCCAAGCATGTGGCTAATACTTCTGGTTCAGACTTGGCCCTTGTGCAGGTATGCRTGACCCTTTAAGAGACTATAAAAATACCCTGGGTGTTTTGAAGCAAGACAGTATGAACCTATCTAAGGTTACCAGAAATAAGATTTAATGTTGACTGAACTGAAGTTATCTCAGCTTTGCACTGAAATCATGTTCTTCCTTGGCTGATATATTATGAGACATTAGGGTAACTGTGTCCTGCTGACGCCTTGCCATATCATCGTTGCAGTGGCAGGGYTTGGAAGGCAGCTTCTAGTTTAGATTGTGAGGGCTGTCTCTGCCTATGTTTCCSTGTCACTAAGCTGAAATGGGTTATGTCTGTCTGTGAAGTCCCTATATCCTATCGTAAGTACAAATACAGGGATTACTGRATTCATATGGTAGTAGTACCCAGAGGTGGTACTTTTCTTTGAGAAAACTCTCATGAAAATTTATGGTAGATGTTATTTAAGGTGGATGTTAAGAAATTATTAAATATGTTTTTAGTTTATATCCTCTGTGCTTGCCACTTCAAAGTTAACTCTTCARTGGGATTCTTCCTGTGATTCTCTGCCTTGTCTTGACTCCTGGAGATATGAGTTTATATACTTTTTGTTAGGGATCAGAAGAGATGTGCCCTGGAAATGTTTTATTTCTATGCTTCAGGAAGGTGAATAAATAAGCACTTGGAGCAGTTTCTTCTAGCTTGGATACCCTTGGCACAAAAGCAAGGTAGGAGGGCATAGCAGCTAATGAGATGAAAGCTAATTCAGACTTGGCTACCCCTAGCACTAGCAGAACACAAATGGTAGAGGTAGAAGGGGGCAGAACAGATGCTAGAAGTGCCAAGCTTTTCAGYTGGCTGAGATTTCAGCAGGCACAAGTAAGCCATGGTGCTATGTAAAATAAAATTCTTATTGGATACCAACAAGATTCTCTATTACTGGCCTTAGAAAGATTGCATTCACGTCTCTAAGAGTGCTAGAATACACATCATCCAAAATGTAACTAAGTCACCAGCAAAAATCACCCAGTTTAGCAGAAGCAGATGTATTTGATRCCTTACAAAAGGTTAGAGAGTTGCTTCTTGGGGAGGAGCCTAGCATCGTGCTGGAGACATGCCCTCACTTTGCTGCAASGTAGAATCACAGTCTAACAGCAGAAGCACTAATCTGGTAGTAGGGAGTATAGCTCACTTGTGAATACAATTGCGCCTTATTTGTTCATAAATTAGTGTAATTTGAAACTTTCCACAGACCTGACGTTGGGAGAGGAGGAGAAGAAAAGGAAAAGATTGCTTCATGTTCTCCTACAGAATGTGGTCATTTCTGACCCGGGCATGTCACATGGGACTTCCTCTTTGGAAGAATGTGCTCTAGGAATTGTATGCTTGGCAGTTCAATTTAAGAGTTGAAGGCCTTAGTTATGAGAGAGTCTATTTAGCCTTTTTAATAAGTCAGCTACTAACCYTTTAACTGTCTAGGGTTTTCCAGTCCTTTCATTAATTAAAGCATTCAGCAATGAATCACAGCATTATTCCTTGCATAAGTCTGTCCCTGCATGTGTGGCTTGATTATAATCATTTGGCTGTCCTCTAAGACAGAATAGCAGTAAAAAATAATACTTTTTTTACCATTTCTCATAGGCGAAGCCAGCACTGACTTCTCTAGATGTAAGGCTGTGAGTGACTCCTAAGCATGCATAAGCACTCCTGCCTTCACCTATGGGTCRGTTCATTGATCAGATTGTTTGGAGAAAAGAGGGATTAGAAGCATTAGGCTTCTCTCTTTCTTCTTTTTTTTTTTTTTTTTTTYCTCTCTCCTTCCAAAGGAGAGTGAACTTGGTTTTGTCAGTGCTCAAGACTGTGCTAATGAGACTTGATTTTTCTTTCTTCCATTTTTATTCTATTCTTATATCACAAAAGGCTCCACTTCCTCTCAGAGCAGTGCTGTTTCCAGTTCACCAGGTGTTCCTTTTTAATCAGGCAGCCAATTGCCTACAGTCAATAAAAGGCTTTAAGTGAGGAAGTAATAAACACTTTCTCTTATAACAAGAATAGAATTTGCAATCAAATAGTGACATGCCTAATGGCACTGAAATGTTATTACACTAACTGTCTTTTATTCTCATAAATTTGCCTCAAATTGGGTATGAGGAAGAACTCATATTATGCTATGTGGTGATATGATGATACAGTTATTAAGCTGCCCATTTGGTGGAGAGGAAACCTCGACAACTGAATGAAYATGGATTTTGTCCAACAGGTTCAATTAAGTCAAACCTCTTACTTTTGCAATGAAGCAAGTAGATAAGCACGTGTGTATGAGAAGGTAAGACAAAAATRAATGAGGCAGGACCTCAGAGAGCGTTTTTCAAAACTGGATTGAATCTCTGTAGGATTCTGCATGACATTCCTTTTTGTTGGCTCCATATGTTATTGGTTGAAAATTAMATAGGAAAACTTAGTGTGTATGAAAAGCACAAAAGTTGCTTATGAGGATTAATCCTTAAGCCATAGGACAGGGACCACCGAGAAGACAATAATGATACTTCTAGAAATCTCTATTGTGTGTCTTTTTGAGTAACTGGAGTAGATACTTAGCTACAGAAAAGTGTGATATTTCTGCTAGTCCAGAATATGCCTGGTCTGATTTTGTGGCTCCCAAGTGATGAACTCAGGGCTACCTGAATTTCTACAGTTTAGGTCTTGAGTGAAGAGGTTCCTGCTTTTATGGAATACGTCACTGTTGCCTTTCSCTACGTGCCATCTTGCAGCTCCGATAGACCAGTGCTATACAACAGCTGATGGCTRCAGATATCGTGCAAAGCACCTAGTGCTATGGAAGGTGTATTCAGAAAATTCACTTGAGTCAMGTTGAGAGAAGAAAAGAGCAGATAAGATGGGACTCAGAGAAGAAGGGAATAGGAGCATTTCAYGTGAAAAAGATTGAATAGATTGATTTAGTTTAGAGGTAAGGGACAGAATGGAGAAAGAGAATACTCCGAATAATAARTCTCACAAGGGAAAGTCTGCCTGGATGTCTCTGATCACTCTTTCATGGTCACTCAMGATTGATCAATAGAACCAACAAAAGGCAAAACACGTAACAGCAAGGCRTGCTCTATACCAATCATAGCTTGGAAATTCAATGTTTTGCACTGTCCATCTTAGTCGACGTTCCACAAGAATGAAAACAGGTAAATGTGAATAATGAGAAACAAGCAACTGTATTAAATAGCTTTTTCTAAAATAARATTTTTAAAAAGATGTGTAACGATTCATACTCTGAAACAGCTTCTGACATTAGGAAGTACTGTGTTCTAGCTGCTTACACATTTTATGTGAAGTAAAAAAAATGCATCTGCAAAGTTGTCTAGGACATTGTTCACATCAGGGTGGGAGCTTGATAAGTCCCATTAGCTCTCACTTCTATTGCCTGTCTTCTTGGYATATGGAACATGAATGAAATGGAAAAACTTAACCTATCTTCCCAAACAAAGCTGAAACGTGTTTGGTAGTTTGGAGTCCCTCCCYACACATCAGAGTGCACAAGCAGAAAGCAAGAGGAGGTTAGCGCATGAGCTTGAGTCATGGTAGATAAGTGTTTCTTTAGCAACCACCTTTGAGGATTGGGAAAAAGGAGAATGAAGGGTCTGAAGGCACAGCAAAAATGTCAGCCATGGCTTGAAGAAATTGTCAAGCCATGTCCATGACTTTTTGGTCTTGGTAAGTCACAGTCTAAATACAGAACTGGATTGTTCAGTATTTCAAATACTGTAATTGAAAACAAATGTTTGTTTTCACCCTTGCAGTTCAGATTGTTTATCCACTATTTCATGCTGAGCAGATCAAATACTAGACCTAGGTGATGTCAGCTACAAACTCCAAGTCGGTCTCGTGCAGAAAAAAATGACGCTTGTAGCATGTGATGTGCTTTCTAATGTCTTGTATTTCAGCTTCCTTGATTTGTAGGATGTCTTAAATCATCCTTGCTGTAGATGAAAACCCCAGCACAATGAAGTTAAGCTACATGTCTTGCTTTTCCCAGTAGCCTGTGACAAAAGCCTTGAAAGTAGGCAGTGCTCCCCCATGATGCAAGAGATGAGAGGTTTAAGACTCCTGGCCTACTGGAATCTGTGGGCTAGGAGCAAACATAGTAAGAATGAAGTGATAGACTTTTTAGTAAAGGGTACACAGACTTTTAAGAACCAAAGTAGAGGTATCTATTCTGCCTGATGTGCAATTTATGTGCCTGTTATGACTCATTAAAATTGAAGGGAACRGTGGGATGTGGGAAGGAAAACATAGGAGAAAAGAGATGGTGGGCAGATCTCTTATCACTCAATCTAATTCCTTYGGCTTAATTCCTAGGCACCTTTTGCCAACAATTTATACCTAAGGATCTAGCCTGAAAGTGTGTTGACTGAGAATATGTTAGACCTGTGTCTGCACTACTGCTTTTGTCCGGAAAAGATCAACCCAAATTGAAACTGCATCCAAAAGTTATAGAACATCGAGTGAAACAATAACTTGCTGTGTGTATTTGGATATTGAACTTGCCCTAGGCTGACGTATTATCTGAAAGCTATTGGGAAATTAGAGGGAACTCTGAGAACAGCCTAAAGTATGACTGTGGGTTGGATAATTTCTTTTGGAAAAAATTACAATGACTTTTTTGCACGTAACTTTTGCAAACCAAGTTTTTGCAAATGGACAGCTACACTGGGGAAAAACACATAATTAAAAACAACAGATTAGTATACAGCCTATAAATTATTGATTATAGTTGTTAGAATCAATAGTATTGAAAAGAATTTGGAGAAAGTAAGTTTTAAAACAGGAAAAKCTGTCTAGACATGAGGTCTATCAGGTCCATGAAAGTATTTTACAAGTAAAGTGATGGGAATCCTGCTAATTAGGATATTTGAAATTAGAGCTAGTAATTCATTATTAAATGTAGAAACCTGACCACTGTAAATGTAGAGTTGATATTTGAATATATCTCAGCCTGTTCAGAAGTGAGAGCAGTACAGAAATACTGAAAGGTAACTTTCTCTTTTAAAACTGTACCCATACCTCTCCTTCCCCCTCTTCAGATTACAATTATCTCTTAAAGCAGAAGGCTCCACGGGGCAAAAGGAAGACTTTTTTTTTTTCTTTTTTTTCTGTGAAGTTTGGGAAAGCTCTGCAAAGGTGTCATGTGTGGTAACATGAAGTTATTGTCAAAATGAATTACTTCTGGTTTGTCACTGTGACTTGTCACTACTGTTCTGCCTTGGGCTGCTGAAATTGCCAGGTTTGCTGAGGCACAAATGTRAGCCCTTTTAAAGCTTTTTGCAGTAAATTCAGAGTCCATATATTTACCAATAATTGCTGGGGAGGATTTTTTTTGTGTGCAATTATCTCCTTTGTTGCTACTTGCTGCTTGTGACAGGTGTGTCTTGAAAGGAGGTATATTTTGAAATCTCTCAAGAATTTGTACTATGTAAGTAATAAGAATGGTGCAGGTTTCAAAGTATTTGGATACTTCTACACATTTCAGAATTGCAGTTTATCTTAGATGCTGTCTTGATGTATATAGAAAATTCTTGTACAAAATGAAAATTACTTGACTTCTACTGCATATTCTCAAAGAACCTAGTTTTAATTTATTCTGAGACTTCTTGGCAATGGCTCATGCAGTGCAAATATATCTTAAAATCAGTTATACTAACCTTTTATCATATTCAGTTATACTAACCCTTGCTTCCATGAGGAARAGAATAAGGTTTATATTTTTCTTCAACTTTTAATAGATCTATTCTACCCCATTTAAAGCGTCACATAAMATTCTTGGATAGAAGGTGTTTAATGGCTCATTTCATTCAACCCAGGGAAGTAATGAGAGTGATGTGCTTCTGCTTTTCCCCTAAACAGTCTGCCCTGCACCAGCTTCACAGGGTATGCTTTTTCTGTTTTCAATGATRTCTTTATCTGACTTAATTTTTTTAATGTGATTTCAGCTTCCAAACAATTTGCTGACGAGGTCTTGAAAGCACACAATGACTACCGGAAGAAACACGGAGTCCCCCCATTAAAACTCTGCAAGAAGTTAAACAGAGGAGCGCAACAGTGAGTTCAGTCCTTTCTTTAATGAGATTTCTGTCAGATTTACGRTCTGGCTGTATGTACTGGAGATATACTTGTATTTGTGACATGCTCATCTTCCATGAAGACTTTCTCTGTGAAAGACTTTCTCTGTGAGAGACTTTACTCTCTTGCTTTTCACTCTCTTTTTACTCTCACCCATCTCTCTATCACATGGCACCAGCTGTTAAAGTGTAAACTTCTGTCCTCTCAATGATGCAGATCTTCTTGAAACTTCTTCCAGATGTGGGCTGCATCTGTCTACATGGATGTGCTTCCTCCTTTGCTGAGGACAATCTCATAAAATATGCTTCACAACTACCTGTGTGTCAGGTGATTTATTGTCACCTGCAAGAGAACATCTTCTGTAGCTGAGATAGTAGGAAAAGCAACTTTCCTTCAGTATAGGAAGTAGTGACTGGTCTAAGYTCAATAGAAGCAGGGGAAGTAACTTGAGGAAATCAAATTGTCAGTGTTCCTGCCCTTGACGCAGAATCAAGTACACTTCTGTCCCTCTTGACATACTAGAGAAGTCTTGCTTCTTTTCCAGTGCTAAAGTCTCCACAATTTCCGATCCGTTTAGTCTACTGTGGAGCTATCTTTAGTTGGTTCTTATTATTGTCTGATTGAAGTTTTCCCTCCTGAAATTTGAGCTCATTATTGCTTACCTTCTTTGCTGTAGCCAGCAAAGAGATGAATTACTTTCACTTTACAGCAATGTTTTCAAAGATATATTTGAAAATCTATCATGATATTCTGTTCTTCAGGCTGAAGAAGAACACATAATAGAAAGGATATGTGATGGAGAAAATGCTCATTAAATTATTAGAAATCAAATATCTTCCCACCTCATTGTAGTTAAATAGTGGCCAGTCCCTGCAGACAGAAGAACTTATTTCCTATTAGGCTTTTTATGATAAGAATACAGGTTTCTCTAAGCCAGCAAGGCTGTACCAGTTGCAGAGTTTAATTCTCAGTCAGCATGGTGCTGCTCTCTGCTGCATGGGTGCATCTGCTCCCTCATTCCTAGGTTGGAAATGTCTAACAAATATCACACCGTCCAACACACTGCACATGGCATGTTGACTTGCCCTCTGGTAGCAGGCAGACTCCTCTCTTGTCTTTCCCTTTCGCCCCCACACATGCACATTATTTTGAGACACCAGCATAACTGGGAGATGGCATGACAATGACTCATCTGCATGCTTTTGTAATCTGGGTTTTTCTTTCTTCAAGGGTTTGTTTTGTTTCTATTTTCCTTTCACTTGCTGCCTCACAGCAAGAAAGAGATTTCCTTGACTTGTCAATGGCACTTCTGTCTTCAAAGTGGTTACAGTTGGTCTAAACAAAACAGTTTGTGTGAATAGTTCAGATTAGCCTATCMAATGTACATTGCTCCACATTTACCTCTAAATTTGCTATTGCCTTGCTGGGTATTTTTAGGTCCTTCTGGAATTCCTCACAGTCTTCTCTGCTCCCAGCTGAGCCTCCTCACTGTGAAGCGTAACAGGAAGAAACCTGTATTTAGTTGCTAACTTAACTGCTAAGGGACTTGTTCAGAGACTGGTGCAACTGGTAGATATCAGGAGCCAGAAATGACTGAATAGAAGACATCAAATATAAGAAATCAGATATTTCAAGATAGATTTTTCATAATCTGAATTTAAGAAAGAGCTTCACCTTTTATTTACATGTATCTGGTATCCTTAATGCAAATGTTCTGTGTTCTGTGAACTTAAAAAGCAAGGGTAGCAGTTATCTGTAACTTCTGATACTTGCTGTACTTCTCTATCCGTGTTGAAAATGGTCTGTTTCCTACTGTTCTCTGTCTCAAGAATTAAGACAGATTAGTTAAATTGACAATTGTATCCCTAATTTAGGATGAGCTAAGTCACCTTCCACAGATACTTGTTTATCTCCAAAGGTTACAGTCTTGGATTCAGACATTAAACGTTCAGATGCCTGACCTCAAGCAAGTTAATCACATCCTTTGCCTCAAATGCTTGGCAACTGTCCTCATGCTATGTTTACTTTATTCCAGGCTTGCCTTTTGCTTTGAATGTGTGAATCTCTGAAGAGAAACATTCCAGAATTGCAGCATTACAGGGCATGAGGAGATTTTCTAGTTCAGGATCTATCAGACTAACAGCTGAGAGGTTTTCATTATTTCTAAACAAAACAGTTTTGCTGCAGGGTCAGCAAAATGCTCTCCCTTTTTTTTAGTGAGGGGACAGGAACAGGACAAAGGGAAACTGGAACCTAATAACTAAAGTACTGACTCAGACCAAAGTGTCCAGCTAGACCAATATCCTGTCTCTGGCAGATGCCAGGAGAGAAGGTAAGAAGTAACTGGACAGAGCAAATGTATTTACCCGCTATGTTTGTCTTTTTTATTTTTTTTTCTTTCAAAATCATATTCTTTGGTCTCTGCATAATCCTGCCTAACTGCTTGGTGTGTGTAAAAGGGTGCAGCCGTATTTGATTTAAAATCTATTATGGGTTAATCATRTGTTTTGACTTCTATTTCTTTAGCTGTGAGAAACAGCAAATAGTCATTCCAATTTGACTGTCTTTGTGCTGAAGCCTTTCAAATTTTGAATGACAGAATACTTATGTTTTTCACAGGATGTTCTTGTTAATCCTGTTATGCAAAGTATTTTTTTGTTTGTTTTACTATACTCTTACACATGTTACCTTCTATAAAAAGAGTGCGGTGTAAGTATACACAAGTATACTTACAAATGTGTGTATATATATATATGTATATATACTTACTTACAAGTATATACAATTATTACCTAAGATTTTCCATGTGGTCCCCATATCTTCAGCACTACTGTCCTTTTCTCAGTACTGCTGCCTGGTGTATTCTTCCTGATTTTATATTTAGTGGTTTTTTGGGGATTGTTGTTTAACTTTTCTAAATGTAAGGGGTTTTTTTACACTGGCTTTGATTGAATCCCTGCATCAGTCTGTTTATCAGGAACATTTAAGTTTATGCCTCGCAGTGCTTGCAGCAAGTTTGTGCTTATTAGCTAAAACTGTTTTAAGTGTATCTTTTATTCTGCTGGATGTGTCCCAGCATAGGCTACTGCAAATATATCCTTATATCCTGGAAATACCCTTCTGGTCTGACAGTAAATCATTGATCTAACCTGACTGGSAGGGTTTGGTTTCTGCTTTCCCCAGTTTATGAAGCCTCCATCTGTATTCTAATTTSTAAGCCACATCATCTCATGTGCAAGTGGCTCCCATGCAGTGGGAAAACATCAGGAGCTGGCACTTGTAGCAATCTTGGCACATGCTTCCGTTTTCTCTGCCTGARCATAGCCTGTGGGTTTCTCAAATGTGGGCAGAAAATGGCAGAGGGTTCTGGCCATTGCTCCTCCAGGCCCTYCTCAGTAGTGAGCCAAGCCCTTCTGCAGGATAGAGAAAATGACTGGACCTCCTGACCTTCTCTTTTCCTGACTCCTAGATCAAAGCATCCTTGGCCTCAGGGATTTGGAACTGAGTTAATTAGTTTAAATCCTCCTCTTAATATCATTCCTGGTTTGCATTCCTCCCTCTTCCTCCTCTCAGCCTGCCTCTGGCTGTGGTCAGTGACATAATGTGTGGATTCCTTTGCTAGGTATGCAGAACAACTGGCTACCACAAGGGTCCTCAAACACAGCTCYGAGTCTGCTAATGGAAAATGTGGAGAAAACCTAGCATGGGCATCCTATGATCAACCAGGTAACCTTTATTCTTTTGCTGTCTTGCACACATTGTTAAATGATGTATTTTAAGTACTTTGGTCTTGGAGCATGAACACTGACTGGATGTCTTGGCTGTGAAAGCACCAGCATCTTCCCTGCTCTCAAAATCCAACTAGGTTTGTGGAATGGGATGGCGATATACGGAGCACATGAGTGTCTCCGTCCTGACTGTGGAGCTGTCTGGAGTGCTAGAGAAGTTGTGCTACTTCTGTGTCCAAAGTGGMAGAGAAGGAAGCCAGCAGTACCCTGTTCTTCATCTTCATTCTTAGTTTGAATGAGCCTGAGAGACAGTGGTCCACTCACACACTGTGGTGAAGAAGATGGAGAAATGGCCATTGCTCACCAAACAGAATTTCCTGTTGGTGGGGAGAAAAAGAGAAAGAGAAAAACAAGTTGACAGAGGATAATGCATAAGGAAGCTACAGTTAGTCTCCATTGCTCTTCCTCAAGTACTATCAAGGCTTTGAGCCCTGTCTTTCCCTTCATTTTTCAAAGTAAATAGAATGCTTAAGGTTGGAAGGGACCTCTAGAGGTCATCTAGTCCAACCCCCTGCACATGCAGGGTCTCCTAGAGCATGTGGCACAGGGTGATGTCCAGGCGGGTTTTGAAGATCTCCAGAGAAGGAGACTCCACAACCTCTCTGGGCAGCCTGTKCCAGGGCTCTGTCACCTGCACTGTTAAGAAATTCCTTCACAAGTTCTTGTGGAACTTTTGGAACTTCAATTTTTGACCATAATGTATACTACATATACTCTATATAGTATAATATAATAATATATATAATATAATATATATTATATATACTCAGAATATATACCCTGTATACATTCTGAGTGGGATATATAATACACAGCCTTCAGTTTGGATGCCTGAGAAGCTTAATTTCAGTCACGCTGAAAGCCTGTGATGAGTCAGAACTGCGTTCAACAGGCAGTTCTTTCCTTCTTTTCCACTGTGTAGGGTTAATGCCTAGCCTGCTCAGAGACCAGGTGGCAGGTATTAAGCGACCACTTGCTTTCTCTATTTTTGTCTTCCTCTAGAATTTTCAACATAGTCAAGGGGAGGGAGAAGCTCCTGTCTCTAGACTGTAAATCCCATTTTGATGATCTGGGAATTTAGTAAATGAATTTTATACCAAGAGATACTGCTGGTCTCCTTTGCCCTAGTACCAGAAGGGTGCCGGTTCATAATCTAAAAAGAAAAAAAGGGAGTGGAGGTGGTGGAAAATAGAGTAGGATCCAGTACTATTTGGTATTTTGCCCTTTGCAAGAGGCTGAAGCAAGAGTTTGGGGGAACACAGATGTATGGCAAAGTTTGCTTAGTGCCTATGACTCACTGCCTGAGTTTAATTCTTCCCTCTTTGCTAATACTAATGGTTCATTCTTCCGCCCCCAATGTTAAGAGTCACCGAGTTCTCATTTAGAAAGCCAGAAACAAAACAAACACATCCTTCCATAAATTATATAATAACTATCCTCTTTTGGATCATATTTGTTTTCTTCTGCGCTCTGTTTCCATGCACATCTTGCCAGTTTCAAGCAGTTTTATTGCTATTTTTTATCCACAGAACTGAGTGTCTTGCTGAGAAACTTCTGCTGCATCCTCCTCTGCTCTGTAAAATTGTCACTCTGCTTCCTTGCACTACATTTTCTATGTAGGAAGTTGTTCTTTTGTCTCCTTGGTCTTTGCTTTTGTGTTGCTCCGTCATTCTTCCTCTCTCTCCTTCATACAGCTGGTTCCAGATAGTTCATCTGTACCCTGCTTGGAGAGGCTGAAACACATATTGGGCATCTATTCAGGGGCTTAGCAAAGGGAGGCAGTATCTTCCAGCTTCCTTCCCCAATAAAGCAGAACTTGATAAACCTCCAATATACCCTGTATTCTCTCTAAAAGGTAGTTTTTGATGATGTTGTTTGCTTTGAGTCTTGCTCAGTTCTATAGGAATGCCACCAGATGCATTCTTTGTTTCAGGGCTCGGAGGGAAGCTTTAAGCTGCAGGAACCTTCTAGCATGACCCCCTTCAGGACCAAGAAWCCTTTAAATTGTACTCAGGTTTTTGGAGTTAAATAGCCTAAAGCTGTGGCTGGAAATGTGTTTATCCCTGTAATCCAAGAAATAGGAGACAGCTGTTTCCTCCTTCCAGTCCTGTAGAAATTGCTGTGTGTCAGATTGTTCCTTGTCTGTGCTCAAATAAGCAAACTCTCAGTTGCTGCTAATGCTAGAGACTGCAGCCTGCCTTGGCAGCTGTACTATATCAGCTTTCTTAGGATGCCTCATGTCAATTCTCATGTATCAGGAGAGTAATGGCAAGCACTGGATGACAAAATTCTGACTGGGGTTAATGGTGTTGCAGTGAATGTGCCACGTTGCCCATGAAAACGCTGCAGTTTATCAATATGAGATTAAAAAAGAGGAATTCACTGTGTATTGTCCTCTAAATACTACAGTGATGGGAAGAACCTGGGTCTGGACCTGGACCTATGGGCAAGGTGACACAGATGCCTTCTGCCTTAGCCCTGCAGGAACATGTTCTCAGAGAAACGCTTCCATTTGTAGCTCCTTAATGCCAGGCTCATGCTATGCTGATGAGGAAAAAGGATCTGGATGAGGAATCTAGAAACAGAAGATGTATTCATCGAACTATTAGCATGACTTCTGTTTAGGTAGATCCGTATCTCTGAGGGAAATTTAAAGTTAAATCTCCTGTTTTCTGTCTTGTATTAATAGTTATTTGCCAGTTCTCAGTGAGGCTGGTGGAAGAGAGGTTATAAGAGAGACTGCAAAAGTGCTCAAGGAAAAATTCGAGCCTTGTGGTTTCTAATTTTTTAAGTAGACCTCTATGCTGCTGCCCCTCCTCACACAGAAATGTCCTGTGTGCTGTGATTTTGTTCGTTTATTTTCATTAGAGTGTTTTTAGCAACTTTACTCAGTGGTATAACTTGAGGATTTAAGTATTTTGTAGTATAAGGAAAAGCAGCAGAGAAGTGGTTATACAAGGAACAAATGATACAAACGCCATTGCTATCTTTGTTGTGAGATACCTGGCACTGTTCTGAGAAGGTGGTGTCAACAGAATAACCCCTCCTAGGCCTGAGTAGGTCAGGTAGCACTAGAAGAAGGGTGAAGCCAAAATGTGTTTCCATATAAAAGTGTTGAAGCTATAAATGTGGTTTACAGCAATGAAGGCAGAACGGATATTTTAAAAACAACCAGGTTTATAGTGATGGCTTTTGCCAGTGAGATTGCAGAAGAGAAGTACCTGTATGGAGTGCAGGAGAGATCTGCATGCTCTTTTCCACCATTTCTAATATAGTCTGTGATAAAAGATGGGAATGAGAATTCTGTGTGTGTTCATTCCTTCTAACTGAAATGTATTTTTACAAGAACCAACCAAAACTTTCAAATGGCTTCCAGTCCTGGGGRAAAAAAATACAGAAGAAAAATATTTCAGAGGGAAGAAGAAAGGTTTAATCACTAAGTACTGGCCCATTTTCTCACATAATAATACGTTTCACACAGGAATCCCTTCATCTCCCCAGGTTTGTAACATCTGACAGATACAGTTCATTCCCTTGCTTTTCTGTAGTGTGGTTTCAAGGCAGAGCCTTTCTAAAGCTGCCTAGTCCTTTAGCGACTTTCTCTTTCACTGGGAACAAGTTCATCTTTAACATCTTACAGTCTGTGATGTGATGGTCCTTTGATTCAAGGCGGATGGCAGCGCTGCCATGTAGTGCTGCACTGATCCACTACACGAAAGTTAGAGGGCACAGCTCTGTGCTTCTAGGCCTCCGCATCCTGGCTGCTGTCACGCTCCACGCTTTCCTCAGCTCAGGCTGGGAATTAGCACATCGCAGACTGCGTTACAGAACTGCACTCAGTCTCTTTCACACGCAGGGTTGGGGTATCCTTGCCTCATGCCATTGCCAACTGCCTTCAATTAACAAGTTAAACTTCACATGACAATGTTCAAAAACAAACCAACAAACAAACAAAACAAACAAAAATACAGAGCTACTGTGTCTGCTACAACTTTCCTATGTCTTGTAACTATAACCRTAGTTTTGCAGTCAAGCTCTTGTGGCAAGAGGCCTACACACTATTCTTGGAGCCGCAGTAAGCAGAATGGGGTTGATGTTTGCTTGAAGTACTCTTTTCACACTGTATCACATGGATATATTAAAGGAGAGAATGATGTGTTGGTCTAAGGTGGTATAGAATGATCTTTTGGGGTTTTTTTTATTGCCTGTTTTTTTTTTCCCTTTGAATTAAATAAAGATGATTCTTCACACTTTATTTCCATTATAAAGTTTAGCCATAAAACAGATTGATGGAGTTTGTTGTTTTGGGCAGGGAGTGTATGCAAAGGAGGAACATACTGTTATTCCTTCTCATTCCTATTTATTTCAGGAATCAGGAGTTGGTTTGCTATCTTTTTGTGTGAAAAATATATAACTGAGGTCTGCAAGAGAGCAACAGCCTAGCAAACAGTGTGGGGTAGACAAGTTCACAGTTATCAGCATGTAAACCTATACAGGGATGGCAGGTCACTCAATGTTTTGTATTCAGTGACAACTCTGACCTCCAGGTTGCCAGGCTAACAACAACATCACCCCAACAGATTGAAACCATAAACATCTGAATCTTAAAGGTGTAACAGCTCAGTGTCTGACTTCTTGAACAGTATAAGTTTTAGATTTTTTTTTTTTTTTCTGCTGTAAAATAGCAAAACATGAGTCATTGCTGTTCTGCAGCCAATAGTCCACCAGAGACCAGCATTCTGCATGACTGTAGGCTTAACAGCTTTGGCAGCTTGCTCTGAAGTTGACTGACCTTATACTTTACTTCGTGGAGTGCTCAGTAGAAATTTCATTATCGGTGTAGCAGAGGGAAAAACCTGGACCTGCCCCAGTGTCTGATGTAAGTATTTCCTAAAAAACGGTAATGGAAAGAAATAATGTTTGACATCTGAGTGCACAACATCTGCAAGTTCTATTCTGAGCTTTTGCCCTCTGCATTGTCTGTTCTACCAGATTTATTGCAGATCTACAGCATCTGCTCTCTTCTACCAGCTTCCCTAAATTAACTGTTCAACACAAAACAAGAAGGGCTTATTTCTTTGGCAAACATTGTCACACACAGGGCTCTACAGCCACATATTGCTCTATCGGTAGTGATTGTCACAGCACTCCTTTTGCAGCCAGGTRTCAGCAAAAGCCTTTGATGAAATGTGCTGATGATGCTGAACACAAGGACTTCCTTTTGGTGACTCCTAGGCATGTGTAAATTTGCGATGTCTGTCTCTAGTACCTCAAATCAGAGAGCCTCAAAGTGGAAATATATAATGGCTTAAGTGCTAAGTAAGGGCCTTTAGCAATTGCTTTCTGAGTACCTTTATTCTTYGTGGCTCTTACTTTAGAAAACTAGAGCATCCTGAATATCTAATTTTCTTTATTCTGCTGTAAGGAGATGTTTTCATACACTTGGGTTCTCCTGTGGGAGGCATCTCTGTAGGAAAAGTCCATGAGCCCTTTTGCTCAGAGAACCTAGCAAAGCTCATTTAAGTCTTTTCAGGCATGTCCCAAGAAGGAGAAGCTTGTGGGAGCTAAATGTAGAACCCCAGTGACCAGAGCATTCCTTCATTCAAGACCAGGGACATATGTCTTCACTACCTTCCAGACTGGGCTTCAAACCTGTCGTCATCAGCTTCTGTAAGAACTTTTCAAAGATGCCATTATCCCTCAGTTAGAGCTGAAGTGTTGATCCAAGGAATGGAAGGGAGAGTAAAAGGAATCAGGCACAACTTAGCCATTCTTTATTTGGTCAAAGAGGTAATTCCTTCCCAACTCCCTCTATAGTCTCTACTTCTTCACTGCTTTGCAAAACCCCTGGCAATAATTGGAGCTGTGCAGAACGGGCTCAGAGAGGAGCAATGTGCAGTGTTTATTAAATGAAGTTGTAGGAGTAGAGAGTATAGACAATAAGACAACACAAAGAAGAGYTTGCCTGCTGCATAAACTCCATTTGTTCACCAAGACAGCAATTATATTAAATTTAAGTCTTGGCTTGCAAGCTGCTCATATATCACCGTACAGTAGGATACCACTTAATGAGGCCTTGATGCAGTAGCGGCAAGAAATGAGAAAGTGCTAACTTGAGAGCCTGCCTCCTTTGCTTCTCTTCATTCTGAGCTTTGGTTAGTGTTGCTTTGTRCCTTAATTTCACTAATAGGCAAAAGGGCATCAAAAGTTTCAGAAGCTTTTGGGCAGAAAAAAGCACTAAATTCATAGGCGATTAAACATTTCTTTGAAGACAAAAGGGATTTCTGCCCCATCTCAATCCGAGCACTGTGTCACACCAATCTCTCCTCTCTGAAAGCCCTTCTAATTTCAACTCTGCAAAGTTTTAACTACAGCCAAAAACTGATGTATGGTCCTATTCTCTGATCTGGTGGTGTAAGTATTGCAYTCTTCATCAGCTGTATCCTACAGAAGGGCACCTTGCTGAATTCCCTGAAGGGAATGACCTTTGTGTGCCTGCATGGCTCCTAAATGGATTGTCTGTGTAGGCTTTGAGACAGATGATGCAGGCCATGTAGTTACTGCAGTGAAGAATTTGATGGACTATTTTGTTTTGACTTTTGCTTTTTCAAATTAAGATGAGAAGAGCTCGATTAACTGATTGCGTGAGATACTTAACAAAAGCCATTGGACATTGTTGCTGAATAGCAACAGCTATTATGAAACAATAGATTTTTGGCTGRTAACATGTAGTATCATGTTGCCTATGTTTCAACAATTCTCTTTGGTAAAAAGATTGTTTCTCCACACTTACAGAAATTGTATTACATTGAACATTTCTTGCYGACTGTTAACAGAAGACCTTGCTGGCCAGGCTTAAAGTGAGCTACATTTTTTGTGTGTGTTTATGCCTGTCATGATTTCACAGCAGATTTCTTTTCCCTTTCAGGAAAGGACGTAGCTGACAGATGGTACAATGAAATAAAAAATTATAGTTTCCAAAATCCAGGGTTTTCTTCTGGGACAGGTAAGTTCAGGCAAAGCACTCTTGCTTCAAAAGTACAGCTTTTATTTTAAGAAATTGATTACTTTATTAGTTTGAGCATTTTTCAATAATCTCTTTTTTTAATTAAAAAAAATCTAGGTGGGGGTGGAAAAGAGTTTTCGCAAGGCCTTATTTTAGAAAATGACAGAAGGTTTAAAAGGGAACTGTAGTAAATGAGGAAATAAACAAGATTATATATATATATCTGTATGTAAATTTAATGCAAGTGATTTTAAAAGACATCTTACTTTTAAGACAAATTAATTTGGAGAAGTTATGAAAATATAATTGAGATCATACAGGTGTCTATTAAATTTATACGTCAGTGTTCTCCACCAAGTGCATCACTGAAATCATAGAGATTACTTCAGATTTGGAGCTCAGCCACAGCCCATTGGCTGCATAGTGGTAATCTGATGTTGAATGAGYCTAAGAACATAATTCCCTGAGCAACGTTCAAGAGATGTTCCCAAGCTTGTTTAAGACGGAAAAAAAAATCACTTATTTCTCCCTGTGTTTGCCTGTTTATAACGGGAACAACTGATGGAGTAGCACAACTAATGGGTGGCTATTAGAACTTGACAGAAGAAAACCACAAAAAAAGATGTTATTTTTAATAGCTGTGCATTCAGACATGACTGGAGAGGATCAGCTGTTCAAAGCAAAGAGTAMTAGTCCTTGGCAGTACCGCTCTTCGTCAGTCACACTGCAGGGAGTAAAGAGTGTAATGTTTCCTTGGGAGTTTTTGGTCCCATATACTCATCACATTACTCCTTTCATTCATTTCTTTGGAGATATTCCTACTCGGAAATAACACATGGAACTGGGAATATTAGTGATGAATATTATTGGGCTTTTCAAGACAAAATGCTAGATCTCTAGAGGTTTTGGTGTTCGGTGTTTCCTGTTAGAGACCAATGCAATTTTCTATGCTTCTTTGTTTTTCTTCCTCAGGAGTTGAAAGGAATTTTATAGATTTATACTTAAAATGAATGCATCTGTTTTTCCCTGATTCTTCAGGTCACTTCACAGCCATGGTTTGGAAGAATACAAAAAAGATGGGAGTCGGAAAAGCATCTGCTAGTGATGGTTCCACCTTTGTGGTGGCTAGATACGATCCAGCTGGAAACGTAGTAAATCCAGGGTACTATGAAGAAAACGTTCTTCCTCCAAGAAAATAAACTTTCTTTTTTACAGGTAGCCTTATTGCTTAGTGACAAATGAATCTGGTTTTGGACTTTACAGTGTCTGAAGTGAAGTACAATTAAATGAAATTTCTTGTTCAATACTGCTGTCCCCCTCTTACCTCAGGG
Source organism: Eudromia elegans (assembly GCA_003342815.1). Taxonomy (NCBI): domain Eukaryota; kingdom Metazoa; phylum Chordata; class Aves; order Tinamiformes; family Tinamidae; genus Eudromia; species Eudromia elegans. The sequence continues at coordinate 2,387,641 of PTEX01000020.1, forward strand.
ACAGCAGTTTCTTGAGTCAGTCTGTTGTCTGTAGGTTCCATTTGTTTCTGAGGGGACATCAGTTTATTTGAAAATGAAATATATGCAGAATTTGCAAAGGGTAAGAGCTTGTAAGARCTTTTTTTTAATTGTTTGCATGAACTCTGGGTGAGCATGTCCAATGTCTTTTTTAAAAAGCAAGCTTATAGCTTTCTCTAAACTGAAGATACTGGTTTGTAATTCTATATTCCAGGTTTTTGAATATCTTTTAATAACTGTAACTTAGCTCTGTCTATACCTCTTGTTACTATGGGATCTATTCTCTATGGGTGGAACATATGCAACTTCCTCCTTGTGAAAGGTACACGTATGTAATGCAATGGAATTCAGACCTATATGTTCTGACTGAAGGAATCTCATTGAACACTATTTAAAATACTGCTGGCAAAAAAATGTATCCATCAAGCAACTCTAATGTGTAACCTGAAAACTACCAAAAATATTTTATTCCTAGCATTAGATTTTAAGTATTAGCACCTAATGTGTACTTGAAATGAAGTATATTTCAAGTCCTAACCCCATTTTACAGTTTACAGCGCATACATTGTCTTGTAATCAAATTGTTTACTTCCATTAAGGAAAACAAGACATTCCCTTTCCCTTAGATATTTGCACTTGTTTTATCTAATTTATTGAATGTTCTCAGTACCTTGCATATAAGCCATCTAACAAAATCAAAGAAGTACCAGTCTTGGTACTTCTTGCAGCTAGAGAGKTAAGAGCTAGAGCTGTGCATTTGTCAGACAACAGGGGAACAATTTGGTTGCTCATGTATAGCTATAGGTAGATATTTAGTACCAGATGYCTAAAAGGTGCCAGCACACCCCTACAGAGTGACTGATACTGCATGGGAACTGAAAGAAATGCGTGTCTTTCTCGTGCAGCAGTTCTGGTCAAGACACCAGGTGCAGAAGTAATGTCTCTTAATGTCCCCTGATTTTGTGAAGAAACCTACCTGGAGTATGTTTTCAGTAAGAAAAAAGTAACTAATTTATTAGTATTGCCACACAGGAAAAAAAAAAAGTTTTAAGAGAAATTGACTTTGATATCTTAATAATAAAAATATTTCCTGATTTGGACAGATACTGTGAAACAATTAAGCTGTAGTTTCCTTAAAAACAAACAAGCAAAATTTCTGGRAACAGATTTTTCTCATCTAAAATGTGGGTTAGGTATCATGGTCAGGTACATATACTGTGCTTCAAGTTGGGGATTTTTTTTCCCTGTGTATTTGTTTTGACTCCTGAGATTCTGTATGCCAAAATCTGGTTCACAAAGAGTGCCATTGCAGATATATTTCTTTTTGTTTACACAGTTGTAATAAACTGCATTGTTATGGCTTAATATGTCACTCCAGTGCTGTATGTTACAATCTTTTTGCTGTAACCAAGAATTTACCACACAAAATGAAACATCTGAAAATTAAATATTTTTAAATATGAATTATCAAGTCTTTGCTATTACCTCAATATTTGCTGAGTGATCTGGAAGTTTTACTTCCAAGACATTGACCTATGACATGATTACTTCTATAACACAAAGAAAAAAGTAGCAAATATTCTAGTCCAGGAAAGAAAGGAGAAAGAGTTTCTAATAAAGCATAAATCAYACACCAGCTCAAAATGCCCATCATCTCTTTACACCAACTTTCAATTAATAGTTGGATCCAAAGCTGATTAGGCATATCCTTCTCTGTTGAACTCCCGTTTCTATTTTGTTTGGTTTCTTCTGTACTCTCTGTACCTCTCAGTAAACACCTACTTGGCTACCACTCATGCAGGTTTTCACCTCTGTGTTTAAGTAGTTGCAGCCTTTGGGCCTTCCCATCTACAAACATTATTTGAGAAATATCACAATTCCAAATAGAATTTTAGGCAACAATATGAAAGAACTTTCCAAAACAAATGCTTGCTGCGGCTGACGTAAAGTTAAAAGCTCATGCTGAATTAACTACATTAAAATACCTTTTTTTTTTGTAATGACATTGCTGCTATTGGCACTTCCAATCCTTGAATTGTTGGTGTAACTACTTATATCCTRGTTGAGTGAATGAATTTTCTCTGCTACTTCTTTTTTTGTTTGTTTCTTTATGTAAAGGAGAACTGGGGAAGTGATTGAAGAGAAGATGAATGAAAGCAAACCTAGCACAGTAGGTACCTTTATTAAACATGACGCTGGCACGTGAACTTCCAGAGCTATTTAGAAAGAGTGTTTTGAAGGGATGTCAAAGATAATCAGCCATGAATGAAATGCAAATCCATTCAAATAGACACAATACACATGACATGCATTTTGTGCAGATCTCAAGCAGCTGAACATGACTGTAACAACTAAATAATGGCAATTACCAACTTAGTTTTCAGTGACTCAAGCTTGCGATGTTCAGTGTTGATGCCTTGTGCATGTATCTGTGAATGAACTCCGGCTGTGCAGGGAACCACAAGATAGGTAGGAATCAAAAGGCAAAGAGAAGAGAAAGACTGTGAATGTGCTTCATCCAGAAACCSTGTGATCCTTGGAAAGCATCCACCAAAATCTATATTGAAAGACTCTGTGTTAGTGTAGGTGCACTACTGCGCTCCCCACAACCTCTTGGAGACTTAGGGAGACTGAGAGCTGGCAAAAAAGACTATCTTCTCTCATGTTAATGCAGAACAAGGTTTCCAAGGGCTTCCTCAGCCAATACTGTACATGTAGCTGAAGCTGCACCTACTCTGGAGATAAGAAAAGTTTGGCCTGATCTTATGGCTCTTGTATCAAAAAAAATCCAATCTTTACAGGCCTGTAGATGGTTTCCAAATTATTTATGTAGCAGTCGATGAGGAGGAATTGTAGCTGGTTTGGGGCTTCATTGCACATCTTATGAGTTAAATAATGACAAATCAYGAAGGGAAGGTGTGTGACTTAGTCTTCAAAACATGCTAAATAAGGAAGTCTGCATAACCCACAACGATTTTTCAGCTTCCTTCTTTCATTTTTCCAAGAGGATAAAAAATTGGCAATTTGCTTTATGAAAAGTGGAAGAATGGCTTTAAGAATTGGTAGAAGTACTATTAGAAGCTTACAGATCTGATTTTACCTAAAGTGGACAACATTTGTTAGGATAGAAAATTAACTCACAAGAGCATTACTTTTGAAAGCATAGATAACAAGACTAATGTTCACCTCTGAAAACACTTCTAACATGAAGTTTCTCACAGAGCTGATGTAATGACTTTTTCTTTAGCATCTGGAAACTATATGGTAAGAACGCTGTTCTCTACAAGTGGACCAGTGCCCAAGCTGAACAATGATCATCTTGGAGGACATTGATGTCCTCTTTTCCTGTGATTTAGAACAGAATTTGCAGACTTCACAGGCGCATAGTCACTGCAAGGGGATCACTCACTGCAGCACGGGGAGCAGAAGCCAACTGGACTATCATCAGRCCACCAGGAGAGTGGGTGAAGATCTCTACTGCTTGAACATCTCTACTGCTGAGTAGGGTTGACATAGCTTTGCTTGTACTCCATCCTGAATGGCCTTGCAGACTGCTACCACCCAGTGTAGTTCTCTGACATAAAGCAGAGAAATAAGCCGTGCTTATAGCACTCGTTCACACCAGTGCTTTTGTAACCTGATTTGGCACTGGAAGAAAATAGCTGTTGTCTAGCAAAGCAAAACCTGCRGAAGTGGAGATGGCTTTTTGCTTTGTAATGGATGAAGCCAAGTTAGCAGATGAAGTTTCAAACCATTTACACGATAGAAGTTGAAAACAGGTATYCCAGTCGTATTTTCATCGTATTAGCATTGACTAGAATAGACTAGAATTTCATAGCTTCTCTGTCCAAATCCTGACTTGAACAATGGATATAATGTAATTGATTATAGCATAGCATATATATATATGGATAGATTGATGTGTGTCTATATTTTGGGGAAAAAGATGTTTTGAAGGTCATTTGGAAATAGACAAAAATCAGCCTACCCCAAAAAAAGGCTGAAAAGCCCCATCAGGTGGGCGTGCTGTCAGTAAAGCAGTTGGCTTGGCTGGCTGGACGGCAGGGAAGTTGTGTCTGAAGAGCAGACTCGTGCTGAAACGCAGACCTTTGCAGAGTGTTGGGCAGCGCCCTAAGATTGCTTTTGGCTTTGTGACCATCTCTTACATTGGAGAGTAGTTTTTTCTGTCTATTTCAGTATTTAAATATCCTTTTCCATTTGGCTCGTTTTAATGGTAATTTAGGCTGCGTTTTCAGCATGTTTTTTTTTCCGGTATCCAAGACTGCGGAAAGTCAAGTACGAATCCCACCTAGGTAGCCTGGCGTGTAGTCGGCCGCTGGGTTTGATATCCGCAGCAGGGCGACCTCTTTCTCCACCTCGCGCTCGCGAGAGAAGGGCCGTGTGGTAGGTGGCGTGCCAGGCCACGAGATAGGTGGCTGTCTGACCCAGGGAAGGCACYTGAGATAGCACAAAGACATGCAGGGAGTCCGGGCCATCTCCTTCCCTTTCGGAACCTGTCACTAAAACCACCAGAAAAGAGTTTTCCTGCAGAGAAGTCAGGGATTAGCCTGCTACAGTTATCGGTTGGAATAAAGGTGGGTTTTTTAAATGATACCATTATTCCTAACTGTCTTTCATGCAAGCTTGAGACCAAACTATCTGCCTGTATCCCCACAGTGAGGTGTGTCCTGGTCCTGCCCTTTCCAAAGCACAGCGGGAGGCGGTGGCTGAAATCACTTCTAGCGTTACTCACTTCCCTCTTGCCTGTCTTGGGGAAACCACGAGTTAATTCCTGCTCCCCAAAGCTTCGCACTGGAGGCTGTGGGCTTTCACTTCTCGTTAGAGGAAGGAATACAAACCAGCGGTTGTGCTAAGCCTGGCCTTTCCAGTGTGACCAGCCTTAAATCTCACGCCAGAAAATAGCCCGCTGCTTCAAGCTGTGAAGGGAGCCCTTCATTGAACACCCAGGAGGCCTTGGAGTCCCGGCAGTACCTGAGTTGCGGCCTCTTCCTCCCCCTTCCCTGGACATCTCGTGGAGGTCTGTGAAGGAGGAGGCAGCAAAGCGCGGTGCAAGGCAGGGCCTGCTCAGCCCCACGTGAGCCGGGGGCTCGGGGGGACCCGCATGGGCCGAGCAGAGCGAGGACACCGCCTTTCAGCAGGGGGTTCCAGTCCCACGGAGCTGCGAGCTTGAAGAAGAGCTTCGTCCTCACCCACGTCAAGACCCTTTGAAAGGCTGTTCCGTTCCCTTCGGCACGTAGCRCTTAAGCAGGCTGCGCATTTCAGACAGCGCAGCTTTGCCCAGCACCGGTATTCAGCCAGAAAAATAGTGGAAAATCTTGCAGTCTTGCGTCCGGAATGACGGGAGAAACTTGCCCTTCCTGTTTCCGTAGAGCAAAGATGTGTGCAAGGCCCCTCGGTCGACGTCCAACGCATCCGCGAGAGGTGGCAGTGTTGCTCTTCACGTTCCAGCCACTCGGTGCCGTTAAGGGCACGGCAATAGGGGGCTTCAGATTATTTCCTTAGCTTGGCATACAGCCGAACTCCACACAGTGCAGTGCAATTATGCAACATCAGAATGTGGGTTTTTTTTGCTCCGAGCACATTTTTTAATAGTCTTCATCCCATGGCACAATTATTGAATATATTAAAAATAATTACAATATCAAGTTTTAATTGTAAAGGCAGCCTATTTTTTGTGCTGTATGAATTAGACTGAAAATGTAACTTAAAATTGCCTTAGCTGAGGCCACACAACTTTAAATACAGATTGTGAAGTGGTGGTTGGAACTCCGAGCATAAAGTTCATATTAAACCTCAACTCCAGAAAACAAAGTAGTAAAAAAYGTTTGAAATGAAAAGCTTGAGTTCATTACAGTCATATAGTTCTTTCTCAATACTTTCCGTMATATTAACCCAACAGTTGAATATCCTTACGGTCTCAGAGAGAAGCTGCTGGATGCCTGTGAGGGCAGCAAAGGGTGTATGTGCGCGCGCTGGGAATGGAAGAATAAAGTGAAGGAATTCTGTGCCCTCAGCTCATTGTTGGAAAAGAGGCTCCGAGACTGGTGGTGAGGGGCTGGATTGGGAGGACATGGGGATCTGTGGTAGTTTGTCCTTGCTGAGAGAAGCAATGATGTGCTCCATTTGTTTGGCTGCCTATGAGATATAGAGGCTTTCCCTCTACTTCTGCCTCCATCTAGTTCCCSAATGTTTATTTAGGGTTTCTGCAAACTGGAGAAGAAAAACAACCTCCTGGAAGGGTGAACTGGCTGTTGACGCAGTACTGCCAAAAACAAGGCCGTTGTGCACTTCCAAGGCCTTCTCACTGAGGCACATCATTGCAGAGCACTATCTGTCACATCAGCTGGTTACAAGAAAAAAAAATTGCTTACACAAACGCTGTGTCCAGCCTGAGCTCCTGTTAGAGGTGCCACTAGCAAAGCTTTATTAGTGTAAGAGGCTTTGTTGGGATTTTCCCCTTTTCATTCCATCATGGCTACATTACCAAATGCCCCACTCCAGGCACAGTTACGTTGTGAAAACAAGCTTTTAATGGGCCCTGCCAGTGTTAGCAGCATCTGTGCTAGAAAGTACAGAGAAAGGTTTCCCTGGAGCTGTTTCCTCAAAAAGAAAAATACTCCTCTCTATTTGACAATTAGCGATGTGTCCTGAGGCCTTACCTCATGCTCATGCCCTACTCCAGTGCTTAGCAAGTGACTGGCTAGGAGGCAGTTCTGACTGTTCATGAGTGTATCATCACACTTCTGCTACTGCCCATGAAGATCTGGTAGTTGTTAGGCATGGAGTAATTCTTAGGTTTGAAGGTGGACCGTGACACAACAAGTGTGGAAGATGGAACAAATATTACCCAACCTGCAGGGATCATTCCTTGCATGTCTGGCTCTTGCCATGGAGCAGACTGAGGAGGCTCCCAAGCCGCTCCTGAACTGAGTCCAAGTCTCGCACTTAGGTCCAGAAGTGTCATTTAAGAAGCTGGAGTTAATTTTGGCAGAGTTGGGTAGCACTGTGCCCTTCCTATTGCATGGGGAGCTGCAAGGTGCGTTGTTTCAGGAAGCCTGAGCAGAACTCCTTGGGTCTGCCCTATATCTGGCCTGTGCTGAGTGAAACAGTGACTGCTGCCGTGCCTGGAGCTGTGCTTTGGTAAGCTTTTTGCGGGGGGCTCAGCTTCCCATCTTCCCAGTTGTGGTGCTTCCAGTGTTTGAGTGGCTCTCCTGTAACCTTTAAAAAGCCTAAGTGAAAGGACCTAGGCAGAAGGACTGGGTAATTCAAGCAAAGAAATGCAATTTGTGATTGGGTGAAACTAAGTGGGTATCCAAAGGCTAATGGTGAGATCTGGTTTTGTGCTGTCTGAAGTGGTCTATAAGAGCTTTACACGCCCCCTACTCTGTCTGCTGAGCGATTCCCTTGCATGAAGCCGCAGTACCGCTTTGCGGTTGCATCGGGGACTGCCATCAGCCCRGGCAAGGAGAGGAGCTGCCAGGAACCATCGCCAGCGTTGGGGTCTCCTGGGTGCTGTCATGGACGATGGTATTTCAAGCACTGAAAGATCAGAGGCAGCTTGAATCACCAGCCCTTTCCTTAGCCTCTGGACCGTTGAGTCTGGTGCTGTGCCCCACCACAGCACAAAGTGCTGCTTAAGCCTCTGAGAGCTAAAATAAGCGCTSTTCACTGCAATGCTCCTTCCCTCACATCCTCTCTGTCTCTCTCCTCTTTAAAGTGATAGGATTGATGGGCAGAACTGAGTATTTGAATTCATCTACAGCATCTCCCATGTGTTTGTCACGGATGCCACCAAAATCTTCACAAAAAAAAAGACAAAGTAAAAAACATTTCTTGCTCTCTCTGAAGATTTCTTTAAAATTACAATGAAAATTCAATGATTGTTTCTACCTAACTGTAGCTGGGGGTTCCTGTGCCACTGTACTCCACGATGTGCATTATAATGTTAGTAATTGCTTCTCTCCACCCATCGCAACAGCTGAAGAGTTAAAATTGCTAATGATCTTTCCAGCAGCCTCGCTATTTTTCAGCTCCTCACTGGGGCCATTAATCAACATAACCAAGACTGCAGGAGCAACATTTAACTAGCAATTAACCTGTGGTTATGTGAATATATTCTTTATTACTTTTCTATTCTGGTCTGCACGTTTGTTTTGCATCAAGTAAATGCTGTATCCAAACATTGCTTCTGCTTATTGAAAAGGCTGTAAAACAAAAGCTCTGAGTCCTGCGTGGATCAACCTGATATGAGAAAGAAGAGCAATGAATATGCTTAAAATATTTTMCATTGCATCCTTTTCCAGACTGTTTCACATTAACTGAACGCTTCCTTTCCATGTGTTCTTCTCAGTAAAGATTCTACAGCACACATTTGGGGTGTGTTGCAGTTAGCTAAAGCTCATTTTAAAGGACTTATTCAAAGACTATGCTGGGAAGAAAAGGAATCGTGAAGGTGCCCTCCTGAACTTTATGCTACTTTGTGCAATTTTAATGTGGTCTCATTCTTCAAACACTGGACAGTTACATCACCTCAGTTTTCACAGGTAACACTCAGGACCAAAATATTTCAAATCATATTAGTGGGGTCAGTGAAACTGCATCTGTGGTAATATTTTATCTGATGTTTTTGATTGTGTACAAAGTTGATTTGACTGCTATGTATTAATCTATAGTCTATGAGAACCTCTTTATATCACAGTGGAAACAGGAAAGTTAGAAAGGAAAGGGAAGGTTCATTTTGGCCTCTAAACTTGCTGCAGGGGATTTTCTGATCCGCAAGACTTTGCAGAATAGCAAATTAAAAATGCCAAAAGGAACGAGCATATACCATTGGCAGCATTGCCACAGCATCCTAATTGTGTCGGTATGACTGTTATCTCCCATCTTAATGACCAGCTGGCTGTTGGAGATAGTTTAGAAGCCTCTAAATTGTCCAAAGCTGGAGGAATGCCAAGGCCTGTAACGATCTCCAGCAGATTAGATAAAGCAGCACCGGCCGGGCCGTTTGTAGTGGCTCACCTGCTATTAGCCGGGGTGAAAAGGCTGAGGCCAGCACGGTGACGGGAGATTCGCCCCCCGAAGAGCAGCTCTGTCCACGCGGGCATCCTGCGYCGCTGCCACTGCTGCTGGCTGCGTTGCAGGGGCGCACGAGGAAATACTGCAACCCTCCAGCACCACCAGCTGTGGCTTTTTACCTGAAAYGCACGGGAAAGGATCATGAAAGAAACTGATTCCCTGACACGCTTTACAGCCTGTTTGCTTTGGTTATTCCTGTCTGTCTGACACTGGAGATAGGAACAGGGTAATACACTTATTACTAAAGAATAAGCAGCAGATTTGTTTTCCTTTGAACCCCAAGTGTTTGCTGKCCACGTTCCTTTGCACTGCACTCTCCAGTGAATGTCCTCACGCCCTCTGTCTAGACCAAAATTTAGTCTTGCCAGTTCTTGCGTCACGTCACACAAAYGTGGGTTTGTAATAGGCAGGACTGTAAGAAAAACCGAAATGCAGTGATAATCTTGCTCTTCCCTCGTGTAAGAGACGATAGCAGTTTCTGGATCACATAGCTGTGGGGCAAGTGGAAAGGAAATTTCAATGTGTGACACAAAAGCAAACAAGCCAGATGTAGCCAAACACACTTGAAAAAATTATTTTGCTTTCTTTTGGAGCCTGACTAACTATTTTCATATAATTTAGGAGAGCCTCAGCTTTATTAAAACCCAAATCAACATTGTCCTTTTCCGTCTGACGAGAGAGAGGTGGATGTAACTTTATTGGCTTTATTGTGCTGGCTCTTCTCATGTACACTACAGTGGAACAGGCAAAAAGCAAGTAGGTCCTCCGTATTGAAAACGGGCAGTTTGGTTCCCCAGTTACATTTGCTGAGCTCATTTAGCATCCCTAGTTCTTTCAAGRGTAAACTTCGAAAACATTTGTAACATGGTTGAAGATTTCAGACTGAAGGGCCGACCTTTCAGATAGAACAGTACGAGCTGAGTTACAGAAACAGAAGCTGACACCAGGTCTGACTGTAATGCAACCTAATTAAAATTAAGAATGGTCGAAAACGTGCTTGGATATATTCTGCAGACAATGAAAGGCTATTTTCTGAAAAATGCTATCCTGATAATTTGCCCCATCTATATTCTTGTCTTTTCATTTATTAGTTGCCTAAACCTTATAAAGCAGAGCTTTCTCCATTCTCATGAGGCAGGTATGTATACAAATGGCAGGTACTGATGAAATGTTTACTGAAAAGATTAGCTTGTCAATGAGGCAAAGGATGGATATTGATCCCCCTTCTATGTTTGTCAACCTGTAACCTGTTTAAGAAATGGCCTGCAGCAATGAAATCCAATCAAGCACTCTCTGCAGCTCCAGTTTTCTTGTAATATAGGGAGAGGATTCAATCACAATAAAGGAAATGAACCACTTATCATATAAATGAGGATAAGGCAATTAAGAGGTTGCAGGTTCCTTGTGAGGAGAGCTCCGGCTGCAATACRGGAGTGGAAGAGGCATATTATGCTCACCTGAGCCTTCCCACAGTCTTTCTGTAGGGAGCAATTGCTCTGTGATAAAATATATTGCCACACTGAGTTAGCAGAGTTAATATGACTAAGTCTCGTATRCACCTCGCATAAGCTGACCACCGCACAATGACTTTAGAGTGGAAATGTTCTAAGAGAGGTGACAACAACAGTTTTCTAAGTTATTAATATCACTTGTCTGTCCATAGGGCCACCTGAAAAACAAGTTTTTAGTTTTATGAGAGGTAATAAAGGTTGTAGAATTTTAATAGGATTCAGAATTTTACTTAAGAAGACAGGCAGACAGAGAGACACTCTTGTTTTCATTCTTCACAGTGAATAACTGCTTGAACATCTGATTTGTAGGTTCAAATTCCTGCCCTAAAACACTGAAAACGACAGCTCAGATGGAAGTGTTTGCATCTGGAGACCACCATCTGGTCATCTGTCCATTTGCGTCTTTTAGGTATAGGTTTTCTGCCTTCCTCCAGCAAAATCAATCCTGGACTTCTTAAGAAAATACAAAATCTAAAAATCTAGGTTTTGTAACTTGTTACTTCAGTGTTTTACAATTAGTTTTACAACTTTGTGTCACTGCAAGAATCTAATCAGCTCTGYTATCACCATATTGCTTGAGATATAGAAGAGAGTTTTCTCCTTAATCTTGCATCGCCTAACTGACATTCCAGTGCATTTGTTCCCTAAATACTATGCTGCCTAATGGCTGCCTTTATTGCTTCAAATGCACATTGAAACAGACTTCATTAGATAAGCGACCTTCAGAGCAGAGATCAGCGGAAGATTATGCATGACAGTCAATAAAAGGTGAGAATTCAGTGAACTAATTGACTTGGGATAGTTGGAGAGAGATACGGCCTTCAATCCCCACTTCCAGTGTGAGCAAGACCACCAGTAACACTGGCACTCTGCACCTCCTGGTGCCCAACTCACTTACTGGAAATGAGCCTGTCCGTTCACTCCATCCCCTCGAATCCCAGTTCACCCAAGCTCCTCATTTACGGCTTTGATTTGGACATTCAGCTGAATCAAAGAAGCCAGTGAGCACGGAGTCTCAGCTCTGCCTGAGCTGAAGGTGCACATAGACCAAAGACGGCTTAAAAACACTTTCGCAAACTTGACTTGTCTGTGCGCTGCCTGGCTGCTGAAAGGAAGAGGTTTTGGAAGGTGATACCCAGCGACAGATATTCTTATTTAGACATAATTCATTTGAAATGTGATAAGCTGTTGTAGGTCGCGCTCTGTCTGCAGCCATTAAGTACATCATCCACTGTTTCTGGGATGGCTACCATCATATTTACCGTGCTCAAAGTCCAGTCCGGAAACAGGACAACAGCAAAGGGGGGCTGAATCGTAAGTTTGAATTAAGGGAGGGCACTGCAGAGTCAAAGGCATGCTAAAGAAGGAAATTTTCATCCTTGTGTACTGAAAGGGGGTTGAAAGGCTTACAGCTGGGCTCGATGATCTCGAAGGTCTTTTCTAGCTATAATCATTCTGTGACTCTGTGATTCTATGAAAGCTCTCTTGGATTCCAGAGATACCTTTCTGCATGTTACTTCCCTCTAAGCAGGAAGGAAAAAAAAGAGGTTAATAATTCTGTTAAAAGACACTTACACTCTAAGAATATCCATAAGACAGAGGTTAGGTGTGAGTAATTTCCTCTAGGAATTTATTGTACCCATAGTTACTACTACAGTTCATCAGAATAAGAGGATTTTTGGAGTAAATCTTTCATATGTAATAAAATTCATGTGAAATAAAATTCTGAAATAAAACTGTGGTTTGGTGATTCATCTTCCAGAAACCCTAAGTACAATAATTATGCACAAAAACTAATATGAACATTGAAATACGCAGTACAGAGTCAGCTCCTTGAAGGATTTTACTGGACTATGTCTCTTCTCTTTGTCGATCCAGTGCTGATCCCAGTAGGGTCTGGTCCAGTGTTTCCAGTTGGGGGTATTATTTGCCACTGACCTGTAGCATCGAGGAGCATCCTCTGATGGGTTTCTTCTCTTCTGCTGGTACCACGTCCCCAGGAGACTTGCTGCCTGCTTGTTAATGATTAAGAGCTAACTACAGAAGGGCATGTATCAAGTGCTGCGGACATATTATCCTGTGTCAGAATTGAGGAAGAAGCCTCAGGCTTGTGTCCCCTGTGCCTTTCTCCAGTATTAATCTTCTCGGTACATGAAACATTTTTCACCAATACATAACCTCTGTTATTACTTCCTGCCATTAAGTACAGCAAATGCTCAGACACTCTTCTGGAACATCTCCAAATGAAATCTCAAAGTCATTACATTAACCTTTTCCATTATAGAGCAGAAGGAAATTAGCTATTGGCACACAGAGAAATATATTGAAAGTTATACGCTATTTCCCATAATTGTATTTTTATAGTTTCCAACAATGCAAAGAGTTAAACAAAAATGTTAAAAATGTTGCTTGCTTCATTAAAAACTCTCAATTTCTCTATTTTCAGCAAAATAAGCCATCAGGGTTAGATTCTATAATTGACACCATTGCTTAGGGAACAAACCTATGAATCTTATTAGAGACAAATTCATTACTTTAAGTCCACCCTTAGGACGCAGAGCTCATAAAGAAACCTCTGGAGGGTTCAGCTTAGGGGATGAGATAATTTCAGGCTGCAAATCTACAGATTTGCTGTAATTAACCTGAACTAATTATTGTCAGGCAATGGGTCAGACATCCTGGATAAAAGCCCCTGACTGGTTTTGTGATCTACTAGGTTTTCAGCATCTTGTTAAACAAAGAAAAAGTACTGAAAGCACAGTCCTATATATTGCTAAAGTAAAACAAATCTTTCTACCAGGAGAATATAGTGAAGTCTATTTAAAATGCACAGTCAATAGTGCAACTGAAATACATTAATGTTTAATATTTTTGCTAGCCAGCTCATTACGAGTGAAAAACATGAGTAGCAGTGGCCAAAAACTCCTCCTGGGAGGGCTAAATTTGTCTCCGTATGAAGTGAGTGATTCTGCTTTTGGAAATGTCACAAGAAGGGACCCCTTTAAACACTTACATATATATACACTGCAGATATACTTTTAAAGTCAAAGCAAGATATGCCTGCAGGGGATGCTGTCCTGTTATTATTTTGGTCCTCATAAGACAGTTGCTACTCTTGATGCACAGGTTGATTGATATGAGCTTCTGTTGTTCTCAGAAGAAAGAAGAAACAAACTATCCTGTAGCAGATATGTTTAATGCCTTTTGATATAATCACTTAATCACTGTGGGTTCAAAAAGCTTTCAGGACTCAGCTGAACAAAGGTACAGTTGACCCAACCTAGTGTTGACAACCCATCTTACTTTGTGTGGTAGGTGACCTCTAGAGGTCCCTTCTGGTCAGTGATTCTGTGCTCGTGTGACATCATCCATCCTAGTTAACGAGTGGGCCATAAAGAGAAATGTGGGTTAAGATGTTGTGCTTCTCATCTCTGCTGGAGCTGCTGGTTGTTTAGGAGGTTTCCCTTTCATTCTACAGGTTCACTGCCCTCACTTTTCCCTCATGAACATGAATCCCTCTTTCCCTTTACGAACTTCTCCTCTTTATTTGATTGGTGTTTGATTGCAGGTGGTCTCATTTTTCACTGTTTATTACTGTGTGCTTCACTGGCACAGGGCTTGGCCTGTGGGACCCTGTGGGACAGAGTTTCTGGGGAAGAGAGTATCTGCAAGATGCTGCCCTTGGGCGCATTTTGGCAGGGTTTGTGAACCCACCCTGGAATGTATCAGTGGACGAGCAAGGAGTCAAGAAGTGAAGAAGAGACCCCCAGTCCCTGTTTTTTTCTTCTGTGTATTGCAGAGATGACTTTTTTATTGTTTTTCACTCTTTGTGGCATTATCTTTTTTTCAGCATTAACCCCTTTCTTATCTGTATAAAGATAGCCCCAAGCAAGCAATGGAGGCACAGTACAGGGCAAAAATAGATGGCAATCTGAAAAGTAGAGCAAATGTAGAGGGGATCGCTATTGAACACACTACTACATTTAAGTAAGTGCCCTACAGGAGATGTTCTGTGGATGAAAACTTTCTAGGTGAGCAGAAGCTTATAATCAAATTATAGAAGTTGTTTGTGCAAAATTCCACATTGCCTAAAAGGCAGATTCTGAATTGTGCAAATGACAGGCATTTAAATCCTATTACTTTTCTGTGGGAGATGGGCCTCGGCTGCCACTTTTCTACATCAAACTCTTGACTTTGGTGTTTTGTGGGGACATTCCACAAATGGAGATTATAAAAATATCCTTCCTCAAATGAATATGAAAACATATACTTTTATTTTGTCAGCCTTCTTTTCTAATCTCTTCAAATCTTCTTTGGCAACGTACCCTATTGAGCTGAGGGGCGTTACAGAATCTGATGCACTGTTGCTGGCTTCTGGCCTCTTTCAAAATGATGCCACTTCTTGCAAGTGAGGTTTGTCCAACCTTCTTCCACCCGTTGCTGTGCTTTTGTCTTATGGGAGTGTAGGAAATTAACAGCACCTTCTTCAGCGCTTATTAGTTTGCCTGCTGTTGAACATACTCACGGTTATAAAACCATGCCAGTTTTATAACCTTTGCTCTGTTGAGTTCTTTTGCGCACACAGATTTCTACTTGCCCTTAACCGAGGAGGCAAATAAATATCTACAGCCGTCACTTTACTGCCCTGATTAGCTGTGAGTGCTGCTTCAGGTGCAGTTTGATCAGAGGCGAGGGGAGCTTGCTGCCACACATCCCTCCAGCACGCCGTGACTTACTGCAGGCACGTGTTGAAGGCRGCTTGAATCATGCTGCTGCCCAAGAGGGAATGAGAACACGGGGCAGAAGAGGCYGACTTCTCTCATAAAGGTACCTTGACTCAGCAAAATGAGGAGGCAGGGTTTTGTATGGTCAGCATGGGAGCTGCCTCTGCCYTTGTCTTTTGTCCAGCAGCCAGCATAATATCCATCATCTGTGGTCACCCCAGCCTACAACAGCTCTCTTAAAGGGATTGTGCAATATAGTGAGTCTGGAGTAGAGTACATATGAGAACAGATTTTTTTTTTTTTTTTTTAATCCTGCTATCTGGGAGAAAAAGAAAAAAGCTTTTCCCATACATCTTAATCTGTTTGATACCCTTTGAGAATTGGTCCCTTCCTAATCAGCTTGGAGCAGGAGCATTGCCTACCCGCTCTGCACCCTGTTCACGACAGACGTTACAGTGGATACTTGTTGCGTGTGAATGGGAAGCCTCRGTTATGCTGAGCAAAAGCTGCAGTTGTGGAGCCTCACCACTGTATGCCACTGCAGCCCAATGGCTCTGGCATGGCYCAGAGGCGAGGCTCTGGTACAGCAGGCCCCCAGGAAACACTCAGTTGGTATGAAATTGTAATCCTGTTACCTTCAGGTGTTTTCAGTGCGATTAATCTGGCAGTCTGTAAGGTAGCAGCTTTAGGAAAGACTAAGTGAAAATTGTAATACCGTCAACCTCTTGGTGCAATAAATGCGCTTTAAGCACAGTAGGCAACAAGAGCTTAATTAGCAATATATTTATATTGTTCATTGTCTCATTTCTTAAAAATATTCTGTATACAATTTAAAATTATCAGAAAAATCAATATCTCCATAATCTATTTATGCTAAAGATAAAATAAACATGAATAATCAGAAATTAAAKGTATCAGCTGCTGCCTTTCATAAGTCCTCTAATGGACTGCAGCAACAGCTACGTTTGTCCTTTTGATCTCTTATAGATTTCGATTTCAAATCTAGTTATTAATTGATTGAAGTAACTGCTGCATTTTTCCCTTTATACTTCTGCTCTGCTGCTTAAGGTGTTTTTTTTTTTCCCTATCATTTCTATCATTTAAATGGTAGTGCCAAGAACCTTGAAATTAGAATCTTAAAAATAATTTAAATGTAAAGCTTCAGCACAATTATTCGTGTACAGGCTGCATGACCTTCTTCTCTAGCGAAATGAGGGACTCTTTTGGACCCYTTCCCTTCCATTCTCCAGCCTTTGAGGGAGGGCAGGACACAGAAAGTGCTTCCTTTTAGTGCTTTGGTGCATCCTGATCTTTGAGAAGTGCAGATATTGGATTAAGGGGGAGCAAACAAGAATCATCTTTCCTATTCCTCTGTAAATGAGTTGTATACAACTAAACAACCTATTTACCACAAAAATGTTTTGGTCAAATGACTGGAGAAGCTTAAAAAGTACTAAGAAAATAAAGAGCCTTCCCTCTATGCCCTGTTCTCTGAGGGCTGAACTTTGTCAGTGAGCAGCAGCAGCAGATTGTTTCTATAATGGAAATCTTCTCAGGTCATTTTGAAAGAGCCACTGCCAGATCTTGATGCTGCTGCTCCTGAAGCAACGTAACAGCAAGTGCATTAAGATGATACAACTTGACCTGCTTCTTCTAAGGACCCTTCCTGTCCTCTGGGTTACTTCAGGCATGTTGCAAGCAAACTGGGTCCAAATATTTTGACATAAATGTGATTTCACTTGTCAACTGAATTATATATTGCTAATAATATGCCTAATAATGAGTATGGTGTCAACTCCTGTGGTTGACACTTGTTTATACTTTCMTAACGATTTCTACTTCTGTCGTGACAGAAGATTTGAACTCTGTAAAACGAGCTCAACCCATCCCATAAAGGAATAAATGTCTCCTCCATGCCTTACCCTTGTAAAATAGATATTGGGAAAAATTAGCTGGAATTGTTATTTCAATAACAGCTGTAGTGGAAGGAAACTTACAGTAAATAGTGTTGTATCTCTGAAAAACTGAATTTGGCAAGTCAAACACTTTTCTTTAAAAAACGAAGTCTACTAAGATTAAAACAGTGCTGTGCTGTGTGTGAAAGGGAAATATCTATCAGTAGTGAAATATCTTTGGAGTATTTAGTTACCATTCACAGCCACGGAATACATTATATTTTATTGTAAACTTCTTTCCTGAGAGAAGTATAAATCCTGAAAGCATGCCAATATTTGGCAAAGTAAATAGTCTCTGGAGGAAAAAAAAATGTTTAAGACCATCTATCAAGTGTAGGAAGTTGATAGCAACTAAAATCAGAGTTGTTTATGTATAAACATAAACTGCAGAACTAGCTTAAAAYTGGCCAGTAAAAATTTGGCCTGGGTGGAAATTCTACTTGCAAAAGACCACAAAAAGCAACATCTGAATTTTAAGAAGTGTTTTTGCAAGATACGTTCCTTTCCTTAGGGACAATATTTTCCATGTAAATTTATAGCACTACAGAAAAWCCATTTGTTTGTTTATTTTCAAATTCAAGCATTCTTTAACAAATYCCCAGAAATCTTAGATAAAGTATTATTTTTATTAGATGTGCACTAACCTGGATTGTATTTCAATGCTCTTCCCCCAACCCCCCAACCAAGAGTTATGTAGAGGGATGGGAACAATTTTTCTTTAATTAATGTAATCATGCCGAACATTTTCATAAGGGAATATATTTACACCTTTTGAATTACTGTGTATTGAAATGTCATTTTAATTGTATCTTTTTAATATGAGAATCCTTAAGGGAATGGGAGACTGTGGGAAGCTTACGTGGTATTTCTGTGTTTCAGTGTGGGTATGGTACTCGGAACTTGAGCAGACAGGAAACCCAGAGGAAGGCTGGGTTTTCCTCTGGGATGTCCTTCTCTCCGGAGGAGGGAATGGGCTACAATGGACACCTTGCTGCCAGCTCGAAGCGAATTTGTTGGGCTTGCTCCAGGTAGACTGCAAGAGAGACGGACTGCTGTTAAACGGAGCATAATGYACAAGGTTTATTTGAAATTAATGATGTTTGAATGCCTTCAAGCTGCATTTTAATATTTAAATTGCTGRAAATGTAAATTATTAAGACAAAATGTCCATGAATAATTACCCCCAATCTTCCAAGTTATAGTACTAGGAAGTGAGGGGGAGAGAGTCCCTCATTCAGCAAACTTCCCTTCCACCACAGGAGATCCTCTTTTCTCTCCTCTTCAGTTTGGCAAAGATATCTCGGAGATAGCTCAGAACTGGCTGGGAGGGAAGCCTGGGCTGGACATCCACCCGAGCCTCAACACCGCTGCTCCATGCACACACAGCGAGTGTCTTGCCTGCATAGGAGCCATGCTTGGAACAGGGATTATTTTAATATTCYCTTAAGAGATGAAGCCAATTTCACTAGAAAGGTGGTGGAATACACGTTCACCCTGTGGCTTCAGTATTTATGGCAGACAAGTAGACTGAAATTGGAGAGTTTTCCATAATGTTTTTGTTCGTTTGTTCCACACATTTTTTTTTTTTTTTCCCGACAGAATTACATGGTGAATTTTCTAATGTACCTCGTCACACTACATATGCACATACAACTGCAGCCAGTTGCTCTGCCTTGGGTTTCTAACACCCTTTTCTTCACCGAGCACTCAGGGGAGAAGAGTCTTTGTTCTCTGCCTTTACAAGGATCAAGGGCTACACATGGGTCCCTAACTAAGAAAGGAGGYAAAGGGAAGCTGTAGGAAATACCCAAAGCAATCTAGTGCTTTTAAACTTAGGCTTCATCTTGTCTGCTCTCCGCTGAAGACTTGGGAGAATTTCACAAAATAAGACATGAACAAATCAATAGGGGGAACAACATCCAAACCACAATGCAGGCATTTATTGTCTCCTTGTGCATTAAATTACCCAATTAACATTTCCTGTTGCCTTAGCCTGTTCTAATAAGGCTTGACTGTCGCTTATCAGCCCCTAATCTTCTAAATGACGAGCAAGAACTGCAGCTGGATTTACAAGAGCCTTTGGGGCACAATACCAAACTCCCACAGCTCCAAAGATCCATCCTTGAAATTATGCTTATTAGGGGGTCTTATTCATTGCTATTTACTTCACCCAGTTATCTGCTAATAAGATCAGCTCAGCTTTGTTTATTTTTTTTAAGAAGTATGCTGTACAACCAATTTGTGTGAATAATGTATTCCTCAAAAAATAAGCTTTTTATTGCATTAAAAAAAAATCAGATACAAATATTCTATTGAGTTAACTGAATATGGCTTGTGGGCTTATTTTTCCTGAATGGGTGACCTGTCATTCAGAAGGTATGTAAGTAATAAAAATGTTTCCAGAGTACCTGCAAGTAATTTTTATGGGTTGCACGAGTAAATTAGCTAATTAGAATAACAATATTGGGAAAGAGATGCTGGTAATGAGTAGCTAACAATGAGAAGTGATTTTTAATAGACAACGGTAGTATTTCAGAATAATAAATATTTGCCAGTTATATGATATATATAGATAGATAGATAGATATATAAAAAACCCATTTTATTTAGAGATCCTGCTCATGAGCTGTGAGACCGGTGGGGGTGAGGAAGAGATTCATTTAGATAAAATGTTATCAAATTGCCTGTGTACTGTCCTGTCAGACAACTATCGACCCCGTCCCACGGGAGACATTGATTTCCATGCGGAGGGCTATGCGCTCTCTCAGCGTATGGCTTCAGYGCTATTGCGCTGCTAATCACACCCCGCTGCCTCTTCTCCTCTCCCTTTCTCTTTTATTTTTTGTTCTGGAAGATTGATCGAGAGACACGAGGGATTTRGGTTACCATATTTGTTATCTGACCTTTTCAATTATATTGTTAAAAATGTAAATGCCTCGTTTTTAACAATGCACATATGAATTTGCTTAAGTGGAGTGCAAGTAAGGTTTTTAGGAGGAAGTTTTTATTTTTGTTTCCATACAGRCCTGTGTCAGCTGGTTTGGGTAAGTGAATTTAAATGCAGCTGAGGATTCTTCCTGCTTCAGTAAAGCTACTCAGGACACATCTCAGCATGATGAGATCTAAAGATAGAAAAAGTATCCCAAAATAGTGGTATCAGAATAACATAAGCGCTGACAAGCAAGATCATATGTAATCAGGAAGTTTTGTATTGATTTGTGTAATTTTTCTTTTTTCTTTTTTTTTTTTTTTTTTTTTTTTTTTTTTTTAGGTATGAACACCTTTTGCCGGTTCTCATTTATGATAACTACTTTTTAACAGGACAAAAGTGCTTGAGATTAGAAATGCCAATGTTAAAGTTGAATCCCAATCATAAACCTTACCTTTGTCCAGATAAATAAGAAAAGGAAAATCTTGAGTTGTCACAAAATGCTCGTGTGTTGTTTCTCAGCTAATAGAGCAGCAGTTTATGAAATTGTTTGTCTGATGAGTGCTTGACTTTCCGTAATATTTGTCATTATTCTTACATTAYTTTCATTGTTAAAACTCACTCCAAGCATCATTGGAGTTAAAGTTTGAACATTTGCCTGTGGGAATCTAGATCCTTGCTGCGCTCACCTTGACATTTGCCTGGGGGAATCCCTGAAAGGGAAGCAACTGTGATATACCCAACCCTACGCACCCCAATGCCAAGGGCAGAGAGGGACTAAAGATCTGCTGGTAGATCAGAGCTTTATTTCACAGCCTGCTGTGTCTCCTTGGGAAACGAGTGTTGAACAGCTCAGCTAGAGCCACGTACCAGCCCAGCCTTGGAGACAACAGAKGAGCTACAGAAGCCACCTTTGCACTTAGGCACTGAAGCCATGCCAAATGTCCAGAGTTTGGATGCTTCTGTTTTTATTATTCCGCAAGGAAAACATTGCAAAATGATGTTTACGTGTAAAAATAACTACAGCTCGCAGTTCCTCCTTTAACTTGTGGCTRTCCGCATCCTTTTATCTGTAGTAGGCATATGTAAAATGCTGTCTGTTGCCTGATGGTGACTTTGCAGTCCCTCCCTCATGTGTAAAGAGGCTGCAAAACCGTGATGCATCAGGCACAAGCGGAGAACGAGCACCCTAGAAATAGTCAGCAGTGCCCTTGAGCACGTAGTCAAGCTTTTTCTGCTCATTAGGGATTCTTATTCATTACCGTTTACTTCACAAGATATCAGCTAATAAGTTCAGTTCAGGTTTATTCATTAAAACAGATACACCGGACAACCAGCCGCCTGCAAACATCCATCATTTTAACAGAACCTTTATTTGGGCAGGCAGGGAGAGGCTTTTTTCTTTCATGTCAGCGTCGGGGAGAGCAAAGCTGGGAAGAAGCTGCCAAATGGGTCAGAGATGAAGTGTTTGCAGAGCTTGCTTCCGAACTGGTGCTTTTTTTCTTATTCAGCACCTTCCKCCTTTGCCACCCATTGCTAAAGATAAATATGAAGAAAGCTGTGAGAACGATTGTATCCTCTGACATAACTTCCCACGTAAACTTTACCGCTTGCTGATTAGTAATTTATTCTAAGGCTCTCATCGCCTCCAAGCTGACCCCATTTTCCTGGAGTGCTTCCCTCTGTCTACCCCCTCCATGACCGTTTGCTTTTTCCTCTTGCTAACATGCTTATTTTCATGCATGGGTCTGCTTCCTTCCCTGCACTTCCCCTAAATATTTTTCTATGGTCCTGGTTCCTATGCAAATTCTTTACAGGAAGGAAAGATCAGCTATTTTAAAAGGCCACAAGACATTTGCTAACAATTCCTGACTGCCAGCTGCCCTCCATTCTTATGCTTCCTTATTTCCTCCTCCTTGTGCACTATATCTATCTTGTGCACTTAAATATGAAACTCTTGGTCTGGTGTTTAACTTGTGTTTCAATGGGCCCTTGTACAGTGTATCTCCCCCAGGGTTGATCTGGGCCTTCACTATTTTATGGGTGCTTGGTATTTTATGATAGGACAATCACATAAGAAATATTCAGCAGAATACAGTAAAAATAATGAGTATGTGATCACTAAGCATTTTGCTTAGCAATGCCCCAACATTTTAAAAATTTGCTCATGACAGAGGTTTCTGGGAAACTAATCATTTTGCATGCCTGATGAGCACGATTTTCTTGATGTATCAGCCTTCCTGCTGATGGTTTTCTTACCACTGCTCTCAGTAGAACAAGGGAAATTCTGGCCCCTTCATGATATTAGTATTCAAATATCTGCAGTTTTATTTTAAACTGGGAAGTCCATGATATGAAGCTCTGAATATGATCAATGTGAGATTTCTAGAATTTTTTAACTTTTCACATTTCTCTATTACAATCAGTCTGTCTTAACCCAAATCAGACATTCACGCTCTTTTTCTTTTTTTCTTGGTAGCTTCTAAGGTAGCCCTAAGCAATGATGCTAAGGGTGACATAACGCAGCTTCCTAGAAAAATGAATAAACCCTGATAAGCTATCAGGTATTTAGAGCAGGGCTCTCACTTACATACGGACCGGCAGGTGGCACTTGTGCCACCCCTGGGAATTTCACCTCCATGAGAGCTGRCCTCCTGGGACATCATTTCAGCTGCCTTGGATCCAGTGGAGATCCCACTCCTGGTAAGACCTGACGAGTGGGTTGAGCCTGTAGCGCCTAARACAGTTACAACATAGATGTTAGCATTAACATCTTTCCTGACTGGAAGGGGCCTTAGTGGACAACTGAGACCTATCATGTTTTAAAACATCCCAAGGCAAATCTGTCAAAAAGCAAAGGGACTGCTGAGCACTTGCCTTGTTCCGAATATATAAACCCCAAACACAGTGTTCTATTGCAAGCTCTTTCTTCCTAGGAGAGGGCCAAAGCCTTAGCAATGGCAAATGTTAGTCATATTGCTTAAAGCACTCCTGGAGGATGCTCAAATATTATGGTGATGAGCCTGTTACAGCATCTTCTATGAAGTKATACTGAATAATATTCATACAGTGCTGTAGCACCAGCTGCTCCTCTGTGCGTTTCCATCCTGGAGGAGTGGTTACAGTCTGAAGGRAAAGGTTAAGAAGCTGAGTTTGGAGAGCGACAGAAGCCAGTGAGCACCTGTGGCAGTGAAATGAGACTCTTCTAGCTCTCTTTGGGATGAAGCCTGTGTAGCAAGCCCTCCTGCTGAGGGAGCCAAAACTCACACCTGCCCTGGCAGCATCAGTATWTTTTTGGCAGAGCTGGTCTTTTTCACATGAGTAAAAGCTCTTCTGGAGTCTCRTCTATAGACGTGGCTAAGGTCTCATTGAGTCGCACAGATTTCTCTTCACCAGAAAAGTATTTTCATAAAAATGCATAGTTGATATAGGCACTGCAAGTGTAAAACTAGTTGCTATTAAATGCTTAATCTTCTAAAGATCCTCAGCATGTGGAGGATACAAGTCTTAATTCTTGTATTTTAGGACCTACTATGCCATGCTCTCGACAGAAGTCACCACTGAAGAGCCTGCTGTAAGGCCACGGTCTGTCACAGAAGGTAGGGCTGTGCAGCTGATTGATTAATCAGCAGTTCCTGTGTACGGGGATCAGTGCTGGCACTGTAGGCTGCAGTGCCTCAGAGTAGCTTTTCCTTCTCTCACTCCTCTTCTGAGGCTCTCGTATTCTGTCCCTCTGCTKGTACCATCCTTCAAAGCTGCCATCTTTCCTACTGAGTTTCAATTAACATCATATTCAGCATCCTAAGTTCACTGATCAAATCATATGAAGTAAAAATAAATAATAGAAAAAGCAYATTACAATATTCACACCCAGTATCTATCAAAATACCACTAGTTCCCACTGTCTGGAAAGTGTAAACCAAATCTAAAGAATATGTATGAGCTGCATGTTCCTGTACATCATTACTTATTACTGCCATGACTTGCCATACTGTCGACGTTTCCTAGCAAAGCTTCCCTAAGTCTTTGTTATGTTCTGCCCCACAGCTTGGCAGCATGACTTGTCAGAGCRTCTAGTTATTCTAGACAGTCAAAAGGGTATTTTTGGTACCAGTCAGCATTTTGAAAGGCTTTTACAGATAAATATTTGAACCAGAGGCATTAAAACTTAAGAATTATCTTAAGAATCAATACCATTYTGCTATAGACAGTAGACAAAAAGGCAGGAAGGTGGTAGAAATACAAAAACTTTTTTGTAGCACCCAGAGATCAGTCCATGGTGATGGAGCTACTCCAAAATAAACTGTTAACATGGAGCTTGCAAATGCACATCYCCTTTAATGCAGTTTTCCTTAGCTAGTATTTTGAAGATGAATGTTTTCCAAATTTGTGAGTCTCCTCCCCTGGGTAAAGAGAACTGTCTGATTAGGTCAAATTAGCACAGAGACAGCTCTCAGAGTGAAAATATAGAAGCCAAAGATTGAGCATTCTTGCAACTGTACAATGTCTGTATTTTGTACATGGTGGGGCAAAAAAATGCACGAGGTCTGCCCATGTGGTATTTACCAGAGCAATGGGCTATCTGGTCCAAGAAACATATGCCTATTAAGCAGTATTCTTAATTTGTATATGCTGCTATTTTTTTCCTCTAATCTACTTGCATTAGGGCATTCCCACAATTTCTCAAGGCTCTCATCTAGCATTTTGAATTGTTTACTATTGCAAAGCTACAGCTTAAATGCAAGTAAAATTCCATGTAAGAATAGGATARTTGATGCTGGAAGGCATCTTCAAAGAGACAATAAAACAAAAATGTTGCTCTCTTTGCAGATGTTACTACCAGTCCTTGCTCCAGAACTGTTAAACCTTTTGGTGCCTTGTTAATATTGTTTATTTAAATTCCTGACATTGCATCAGGAAGTGACAAGAAAGTGTGGCACAAAGCATTGGGGAATAAAAGCTTCCTTAGCTGCATCATAYGCGAGGACCCTAAAGGGAAGGGTCCCAGTGTGGAGGTGGCTCAGAGGCAACATGGCGGGGCCAGCAGGGGAGGCGGCCCAGCCTCCACGTAAGGGACATGAGCGCCCAGGACGCAGCATGGCGGCTCTTGGGGCAGAGCCAGCACAGGGCGAGGTGCCTCTGCCCCGGCGCAGCGCTGCAGYGAGCGCTCGGGGGGCAGCCGGCGCMGGCCGGGCACACTYCTCATCCCCGCTCAGGAGGAGAGCTCTCCCCATGGCCCCCATGGTCCTTACTCGCCACGGTCTCTACTTGGCGGACTGTGGTGACACAGAGCGAGCTGCCACACAYGCACGTGGCGGCCCAGGTCTCTGGCTGCAGGGAATGTCTGAGCCTCTCGGGGTTACTGCGGGGTAGCAGAGACAACACTGGCGTTAGGTGTGAACAAGTGGGTGAACTGCTTAGCCTAGTGCCAAAACTGGAGGAGGAGGAGGAGGTAGAACGGCTAAGGAGCATCAGAGAGTGTGTGAGAGAGAGCTTGGTGGAGGCACACCCTGCAGTCATCTCAAGAAGCGCACCTGAGGAGCACTCCAAATCCACCTGAGGATCCCCTCACCTCTTGCCATTGGCTGGAGTGGGTGGAATGAAGAGATGAGGAGAAATATAAACAAGCCTCTGCTTGGGGTTTCAGGAGAATTCTYCCCTCCCTGCCTTAGGTGACCTTAYGCAACAGGTATGAGGCTCTGGAACCTGTGGGAAAGGCAAGTGAGGACTCTTACCGAGGTCCATCTAGGGGCTTATGTAGGGGGAGGCAGTCAAGCCCACACTTTAAAACTGCCTCTGCCAAGAAGAAAAGAAGGGTAATTGTGGGTGACTCCCTTCTGAGGGGAACAGAGGAGTCAATATATAGATCAGAACTTTCCCACAGACAGGTCTGTTGTCCCCCTTGGGGCACAGGTGAGAGGCACTGTGAAAATGCTTCCAGGTCCTGTACGGCCCTCTGAGTATAACTGCTCTTGCTCTTCAAGATGGCAGTGACAGAGTTGCCAGGAGAAGCCTGAAGTCCATCAAGGGGAGCTTCAGGGCATTGGGGAGCTCAGTTGAAGGAGCAAGAGTGCAGGTGGTGTTCTCAATGCCCTCAGCATCTGGGGAGGACGCTGAGCAGAACAGGAAAAGCCAYCTGCCCAACAGATGGCTAAGGGGCTGGCATCATTGGTTGAATTTGGAGGGTTTTGACCATGGGGCATTCTACACAGCACTAGGCCTCCTGGTGACAGAGGAGGTTCACCTGTCCTTCAGAGAGAAAAAAATCATTGCGCAGGAGTTGGTGGGGCTCTTTGAGAGAGCTTTAAACTAGATGTGAAAGGGATAAAACTGGGATCACTAGAGATAAACCTAGGTGAAGTATGCTGGAGTTGGAGGAGAGCTCAGGAGCCCACCTGAASTGCATCTACATCAATGCACACAGTGTGGGCAACAAATAGGAGGAGCTAGAGGCTGTAGTGTGTTGGGAAAACTACAACAYAGCCACCATCCCTGAAATGTAGTGGGATTGCTGTTATGACTGGAGTGCTGCAATGGATGCCTATAGGCTCTTCAAAAGGTAAAGGCAGGGGAAAGAAAGGAGGTGGACCAGCACTGTATATTAGKAGGTGCTTCAATTGCATGCAGCTCTAACAATGGAGCAACAGTGGATGTGAATAAGAGACTAGTTCTAGAAACTCTTGGAGAGAATCCAGCATAGATGTCTTCTAAGGAAACACTTGCTTTCCTAATTGTGTGTTCATTTGAAAAGTTTTGTAACCCTTTCAGCTGCTTGAATTCTTAGTTACATCCTTAATTTCCTCAATAAGGTCAAAAATCCAGAGGCTAGCATTTGTAGCCTACAACAGATCCGTTTCATTTGCTCTTTCTCTTAGCAGTAAGCATAAACGTTGTCCAATGCACCTTCCCTTAAAAGRGCTTTGGGTGGGCAGCCAAGAGGCAGGCTGCTTGTGGTGGTCCTATTGCTCAGGCTGGATTCTATGGCTATGGGGCAAGCACACTTTTTCCGGTGGAGYGGTCTCTTGGTTTGGAGGCTTGTTTTGTGCTTTGCACATGAGAAWTTCTGAGGTCAACTCCCTCATATTTCCTTTGTCCACTGTGTGCACCTTAGGAAACTTCTGGGGTGCAGAGAGAAATGGAAATGGAGCTTGAAGCAGGAATTGAAACTCCTGAGAAGATCAGGGGTGTGGTGCAGGTTGACACTGCAGGTGGCCTATCTAATGACTAGCCAGCACCAAAGAGAGGACTTGTTTATTGCAGCCATTTATATTCTGACTTTGGTGCTTGTATAACACTACAATGAACTGGTTAAGTAACTGGGAGGAAAAAAAAAAAAAAAAGAGTGCTGCAAAGAAAGAAAATCTCTACCTGATTTTGCCTCTGAAGCAGCTCACTGTGGGGTCAGACAGTAGCACTGATAGGAGGGAGGAGGAAATAGACAGGCACTTGGGTGGAAAAGGTATTCGGTCCATCTAGCAGSTATGTGAAATCACACCTCGCAGTTGTGTTTCGTCTTTCACAGCTCTTAGAAGTATCTGGCACGTACGCTCTCCTTTCTGCTGGCATTTGCACCTAGGTACCTGAACAGGAAGAAGTTYGAAAAACTTATCCTGAGGAAAACTCATGGTTTTGCTGTTGCTGTGGCTGACTTGGTTCATCTCTTGCAGGGATTTTTTTTTTATGATTTTCATGCGTGGCTCTTTAGAAGGGATASGAACAGGTAGGTGGGGACAGAAGAGGACCAGACCACCCTTTACATGATAGTCCAAACTTCTGCTAGTTTACAGCAATCATAAACTGCACATTTCTTCATGAATGTCTTGGAGAGGAAAACAAAAACAAAACAAACAAACAAAAAACCCCCCAGAAAATTTACATATAGCTAAACACATAATTAAGGAGCAAGCAGTAAAGTATGTATTCAGCTGTGATAATTTTCTGAACTATATTTCTGCATCACCACCTTTAAAGGGAATCCAGAACAGTGGGTTGGATTGTCAAGCTTTCTCATAAACCTGCTTTGCACAGCAGTTGGCAGAGKTAATAAGCAGAAGAAGAAGGAACTATTAGTCTCTTAAAGGCAAGGCCAATAAAGTCAATACGATAAGGAGAGGGAAGCCACTGAAAGGATTCAAGGAAAGTATCTGTTCACAAGGTGTGCCATGAAATTAGTCAGCAAGGAGATGACTATAAAATCTGATATATGGTTGCACTGAGCTGGGTGAGGAACATGTGACACAGTGACAAGGTGCTAAAAACAGCTGAGCTTTCCATACCTTTATTCTCCTGTGGCTTRTTGTGTAGACTTGGGATATTCTGTTTTTACATCTATGTTAAAACATGATATATAAAATGATATATATATTTATAGTTATACAATATAAATATATTTATATTGTATATTTATTTCCTATTTGGTTCATAGGATAATATATACTATGTATTTTATATTAAAATAAATATCCTATATGCAGTATATATAATATTAATATATAGGATATATAATATATTTCTTAAGAAAAGATTGTTTTTGAATCCTACTAAGCTCTGCAGTTCATTGATATTCAGCTTTGTAAATAGTTGAGCTTGGCATAAGGTGGTCAATTCATTGCTCCTGTCCTTAAAATGAGTTGAAGTAATCTATGTGGGTATTAGATGAAATCGTAGGAKGCAAAACTGAATGGCAAGATGACGGCCCACTAGCTTACATGAGTGTGGGAAYTGTGGGCACTATGTGGACTCAAGTCTCAGCCGGGACCTCTACCCGCAACCTCTGCCCATGGGCCCAGCGTTTCATTTTGATTCAGCGCAAGGCCTTCGGACCCCACCTGCGCTGTGCTGTCAGTATGTGTGTCTCCAGCTCCATCACATCCAAGCCTGTGCTTGGTTATTGGCTTCATTGATGCAGACTCTTCTCCGCTTCACCTCAGACTTGCCATGCTAAAGTGGACTCGCCCAGAAAGCCCTGATCTGCATTGTCTGGCTTGTGTTTCTGGCTTATGTTTCTGGCTTGGCCTCAAACCTGTCTTCTTGTCATGAGCTTGGAAGATGATAAGATGATCTGGACTCTCAGTTGAAACTGGGCCTCTCTGGGCCTCTGCCAACTCTGAGCTTGCCCTCCGTGGGGGTATTGAGACAAAGCTGGCTGCACCTTGGCAATGTGCAATAAGGATAATGCTACAGCCTCCAGGTAAAAAAAGATCCAGTGTCACTGCTGAAGTGGAACAGGGAACAAAAGGAAGCTGGTATGTGAGTCTGTGATTTCCAGGGATTCTCTGCCTTCATCTACCCACCCAAAAATTTGTGTTGCTTCTTACCCACAAGCTTTGTGCCAGGTGTGTTGTCTCTAACGTTCCCTTATCTGCTTTGCTTTGTTTTACTGGCATTTTGGTTACAAATGGTAACTTCAAAAATATTGGGCAAATGTATTTGCTGTGTGGCTGAGGTAGCAGGGAGCCTATCACAGAAACATCATTGTACATCTCTGTGGAGTTAGCCAAGAATTCAGACAATGATAATTTGAGAGGCAAACTGATGCAACTTCTGGTTGAGGTATGATATGAAAAAGAAAATAGCTCATTTACCTTGCTTAACCTGACAACATTTTAGGAGAAACTTTCTGCAGAAACTTGAGTCTGGGAGAGTTTCTAAATAATTTCCCACCTCTGGAGGCTAAAAATCCGAGGGAGATACAATTGGTGTGCACTGACCCGAAAAGCATTCACTGGCACTTGAGACTCCCAGAGAAGAGAAAGTCAAAGCCGTGGTTACCAAGCGCATGATTGCATTTATTTTCAACATCACTACTTCAGTAGTCTTAGTTACTGAAGCCTTTATGCATGCAGCCAGCATAGTTTGATGTTTAGCTCTCTGAGATTCAGGTTCAAGTCAAATCCTTAAGTGTCTAAAATCATGTGCTGTCTAGACTGTGTGCTCTTTGAAAGGAACAGGAAAATCACAGGCTTGAAGGCTTGATTGGAAGTACTCCGAAAACTTGGGCATCCTCCCCTTCTGTTGAGAAAAGAAAAAAAAAAAAAAGAAAAAAACCCACACATTCAACTCTTCTGTATTTCCTCAGGAATGACCTTATTTGCTGGTGAAGGTGGATATAAACCTCTGTGTCTCTCTAGTATATTTTGAACTCCTTGAGCTCCTGATGGATGTGCCGCTTTACATATGCTTTCCTCCCAGTGAGGGTGGGTAGCTAATCGCAGATAGTAATCTCTATGTAGCCTGCTTTTGATAGTCACCTTTTTCATTCTAATAGCATGTTCATTGAAGTCACTTTTTCATAAACATTTTTCCCATAAACCTCTGTCTCAAAAGAGATTATTCAAATAGCTTTTAAACAATTACTCTTTTGAAGGTTCTAATTGAAGAAAATAAACCTATAGAGAATCTGACTGAAGCAAAGATCTTCAGCATCCAAGATTATCTATCTGTCACCCTGTGACCTATTTCCTTCACACAACTTTTTAATTTTTGTAGCAATTATAGTGTATATGGATAATACCTATTAGCATATTTATGGTCATTGCTTCATATTTATTGTCTGCACAACTCATTAATCTTCATCTAGTGTGTGAGGCTGACAGCTCAATCTATTTTGCAATCTCTGGGCAGCAGCCATATCCAAAAAGCTTTTGTTTCCCTGTAAATAAACTGTGTTCAGGACCAGAGGACAATGGTGCATCATGCAGTGATTGACACAAGCCATGGCTGCTAATCAAAAGTAGATTTTATTACCAGCTGAGTCAAGTGCGTTATGGGGCTATTGTTCTAGTGCTGTCAGGGCAAGAGCATACGTAGTCAGTCACCTTCTCAAGATGGGTTGATTGTTCTCCAAGATTAGACAGAGTTGCCTTATTATCCATCCCAGACAACAAGGCATCTCACCCAAACAGACGCCTTTACAGAAACTGCCTGTACATTGAATTAATTTGAATTGCTAATGCATAATCTGTCCAGCACAGATGTGCAATGAATATTTGGATGTTGTTTTGCATGTCAGTTGAGAAGGCTGAATGATGAGGTGATGATCATTCAGTGATGGGTACTGGACATTTGCCAACAATTGAGTTTGAGCACTTTCCCTGACAGTAATCAGATCAGCTTCCAAAACCTCTTTTCTTCAATTCACTGACAATTTATGTTAGAATACAATGCTCTCACAGTTAACACAGTTGGCAGCAATTTGCATTTTTTTCATATAATTAAATTTTTCATTTTACCCAAGAAGAAATGCATACAAACCACATATAGCTGAGATACACATCTTCTCAGACGCTGATAGACTGTACTTGAATAAGAGGTCATTTAGATAAGTCAAAGCATTAAACATTGAAACTCTTTAATCACAATGCAGGTGGCGCTAGCTTCTATTAGTTATAAAGGTAGATGTTTTTGAAAAGTAGATTTACTGTGAAAAATTAGTGACATTGTTATGAAACTGCATTAGGATAGCCATCCAAAAAAAGCAATTAGGGTAATAGATATTTAAAATATGGCCATGTTCATGGCAAGGGAAAGATGGTAAACACAATGTTCTGATTTTTTTTTTTTAAATCAACCTCTGTCAGGATTGACTTGATACAGAATAGGAACAGAAGTAAATCCCACAGGACTGATATTGTGATATCAGGGGACTGATATGAGTTGACACAGTCATATCACATGATTAATGTGAATATGAAAGAGGCTTTTATGCAGTTGTAGTCATAGACTCTTTCAGGGACCTAACTGGTTAAGTTCCAAGTATTTCCAGGGATGAAGGTGAAGATTCCACCCCCTGTTTGGGCAACTTGCTCCAGTATTAGAGCACCTTCATGGTGAAAATTTTTCTCCATATTGCAACTTAATGTCTGCTATTCTTTGTCTTATCTCTGAGGAGATTCTGACTTTCTCTTCTTTATAATTTCATCAATTCATGTCTAAGTTCAAGCCCTACCTTTAAAACACAAGTATCTTAAGAACTAGTGGTAGTTTAGAAGATCCTCATGGCGGACGTTTCCGTTACCTTAAAAATGTTACCTTCAAGCTTTAGCTATTTAACTAGTGCATCTCTAAACGTAGTGAAATGCTTTCCCTCCAAAAGTAAAATCATAATGATATTTCTCAAGCATTTCTAGCTTTCCTCCTAGGACCCATATTCGTTATTGCAGGTTTGCTATTTGCCTCTTTTAGGTCCTAAGCTGTGCTTAGGTGAGTACCTGATGGAAAGAACAACCACTGCCTTTAGTAAATTTACTTGTAAAATTTAGTACGTCTAGGAAGAAAGTCAGGAGTGATTGTGCCAGGAACGAGTCAAGGCCAGAAAGGACCTTTTTAGCTAAGTTTGTGTGTCAGCCTTGTTCACACCTTAGGGTAAGGGAGTACCATTTGGAGTTTTATTATTGTTTTTATATATCAAAAGTGAAAAAATATCCTTGCATTAAATATAAAGCAATTCACAGAGTGGCATTGGTGACATATATATATATATATATATTTTTTTTTTCCCCCCAGGGGAAAAACATTCCCATTTTGGATGTCTTAATTTTGTGCCTTGTTAAAGAGACACTTATGGCCACATGCATTCTACAGCTTGTAATTCAGAAACAAAGCACTTGAATAAATGGCTCGAGAAAGCTGTAAGTTTAGACCTCCTCCGCATAGAGTTGGATGTCAAATTCTTACCAGATGTCTACCTGATGCATCTGAATTCCAAACTGTGTTCCTCCAGGCTCCCTCTTTGCAGCCTCTGACGCTTCTGCATTTGACCTTAGTGTTGTTTCTGAGCACAGTCAGAGCATATCAGTCTTGATGTTGTGAAACAGCTTGTGCCTTGTTCCAGTTTCACTGTTCTGTTGATACTTACGGTGCCCACTCCTGTATTCAAAATTAACAGATGAGGCCCTGCTCAAAATGTACATTGAAAAAGAGGAGGCAATCCTGCCTTAGATGCAATGGCTCAAAGCTCAGATGATTCACACAGATCAGGACTCACTCTTGGAGAGTGCCACCAGATCCTGGTGACCAGAAGAACAAAGATTAAAAGTACCAGGCGGCCATTGCAAGGTCCAGGAGCTGAAACTTGTTTCTAGAAACGATATGGGCAGCCGCCAAAGGCAATAGAAATCCTCATTCCCTATGGTACTGCGAGAAGCACGTCTGCCTGTGAAGGCTGGACATTAATAGATACCTTGAAACAGTACTGCCCTGGGCAGTTAGGTAACTTTCCTCATCACAGGAAAGTGCTTGCAAACTTCTCTGCACTGCCCATACATAACAACGTAATGCTAAGTGTACAGAAAGGTTCATCAGACAAGTCTGAAACCTGGCGGCTAACTCTTAAATGGGAAAGAAAGTGCTTGCCTATTTATAATGCTGAGGCTGCTGGGCAAGACACAGTGGAAGACCTAAATTAAATGTCGAATTATGAGGTACTAACAATAAATAATGGAGCAGCGGCTGCAGATAAGCCACTGGACAAGCCATTTACTGCAGGTAGGTTGTGCGGTCCAGATGGATCATTCCGATCACATCTGTGTGTTTCATTACTCAGATGAGAGAGCAAATTGGTGTGAGTCTGCCCTCCCCACATCTCAGGGCCCTTGTGCTCCTGGATTTTGTGTGAACTGTAAAGCAGCTACTTGCCTGCACTGTGTGTGACTGTGGTGGTGACAGCTGTGCTCCCTGTAAAATGTCTATAACTGTAGGAAGGAGTGCTGATCCCTGATCCAGAAAGGCAGTAGTGGGCAGAGAGGGGATATGAGGGTGTCTCTGAGACACAGACATGGTCCTTTCGTGGTGCCCATAATGTCCTCCTGCAGGAACCAACTGCTGTTCTGTCCCTTGAGGCACACGGACACAGGTGGTTTTGTTACCCCTCTGTCGTATCATGGCACTGAGGCTGCCTGACCTCTGCAAATGCAGCCTCAGCCAGAAAGGGATCAGACACATCAGTCAGGCCCTGAACTCCGTGTCTGGCGGAACCTGAGAGTTTTTTTTAGCCTGTTGTCTGCAACATTGGACAAGCTGAATCCAATATAATTTACAGTATCCTTACACCTGCAATTAGCTGTGCCCTCTGTTTTTGGCAAAGCCTTGAGCAGACTTGGGGAGAGGGTGGCTGCCATTTGTCTGTGTGTTGTACTCTGCAAAACAGTACTAGTACACTAGTATGTGCAAGAGTCTTATCTGGGGTTTATAGACCTACAAATTCCTTTACAAGATCCCTCAAATGTTTTTCCTCTCATTATTGCTCTAGAACTTATCTCCTTCCTTATGATCATCTCTCTTTCCTCCACCACTTCACCTTCTCTCCAGAAGCATAGCTAGACACCTGCAATGCAGTTGCCTCAATAGCATTTCCTGAGGCCGGCCTGCTTAGCTTCAGCTGCCCTACAAGCAAATTTTTCCACAGAGGAAGGTACACAGCCTTCCCTCACCAGAGGCTGCCCTTTTGTACCTTTATGCTGTCTCTGCTCTTGGCATATTGTGAACCTTTCTGCAGTGTGGACACTGGCTTGACTCCTGGGGGAATATTTACTGCATCACACAGCTGGACAGTGAAGAGAAATCACCAGTGAGCCTGGAAATCCAAGAACAGGCAAAAGAGTATAATTAGCATCAAACATTTGTGCATTTGAGCTGTTTTACAAACTAGAAACAAAAAAGAAAATATGAATGTCATATGGGATTACTAGAGAACAGGGACACTAATGGAAAATCAAAACAGGAGTTGTGGAAGGGGATCTGACTGGGAACATTGCAGAACCTAAGCTCTTTCATCACCATGACCTTTGTCACAAGCTCAATGGTATTGTACTTTACAAGCCTCTCCCACTAAGGTTTCATAGCTCTGTTTCTCTACTTCCTCCTGGAGAGACAGCTGCTATGTTAGGGAAAYGGGCATAAATCACAAATCCCTGCACCCCAGATTGAGATTTGTATAAAAGAGTTGTCTGCATGTCTGCAGATTTCTCCATCCACTTGAAGGGATGATGAAGTAAAGGGATAAAGTGCTTGGCTTTCTGGCATTGTTGGTTGTGTCAGTTAAATAAGTGACTCTGAGACTGTATATAGCATTCATTTCTGATCTCCTTAAGTTTCTCCATCATGTCCTGCACAAACCTTTAATGGTCAGCACACAGTGCAGAATATGTGTTTGAATGAGCAGGAACCTTGAGACAAGCAGCCTGCATTGCACTAGTGAGATGAAGTCACTGTGGAGAAAGAGAAGAGCAGCACAAGTCTGGAGATGTGGAATGTATTGCTGTCTCCAGTCTCTTGAAACAGTTGCATCCCAAGACCGTGCTCAGCATCTTCACATATGAATGGTCAGGTTAGAACTTTGCAGACTGTATCGCAGGACATCTTGGAGAAGTACAAATGGTAGGAAGAAATGACACTTGTCCACTTACCTGGAAGACCTGCGGAGTTATATGGTGCCTATTATGCAGTAGACAGTTCTGCAGCAATCATACATAAGCCTCCAGGAAAAAGGACTCCAGCACAAACATCTTATTTTTGCTGTGTRAGAGACCTAGTGCTAGTGACTCTTCCTCACTCTTCCTTTACAGCCTGCTTTGAGTGAATCTTGAGRTGCATTGGCATTCCCTCTAAAATTTTGTATTGACTTTGAGACCAGAAGAGTAGTGTCCACTTCCACTCTGTTAAGGAGATGAGGCAAGATCCAAGAGAAGACAAGCATGGTATGCTACCATGGTCAGTGTGGGTTATCCCTCTCAAGCAAAGCCCTGCAGCTCCTGGGGCTGCTGTGCGTGTAGCTTGCCTAGGCTTCAGTTATCCCATTTGGTCATATATCTGGAAGGAAGTGGGAGAGTTGCAGGATAAAATCTTGGAAGGAAACATAGATTTATTGGTAGAAGAGTCTCCAAAGTTCCTGTCCACCTCCATGTCACATTTTCATGCCTGYTCCCTGAACTTACTCCAGCAAAGCAAATGGACAGGTTCACTCATCTCTTGCATCTCAAGTGACTGCCTGAGACTCCCCATTGCTTGGTAAGCCTGAGTGCTGGAGGGAAATCCCCTGGATCTAGGTGAAGACTGTGCCYGCTCAGCGTGTGATTTGACATGTGGAGAAGCTTTCCGTGTGTGGCTGCGAGCAGTCTGCTCTGTGCTGTGATTCACCACTAYGCAGGAGCATCAAGTAGACATTGWTCTACTTGACMCAACTTGAAACTAACAGCATGTGGGRCCCTGTYGATTAAAAAGGCCTCAAAAGTATACTATGCACGTATATTCTATGACTGTTAGAGCAAACAAGCTGCTGGAAATTTCTCCCTATTTGCCTCTGGTCACCATGTGAATGTATCAGTTTCTCACCACCATCTGTCCTTTGTGCCCAGGTCCACTCTTGTTGGCCTATTGACTAAGAGACTCTTTGCATGGTGTGTGATGGGGGCTTGTGAAAAAGGGAGACACATGATCCGGCCCGTGGAGGAAATCATTCCTTGGGGCCCTGGTCAACACAAAGTTTTGGACTCAAGCACTTGCACAGAACTCCCCAGTCCTAATGGAAGAGGACCCAGTAACYCGTTACTCCCCACTGTAAGTGACAGTTAGAAAAATGTTGCACCCCAACTGGGAAACMATGAAGAGTTGGTTTAAATATCAGTGCTGATAACAGCAACTAAGCATAAATTGGACATGCTTTTATAGTGCTGATGTAGCTACTAAGAGAAGCAAATTCCATGGGAAAGAGCAGAACAGATGTGTAATATTTGCTGGCTCTTCTTGGGCACAGAGAAATAGCACTTGAAATCTTATTTGTTCAGCAAGATTTTGACACTTGACAGCTCCTGTCATGATTATGTCATAACTCATGTGAAAGTGAGTTTCATCAGCTTAATTGAGATATCCTCTGAAAGTTTATGGATAACTTCCTGGCTGCAGGCCCAGCTCCATCYATTTCTCCCCTTCTTTTCCTTTGCATGGCTTGGAATCCCCTTTGTTAATAGCATCTGGTACCAGAATCTGGTACTCAGAGGAGGCAGATAACATTGCARAGGGAAAAAAAAAATCCTCCTTTTTCCTGTCCTGTCTGCCAAGATMAGCATAAAGCACCATCTAATGAGTAATTTGAATTTATGGGTGAGGGGACAGGCCAGGAGTTTCAGATCTGAATTTATTTACGTTGCTCAGCTTGTAAAGCTCTGTAATGAATGAGGCACTGCCCGTCTTTCTGTGCGTTAATAATTAACAGCACAGTCCYGTGGTGAACTCTGAGCCTGGAGTCACCATGGTGGAGAAAACACGTGGAGTCGCTTATGCAAAGAAAACACTCGTCTTGAAATGCACTCGGGGAGTCTCTTGACGTATAAGCAGATCCGCCTGAGTTTCCATCATCTGTTTAATGCTTTTAAAGTTTTTCAACTCTCTGAAACTGCAGCTTCTGTTACTCATTCTAATCAGCTTTCTAATACTATTGTAAACGACCTCGCTCTTTGCCTGCATGAGAGAATCTGATACAGAAGGAGTCTAAAGAAAGCTAGAAGAAATCCTGGAGGCAACTGTCGGAAAGGAGACTTCAATTAAGTTGTAGTTGATCTTCCTGCCTGCTCATTATCTAGGGGGGTTTCCATCCAAGCAGCTGCAGTATTGCAGTAACCATGTACCGACCTGAGCACCTGAGACTTTTTCCCCACATTCTTACCACCATCGTTGGAAGATGTATCAGGATGTTGAATAATCTTTTTTTTTACTCTTCTGYATGCCTTTCACATGCTCCCAAGGGAGTAACAGCTCAATGCCATGTACAATTGCATGAAGCATTAATCATGAGAGACAGCAACTTCCTGCCCCTTTCTTCCTGCGTGTTGTGGTCATGCAGGACATTCAAGGATGAAATTCCCAGAGGTGAGGAGAGCAGCTTTCTGAATATTTTATAATAGCAAGGCGCATCTTGCACAGGGGTAATAGAGAAAGGACATAGGGTGTGAAACCTTGTGGGAAAAAAAAGAGTARGTAYATTAGGAGYGAGAGAGGGAGGGAGGGAGAGAACACGTGCACACACAAACACAGGGCAGCAATGCAAATATAATCCCCGATTRYCACAGTGTGAGTTTAGACTTAAAGTTTTGCAGCTTGCAGCACAGTGCAGTTTTTCTTTAATCTGTGTAATCCATTTTTTTCTCTCTTATGGACCACTAGGCACAAAACACTTCCTACAATGTTGTTTGCACGTAAATAATATTTTTCATTTTGCAGCCCAAAATGATGTTATATTAGATTCTAGAAAAAGACATGAAGAATATTACTGTTGCCAGCTGAACTCATAAGAGGATCTTATATCCATTATTTTCTTAAACAGAAGGTATTTTATACACTTGGAAGTTAGGTGAAGAGGGTATGCTTCCCTCCAGTTCATTAAAATAATTTAAATGTGTGTATGCACATGTATATAGATTCTGATCCTWATTAGTGAAAAGCAAATTATATATAAATCATCCATTCATTGCTGTTACTCCAAGTTTATTCTTTAGAAATGAATGCAGGTAGGAACTATTTTATATGTGATTGAGAAAAGTACTGCTTAGGACAGTGGCTCAAGGAAGAATTGGGCATGTTCCTGGCTGAAAAGGCTATTTCCTCCTAATCCACTGTGGAAATTCTGGTTTCTCCTGAATCTCAGTTTGAAGAAGATTCCCAGCATGGATGTTTTATTTTGGGCTATTTCATATCTTTTCAATACTAGCCAGTTATTTTAATACTTTTTGTGTCTGCTCTGCATTCAGTAGATTGAGGGGGTGTGTGTGTATATATGTGTATATATATATGTATTTAGATGAGCACAGTTGATAATTTTCAATATATATTTTATGGGGCTTATTCACCTGCATGAGTCAGAATTGGTTTTGCCTCATTTTGGTTAAAATGGTACATAATCAAGATCTGTTTCCCCTGTAAAATGTGAAAATTTGTTATATTATGAAGATTGGATATGTTGGATTAGTGGCAGGTGCTCCTGTTCATTGCAGAGAGCATTTTAAATTTAATTCTTTTTCATTATGGTTTCAGTCTCTAGAAGTGTCAGTCTTATTCAGAACCCCGCAGCCTCCAAGTTCGTGACACACAAGTATATTCCCTGGGCTTGCTAGACCTAAAGCCAAGGAATAGGCTGAAGCTTCAGAAGCAATAGCAAATATCATGCAGTGACATGCAGTGGTTTTGCATTTTGTTCCTCTCTTTTAAGCAGCAATAAACAGACTTGGCAGACCACAATTTCGGACTGGAGAGAAATATGGAATCATGGCAAAATCTTAGTTGGAAGTAACCTTTGAAAATGATCCTGTCCAAACTTCTCTTGAAATGGAGACCTCTTCATTCGCCCGTCACCAAGCCTCTGATCATACTGGTGCAACCTTGCCAGTGCCCTGCTCAATTTTCAGTGTTCCTCTTGAACACTGGATGCAGTATTCCAGATGTGGCCTAAGGAGTAGTGCTAGTAACAGCGTTGTGATCTGCTGCTGCATCCCAGGACACGGTTTGTCTTCATTGCTGGCTTCTGTGCTGCTYGCTGTCCAGCAGAACCCCCAGACCCCCTTCAGCAGAGCTACACTGCACCCCAGCCTCTCTGCTGCTACTGCCTGCACTGCAAACTGCTGGTGGCAACTTGGGGCACGGTGAGAGGTCCATCCCCTGTATGTGCAGGGGCTGGTGCAAAAAGCGGATTGGAATCTGGAAACTTGGGCTGGACTGACAAGTCCCCAGGTCGGAATCAGGCATAGAGGAGGAGAGGGAGGCAGCTGCCTGGTAGCTCTCAGGCAGTGAGTTTCTGAACCAAAGGCAGCTAATTTGCACGGGATCACAGCTACTCATGATTTGAAAGCATCAGAGCTGTAGGGCGTGTGGGGCTGATTGCAGCAGCAGCAGCCCAGGGAAGGCTTGTTAGGGTGGCTGTTGAGGCTGTGGTGGAGCAGGGGCGGCAGGATGGGGGCTGTGCCCCAGGACCCCAGGCTGCGCAGCATCCTCCACACCGTATAATGCTACTCTTTGCCCATAAAAAAGTGTGTTAGCCTTTTAATGCCAAATACACTTATTTGAAATTGTTCAACATTGCATTGGATTTTGACCTAGCAGAGTGATGTAACTGTGTTTAAATCGATGTACAAATTATACTTAGCAGAGTATAGCAACTGTGACAAGCAATACAAATCACCATAGAGATGTGATTCTCATTGCCATGGTCTCTATAATATGTTCACCATCGTGATGTTGCCTGTCACAGGTTGCTGGGAAGGGATATGTGGGTTGAAACCTTATCAAGCCCATGGATCTCTCTGAAGTGCTCTCTGTTTTGTTGTTTTTTATACTGTAAGTTGGGTTGGATAATGAACGCACCCCCCAGACCATTCTGGCTAGCTTAGGAAGATATATATTTGCATTCCTTTGATTAATTCAAGGATGGAAACTTACACAGCCAGTTGATTCTTTCAGCTGCCATTACTGGTTGATCTGCTCCACTGATGTCTATGTCACCCTCCAGTCCCCTTTGTGTTAAGTTTGGAAACAACTGGGAGGTATTCATATTATAGGCTACCTCAATGCTCATTAACCAGTGATTTATTGTCTCATGCAAAGTTTTTAAAACTTAGCAGCTCGTATTCCCTTTCTTCACCTAAAACAACTCCAAAAGATTTCTACTTTCATTGTCTCAAGTTGTATTCTTCTTCTCTTTCCGTTTACAGGAGTTGGAGTGACAAAAATATCACAATATTAAATTGTTTTGTTTGTTCCTATGGTCAAACTTGTTGGTCTTCCAGTATGACTAACACTGCAAAAATGTGCAATCAACTCAAATCTCCAGCACAAAATAGCTGGCACTGAGGAACTGCACTTCCATAAATCCATAGGCACTAATCTCAGATTTATTTCTTTTGGGGTCAAATGTTCCTCTTTCACCAAAAAAAGCGGATAAAGGTAATTGTAATTAAAATGTATATTCATTCTTCCACTCTCTAATATTCATGCTGTTGGATGTACTTCTTTCATAATAATATATTTTGTCAGTATTCTATAGTCGTTTTTTCATTAAAAATACCCCTGTGATAATAACTGTATAATAAATTATGATTCAAAATAAAATAGCAGACATTTCATCCCTGAGAGAGAATAATAAAGCCATGATAAAAAGGAATAAAGTTTAGCAATATGATAATGTAGCATGAGGTTTTTATAGACTTCATGT
Source organism: Eudromia elegans (assembly GCA_003342815.1). Lineage (NCBI taxonomy): Eukaryota > Metazoa > Chordata > Aves > Tinamiformes > Tinamidae > Eudromia > Eudromia elegans. The sequence goes on from PTEX01000020.1 coordinate 2,429,067, forward strand.
AAATGTTAAAACCTATAAATTTTTTATATTGTGTAAAATTGTATAAAATAGGGGGTAGGAAGAGAAAAGAAAGCAACGCTAGGCCACTGATGAAATCCTGAAAATGTTTTTATTCCTTTTTTTTTTTGTAATCTGAAAGAGAGTATATAAAATAATTTGTTTGTAGCTTTAGCTAAATTAATATTAGTTAATAATCAACAGTAAATATTATTTACTGTAGGTAGTAAATGTAAATTGAACACAGAAATCGGCAGGTTTCCACTTTCTGTCCCACAATTAAGTGCAGCTGTGTGAAGCTTAACCACTTCYTCATGTCTTCCTTTGTCACACTAGGTATTTCTATTCCTGTGCTATGCTCTTCCCTTATTTGGTCTTTTTTATATATAAATAAATTATAATATATAAATCTAACTGAAGATGGAAATGTGTGCAAGAAGAGGAGAGGATAAGATATGAATTTCTCCTTGTACTCAYGCCAATCTGCTGTGGATTTAAAACCTTCATGTTCTTGTAGTCTAATTATTATTATTTATTTAAGGACGTTAATGCCGTAGTTAGTACTTCTGATGGCAGACTGCATTAGGTATTTGCAAATTAATTTAAATAAAACTCTTTAAAACTTATTTAAGGTAGTTAAGATTGAAACGAGGCAATAGTAACACATTTGAGAGCATGCATTTCTAAAACAGGTTACAGCTACAAGTAACTATATATGCACAAAGTAAGGAATTTACTGAGTGCTTGCACCTCCTAAAACAGTGTGAATTTCTTTCTTCTGTAAACCTAAAACATTGTTTTCATGTGTGGGCTTTTTAAAAATTGATAGTGAAAGGAAAATAAGGGACTGAATGAAGAACTTGTCTATATGAGATGCTGCTTAATTTGAAAATATTTAAAGACAATTGCAGCTTTAATCCCAAACGTTGCAGCTCGTTCACTATGCAGTGTCAGAACATACTTTGTTCTTCTCATGCACAGCAGCTGCACTCAGTGGTTGAAGTCAGAAAATGAAGATAAATATTGGACACAGCAAAAACTCCTGAGGCAGTCTGTACAGCTGGAATGCTATTCTTCAAGCTGCAGTCCATCCAGGGCGTGGGGATTGCTGCATGTAAACCAGGAACAGTCCAAGGGGAGCTGACTTGCACCTCCCCTGTACCAGAGGCAACCTAGGGCCGATTAATTAAAAGAAAGTAAGAGTCCTCTTCATATCTTCTTCCTTGCCCCATAACAAGTAGGTGGCTCTGGGGGATGCAGCACAGAGCTTCTCTCTAGCAGGAGAAAAATGAGATGGGAGAGCAATGTGGGAGAACATCACGACGATACTGCAATAACAAGTGAGGATTTGGTCATTCACTTTCTCTTCTAACGTAAGAATTAAGAGGCCTGAAATGAATCAGTAGGTGCTATGTCCAAAACAATCTGAAAAGGAGATTACTTCATGCAATGGGGGGGATTAAACTGTGGAGCTCCTTGCAACTGGATGTTGCACAGGGAATGTTGCAYAGGGAAAATGGAAAAACTCATAAAAGAGAAATCTATTTGAATGACAAAAAGAAACCACATCAGAAGTCCTGGAGCTAACTTCAGGGAGTGCAACACTGAGGTTCTTCCACAAGGGCAGCTAAGCCAGGAGCCACATGYCATCCCAGCAGAGTGACTCCATGAACCAGGCCACATCTCAGCCCCCAAGCTGGGCAGCCTGGTGACAGTGACAGGGTCTGTCAGCAGTTCAGCTGCCATTAAGCAAGTGTGACGTGGCAAGATAGGTCTGAAGCTGACCAKGTCAGCGAGTTGAGAGCAGCAAAAGGACCGAGGATCAGGCAAAAGGTGGATGTGAGGCTTGTCAGGGCTACTACTGCTACACTGAGGCCTTGGCAGCCACCTCCCCTCCCATGAAGGTAATGTCTCTACTCCTCACAACGGTATGGGGGTCAGAAGGGTACTATGGTAAAAACAAAACTCTGGTTTTGTTTAGCACACGTGCTTGGCTTCTCAGGAGTGTCCTGCAGATCCATAGCTCTAGTAATTGACAGGGCAGTGAAGCTTTCCTCAAATGAGTTTAAATTCCAAATTGTAATTTTCTGTGGTTGCTACTGCATCTTGATGGCAGATGGAGCATGGGTAGGCAGTGGTCTGGGTAACAGAGTCTTCCAGGAGCAGACATGAAAAACTAGGTGGATCTTTAGGGACTTCCTCACAGTAAGTAACTGGATTGGCTTGACCCACAATGGTGAAAGGCTGCAGGTAACAGTGGACCAGTGATGGCTGGGCTGTTGGGACAGGCTCACTGGAAGGACAGATCAAGGCATTAGTTAGGAAGGTATGGTTCTGGCCTTCTCCAATTGGATGGTGAAGATGGTATGGACCTTTGGAGTCATAGGAGCAGCTCACTGTAGGTATCCTGAGTGCTCCAAAACGCCTCAATAGCCCTACCAGAGATTCACCTGGGATCTCCATCACCATTCTCTGCCCATAGACCCAGGGGCTCCATTTAAATCCAGGTTTGGTCCATCAGTTCCTGCTTGAGGTATGCTGTACTTATACCTGTTCCTAGACCTGTTCTTGATTCTTGTTTGGATTTCCTGTTTTGGACTGATGTTTTACCCTGCTTTTGCCTGATGGTCCCTGGACAGTTAGCTCAACCTRAGCTGAGCCAGTTTCTTTTGGTAATTTTTAACAGAGTTTTCCAGGATTGCGGTTCCTGTAACAGCACTCATTTAAAAGGTTCTCACTTTCCGTGGACATAGGAAGCACAAATAACTTCTGAAGAACTGGGTTCACCATGAGTTGCATCACAGTCCTGTTCGGACACTGGCTGGAGTTTCATTGCAGAAGTAGATGTTTCTGACTTAGCCATAAGGCCTTTCTCTCCTGGAGAGTATTGTGAAGCAGGAGCTTCACCCTTTGCTTTCATCYCTTGGCAGCTCTGTTCTACAGATGGAAATTAGGACATCTGGGACAAGGGGCTCTTGAAAATTAAAACTGCCTCTAAGACCATGCACACAACTCAAATCCTTAAGTATGCTTATGTCATGAAACGTGTAGTCTGATGCATTATGCAATTCTTTCCATACTAGCTCCTTTCATCTAACAAAAAAGCAAGTTTGAAATGTAGCTTTACAAAGAATGCTATGCTGTAATATCAAGTCTTATTTAGAAATTTGCAGTTTCTAAATTGAAGTAGCCATACTGTGCAGTATAAAAATGTGATAATCTTACAAGTCTASTGCAATCTGAACTATGCATTTCTCCAGGCACTGCACACAGAATTTGTACAATGGCAAATCAGCCCTCTGCATGAAYCTTCTAATAGAACAGCAGCAGCTTTTCTGCTTGTTGCTTTTTGCATCGAGCAGTATAACAAGGGAACACACATATTCCAAGTTCTTCATCAAGTTCCCACATTGAATACTGGTCCCCTATAAAGATCAAACATACAAAGCAGTAAAATTTAATACAGGAATATAATTTTATTGTGTTAATCTGCATATGTATTGGTACAGCTGTTCTGTGAATGCTTCTGATGAAAATTTTTCCATAACTCTGTCTCTCCCAGCTGCTCCCATTGTGTCTTTCAAGAGAGGATCTCTCACAAATTTTTCCATTRCCTCAGAGAATTGTGTTGGCAAAGGATCACACAAATATCCTGTAACGTTATTCAAGATTGATTCTAAAGGACCCCCTGAATTAACTGCTATCACTGGACATTTCATATACATTGCCTCCAGAGGAACAATGCCAAAGTGTTCATTACTTGGAGTGTAAAGCACACACAAAGCGTTACTAAGAAGAGAGACTTTCTGCTCATCTGAGAATGATCTCAGGAAGGTCACCTGGTCGATAACATTAAGCTTGGTCGCGATACTCCTCAGCTCTTCATAGTGCTCCACATTTTCCAGAACTCTCTTGTCATAGCCACCTGCCATAACCAGGTGGACTTCATCCCACTCACGAGAATCCAGTCTCCCGCGAAGGTCATGCAAAGCTTCCAGAGCCAATGCTAGATTCTTTTTTCTCTCATACCTATTAATGGAAAGGAACAGGAACTTTTTCTTTTTGGGTATCAGCTCAGTTATGTCTGCAGGAATGATTGTTTCAAAGCTTTCCGTGTTGAGTGACGGGTAGAGGACCTCTGGGTTTACGTGAGATAAGGACTTGAACGTCTCCTTGAACACGCCGGCCGTGAAGTTGCTGTTGACCAGGATGCAGTCCGCCAWGCCGGTGGTGTATTCCTCCAGCCAGTCGAGGGGAATGCGGTAGAGGCGCTTGAGAAACGACTCCCTCTTCGTCAGCAGCTGATCGGGGAAGTGACAGTAGAACAGAACCTTCTTACGCGTTCTGGACAGGCGAAGGATGGGAATGCAGGCGGACACCTGGTGCAAACAGGAGAGAGGGGATGAGAGGGGCCCTTAGCGCTGCCAGGGCAYATGCGGGATCTAAAGGGTGCGAGCTGAGAGCCAGCTCTGCTCAGCAACAGGAGCATCTACGCTTCGCTTCCCTCCCCTCCTCCTCCCTCTTTCCCTCGGGTTGAGGCTCCGCTGGTGCCTTTTCCAGGACCTCCCTGGCCTCCCCCCCAGCGCCCTCCGGGCGCGGGCAGGCCCCACGCGCACCTGGTCGCACACGAAGGCGTCCACGCGCTCGCCGCTGAGCAGCAGCACGTAGAGCGCGGCGCAGGCCATGCGCAGCGCGGCGCAGAGCGCGTGCCCGCGGCCCCACACGCTGCGCGGCAGCCAGCCGCCCGCGCGCCGCACGGCCAGCGCGCGCGCCTCGGCGAAGCAGCGCGCCGCGTCGAAGTGCGGCGTCCAGATCTGCACGCGGCAGCCGCGCGCCTGCAGCGCCAGCGCCGCGTCCACCACGAGCCGCTCCGCGCCGCCCAGGCCCAGGTCCGGGTGCAGGAACAGCACCGACGGGCCCGTCGCCGCCGCCATGGCCGCGCCGCTACGCCACAGCGCCTGCGCAGGCGCCCGCTCCGAGGACACGTCAGCCTGCGGAACCGGCCGCGCCGCCTCCCGCCCGCGGGCT
>PTEX01000020.1:2439780-2634167 GCA_003342815.1 Eudromia elegans
GACTATCCTGCTGACTTAGCTTAGAGGACTGAAGGGGAAGGAAAAGTGGTCTCTAAGGAAATGTAAGGGGAAGGAGTAACAGCTAACAGGAAAACCTTAGTGGATACTCACAGTTTTAGTCATACTTGATGTTCAATTCAATTACAGTTGTTTAATGCAGTGAATAACAGTTGCCTTTAAACACTTCTGATCCATAACACTTCTGATCCATCAAATATTTAAAGCATTCCATATTTTTAGTCTTGTTTGATCTAAAGGCTGAAAACAGCCTTAACATCCTGACCCCTGCCAGAAAGGGAGGGAGATAGAAGTAAACCCATTGCTGTAGAGTTAATGTTTAATTTAGTTAACATTTGTGCTTTGACAGCACACTCTCCTTGATCACCTCTTTTGTTTTCCAGAATGGCCTGTGCCAGAGTTTTATATRCACTGTGAAAGAGCTTATCATCTTCTCTTTTGCACTAATTATTTTCTTCCTATCTCCGCTTTCATTTTGGAATTGTGAGCTTGCTTCTGGTTCAGACAACCTTGCTGCTTTAATGCATGAAAAGTGCTTTGTTTCAGTGCTGGTAATTGAAATATCCACAGCTTTGCATTAGCTCTTGTGCATCATGAAAAGACTAGGACTTCTCTGTAGTATGTTTTTGATTTATAATCATTTTAATAATTATCATGGAAGTATTAGGTTTTYACATTTGGCTATGTGAGCTGTAGTGCATTGTTGCAGTCAGTGTTTACCAAGGCTTTATATTTCTGAGTACAAATAAAGAAATAAAGATTGGAAAGACTTACTAAAAGTCTAGCTAATAATGAATATAAAATTCAGTTTGCTTGGGTGATTAAATTGTGGACATACTGATGAACTGTACCTAAGTTAATAGTACCAAAGAGTTAAAATGCCTTTTAGTAAGTGAGAAAGAAAGAAAGAAAGGGTAGTCATTTGCAAAGTTTCATATCAGACAACATTTAAGACTAAGTTTCTATCTCTGATTGTCTATGATTAAAATAAAGCTTGTTTCAGTTTACTGTTTCAACTTAGAAGTATCTCTGTAGCCTGCTTAAGAACTTCAGAAGGAGCTTTTAACAATAAAGGTTTGGGAGATCTGAGAGAACTTAAATTTCCACAGGGGACTTGATATTAGAAGGTGGTATTCTTGTTTTCTTTAATGTTTTCAACCTGAGGCTTCATTATTCATGGTGTGCCCCTTTTTGGACTGTACTGTGATTTATTCAGCAGTGTAAGGAAGCAAACTGAAGAGTTTGAGGAGCTTTTTCCTCAGTTCTTCCACTATAGATGAACGGATGCTATACAGATGTTATATTCATAAATATGTTTTTAGATTCCATATTGCACTTAACACAGAATTCTGTCACTTTTCCTCTTTTCTATAGGTTCTTTAATTTGTTACATACGTTCAGCTTTGATATTAAGTCAGCAGTGACATCCTCTGCTATTTATACGAATGTGTTGCAGAGGGCTGGTTATGTGAACTTCTCAGTGTTAGTAATACTAATTACTCATAAACTTGGAACATKAATTATAAGAGAAGACTTTACATTTTGCCTTTTTTAATAAGGAAAAATTACATAGTGTCAACAACTTCTCCTTAGGTTTCAGAAGTTGGTGAAATGAAGGGCAGGCACAGGAAGAGCAGGTGCAGTGAAGTTCCCAAGTGGAGCTCTTTCCTGACCTATGCTATGACCTTCTCATCTTGTTCYTCCTATGTTCTAGTAGTCTCTTCTCTGGAGACTGCCAATTATACCAAATTGTACCAAGGAATAGGATAATGCCCTGATATAGAGACATGTCTTTTGTGATGCTTGTCCAAAAAATCCATTTTTCTGATGATAAAATTGAGAGTTTTGACACACTTATTCTTGCATTGGRCTGCACTTTGCAAATGATTCCTACTTTTATTATTTTGAAGAATATATAATACACCTGAGTGCTGTTTGTGATTTTTCTGACCAGGCAGAAATGGAATTCTTTGWAATTACAGTCTCTTTTCATAGAACAGAAGTAAGCAAAACATATTATGCAAAGTCTCCCACAAGGTTGTTTGTCTTGATATGAAAYTCTGGCTTATTTGATGTGATCTTTACATTAAGGTATTTATTACTGACTTAAGTAAACTGATCCATTTTTACTCTTCTGATATTGCAGAGAGATGTAAGTATATCTACAAGTGCTGCAGAAATAAGAAATTAACTTGATGAGATGTTTTTAAAAAAAAAATTAGAAAAAAATTGTAGTGAGGCTTGTTAGGCCTCAGCTTCTGGTTTTGTTGCATTGGTTCTCAGAAGGAGATGAATCTCAGCAGGAGCACAAAACCTTTTATCAGCTTTTACGGGATTCATGGGTGATATAAGAAAAAGCTTTAGAGAGGAGTGAAAACTTGTGCGTAAAGAGCTCTGAGTGAGGGGATAGTAAAATTAGAGCCTTTTGCTTAGGTGGATTCTAATAATCCTAACTGCYTGCTATCTACATGCAAAATTCCCTATTCATAGAATTGCCTTCATAGAATTTAAGTGTGTGGAGAGAAGTAATGTCTACATTCCTTCTCAGAGAGCACACATGAAAATGTTCTGCTTTGAAAAATATTTTCCACCTCCACGCTGAAGTTATTTCTAACCCCTTTCTGCCCTGTGGCAAGCTCAAGGGCAGAAAAGGATGAGACAGGACATCTTGTTTTGGACTACTGCATGAAAAGAGGCTGTTTCAAAGAGARGGAAATATTTTTCAGTAAAATTATTCTTGCAGCAAACCTGGTATCTCGCTTCCTTAGACCATGGCAGCTATGGCAGAAAAGGCATCAGTGTTCTGTAGAAAGCACGGGGTCTGTGATATGTCCTAGTGTCCAGGTAGGGTAGTTGACCTGCAATTGTTACAGCTTCAGATGTTGACCTGGTGTTGAAGAAATGCCATTATTTCATCCTGTGGTAGACCTTTTTTCTCATTAAATCTTCTGCTTTCCTTGAAGATTGCTTTCCTTCCCTGCATGAAGGAGGAATTCTAAGGTGATGCTTATCTCAGGCTTCAACATGTAGCCACTTTTATCTTGATTCCTTTTGTGGTGACARATGCACACTTCTAAGGTGCAGTTGTGCTAACCTGTTCTAGTGTCAGGTGACAAGAGGCTGTGGAGGTTCCTGTCTCTCCAGAGAGCTAAGGGATGTGAACGGCAGCCCAGCGTAGCTGTAGCAGTTGTCAGATCGTGTGACATGAAATCTGTCCCTGCATCTTGGCTGCTGCTGAACCAAGCTGAGGGGGTCGTGTGATGCTGAAAAACCCCAAACCTCATGAAACTACTTGGCAAATCACAAGACTTTCCAAAGAGCAAAAATATTAGCAGTGTGGTCCTTGTGGGAGGAAAAAAAATCACAATCCAGGAAAGTGCTTTAAAAAGTCACTAAGAGCTGCTGGAGCAACTCTTTGCAACTCTTTTTTTTTTTTTTTTTTTTTTTTTTTTTTTTTTTTTTTTTTTTTCTCTCCTCTTCCATCCCCCATGCAGTTATCATTGAACCATTTCATTTTAACTTGAGTCATGCTGGTTGGGTCAATACAGAGTTGCATTCCATTTGCTAGTGCCTTGCCATTGCTAGACTGTTGCTAGGCAGTGTTTTGTGCCACATAGGAGCAGTGAGCCACCTCTATGCAAAGGGGAAAAATTCAATTGATTGGACATGAATTTCCATTAGTTTTAGTCTCACATCAAAATTGTTATGTAATCAGAAATGCTAGAAAACCTCTTTGAGAGCTGTTAGCAAACCTTCGCTTTGTGCTGGGTTTTGGCAGTCAAAACTATCAAACTAACGTCAGTGGTCCTAAAGATTTGTGTGAGGTCCATGAAGCAGCTGTTGTAGGTTCATGTCAACAAGATTTACTGCTGATGCTGCTAGCTTGATAGGTGCTCTTTATGATATGCTTATGTACCTGGATTTTGAAATCAACACTCATGATTATATTATACTCATGATTAATTAAAACTTTAAAAACAGACAGCAAGTACCTGAAGTAAGGATTGAGCTTTAAAACAATGTGTTTCAAAAGGTKGTGATTTTATTTCTATGCTTGTTTGACTTGGGAGTATTGCAGAAACCAGCRATACGCTGGTTGAAGTTGCAAGCACTGGACTGCCTGTGATAGATTTCATCATATTTGTGCTCTTAGTGCCAGATAACAGACGTAGCTCCATGGAGCACAACTTGTTAAGAGTGAATATGTGTGAAAGGTCTAGCGTAGGGGTTGTGTGCTGGCAGCCCTGTGGGGTAGAAGCGAGAAGTCGAGTGAAGTCGAGTCACTAGATCTAACTGCTCCACCTCTCCCATGTCCCGTTGGTAAGAGGTGTACTTCATATGCTTTTTTGATCAGTACGTGCTGGCGGAAGTACTTACCACATCCCAAGGGGGGAAAAATCAAATAGTTATGTTCTASAACTTCCGTGTTTCTTTTGACCTTAGCATGCACTAGCAGTTATAATTCTTTAGTTAGATGGGTTAAAAGGTGTCTGTGTAATTTGTTCATRTATCGTTAGCCTGTTTGAGGAAATAGTTCTATAACCAGGAAATTCCTTTGCCTCTAGATAGCAGCAGGAGGAAGGGGTTATGATCCCTACCTCTTTGCTTCTGCACAGCAGCCCTGTTAACATCAGCTTTAGTGTTGATTTCAATTAAGTTGGTGTTTCAGCATGGTATCCTCTTTGGTGCAGTTCATTTCTGCCATCAGGTGTTTCACCAAGCTATGGAAGAAGTGGATCTATTTATTTATGTATTGCTTTGGAACAGAGAATTTCAGACTTGGAGGTGGTATGGAGCAATGGCTGTAGGCTGTGGTGGTTGACATCAGATCTGGCTGAASTGTGCTAGGGCTCCCTTCCTGGCCTCTGTGGTGTGTCAGCGAAGCAACAGAGTAAGCTAGGCAGCCTTCAGAAATGATGAGACAGGGAAAGGAAGAAGAGGAATTATCCGTTTTTGCTTTCATTATATAAGAAAGACTCAAGTTTGGTGTTAATAACTGTTCCTCTACTACCTCCATACTCTGCAATCTGCTTGACTTTTGCATTAGATATTCTGTTTGCTGGAGAATTAGAGAAATGATAAAATTATGATGTGTTAAAGAAGGAGAAACACAGCATTTAGGTCCAAAAGGATGTCTAGAAGTTGTTTTATTCACTAAACAGCTATGGAAATCAAAGGYTCATTAACATCTTGATGAAGGATGTTTTCACACTGAGTTGCCTTAGATTTTCATATCTCTCCTATGTTGTCAATAAATAGTCATGTAAAGCCCCAAGATACAGGGCTTTGCATTTGCTAAACTTAAGATACAGGGCTTTGCATTTGCTAAACTTAAAGAGGAATTTGTTAGACCATTTTTCCTTGCTATCTAGGTCCATCTCAATGGCAATGCTCTCCTCGATCCCATCTACCACTTTTTGTCGAGTCACCAAATTGCACAGTTGCTAAAGTAGCAGATAACGCCATCTGCCTTCCTACCAGGAGGACGTCTGCAGCACTGCAGAGGTGCACTGAGCTATTATCCCAGTTCTTGACCATCTTCACAAAAACCTATTATGCYTGATTTAATTGTACCTCCAGCCTGGGCTTATGTGTTAGGCTAGATTGGGATACAGGGTAGKTATCCCATAGGGGCAGGCTGTAGTCCCATGCTCTGCTTTGCAAGGAGCATGCAAACGACAGCTTGGATGCAGATCAGGTGGAGGGGCCTGCACAGTCCCTTCCCACAGTTTCTGGACCACTGTTTTAGTCATTCTACATGTTTGTTTCTCACCACCTGTGTGTTCAGATCTCTCTGCTGGCTGATAAACGGGTTAATCTTCAGTTCTCTGTTACTTTTCTGTTATGTGTAGGTTATGTGTACATGCAGACCATCCTAGAGGAGACCTACAACATGCACTGTGTGACCAGAGCGACATATTAAAAGTTTCTTTTTGGTATTGTTTCAGCAAAAAGGTTGTGTTCTTTTGAATTTCCTTCCACTGCTTTCCTCGCTTACCTGCCCACAGTGATCCCAGTAGAAAGAAGAAAATTTTAAAATACTTATTTRCCCTCATTAATTAATTTGCCCTACGTAATTAAACACATATGAACTCCCACACTCTGTCTGAGACGTTACACGGGGACAGTGCAGTACGTTAGCTACCTTCCTTTGTAAAAAGACACCAGTGACCAGTGAGGTTAGAGGTTTAGATACATCAGGCTTATGAAAATATGCAGACGATTGACCRGCTTTGTAGATAGGTCTGTACTTTGGGAGGATTGTATTGCTGCAAGAAATTGCCTTGCCCCTACAGTACATGAGTGTCAGGAAATAAATTAGTATCTTAAAAGGCCATTTATTCACCATATTTAGTAGAACAGTGCTATGTAGAAATATAGTTGTCTTAGTGCTCTAGCACTTGCTCTTCTACCATCTGCTCTAAGACGATGATTCTTAGATAATGTCAAAGTTAGGAAAAATACTGCATGTTATTGATAATTCGTGYCTTCAATAACTGAAGAACTTTGCCATCAAAACTGGCATACATGCCAGTCACTGCATCCTGTCTCGCAATAAATTTCTCTGTCAACTACCTGGTTATCAAARTGTTGGAAATGGTACAGTGGAAGTGCCATTGTTTCTGCCATTCCACGTGTAACTCAGTTGTTTTATTGTGTACTGGGAAAGGTGAGGAATCAAAGTGATATTTAGTCATACAAAGTCTCATTTTTTGCTGTGTATTTAACACCCTCAGATCCCGGACTTGGAAGTGTTACTGTAATGCCTAATTAACATGCCACCGTTAAATATTTTCAGCACCTGCTGTGGCAAAAAAGCTTTCATGCAGTGCATCCCTTACTTTCCACATCTCACCCCGACTTGATGCTGCTAGATAAAAACACTGCGGCGCAGCCTCCCCGTAAGGCCATTAAGATGCATCTCAAGACGACATTCTCTCATTCATAACATGAAATACAGTTAAAATATATGCAGACGTACATTTGGTCTTGAAGTAAGATAGAAAACACCATACTTCAACATATCATTAATTACTAACAACTTCTAATGCTTACTTGTAACACTCATTTCTTTTTTCCTCTGCATTTGCTGCCTTTAGGGACTCTGGCCAGCAACAGGATGCAGACCAATACTGTTTCCTGCTGTGTTATGGGCTGCCCACAGTTTGTATTCAAAATAGGCTGCTATTTTCAAAGATGAAGTTACATTTCTGTCTTTATGTTATGAAGGAAAGGGGTTATGTTTAAAATGCACRTGAAATAGCTACATAGAAATTTACAGATAAGCCTCCACAATGATATTTCAAGAAAATCAGCGTATTAAAGAAAAATCCTGTAAGAACTTTGAATGAGCAAACAAACCCAGCAAAATTACCTAGTAACTGGAATACAGGTAAGCAAAGAGATCTCGGGGACAGACAAGGTATACAAACAGCTCTTCAGGCTCTTAAATGTAGGTCCTGATTTTGAAATCCAAACCATTCAGATACCTCTTTTGTCTCTTCAGTTACCTCTTTTGTAACTTGATAAACTTTTTTTCTTTTTAAATTATTGAATATTGAGTGAACTGCAGAAATGTTGTAATATTACGTAAGATTAGTCATACTGCTTCCATTTCCTCCTTTGGCTGAGATTGTGTTCAGCTTCCCTCTTGCTGCTTACAAGGCTGAGCCATTTTGATTGCTAGCAGTTCCTTTAACTGCTCTATGCTTTGGGTTAATCTTGCTGGAACCCCTTGTGGGTCACCTGATGTCGCCCCAYGTGATGTGGGTCACCTGCCAAGTGATTGCTTATTATTTATTTTTATTTTTATTTATTCCTGCCTGCTGGCAAGCTGACATCTATTTGTGCTATATTTTGGAGAAGTACTTGAATTGTCCCCTTTTGTGGACGAGTTGAATGAATTGGTTAGTGAGAGCAGCTGGATGTTCTCTGTGCTGGTTGGATCAGGGGTGCTTATGGTAAGCAAAATTTAGACACTGTTTAGAGTATGTCTGTACACATTCTCTGACATACTGGCCCTTGCACCATTCCTGGGAAAAGCTGTCACCCAGGTAATGATGTCACCTGAAGTGAAAAGTAGTGTTTGTTTTCTGTTTGTGGAGACATGCTTAGCATTTATTTGATCATTACAGGTCCTAATTCCAATGGATGAGGTCAGATACTTATTTTAGTCATTCATGCCGGATGAGTTGGTGAACAGAGTCTTGACTCCCGCCCRCTTCTGGGCACAAATGTCTTGACAGAAGAGGCTGTAGAAGGAAAGGAGGGAGCTCTTTGCCTTCGTACTAACCTGATAAAAAGTCACACTAAAGAACTAAGCAGGAATGCGCTTCGCCACAGAAGAAAGAGTAGTGTTCTCCTAGAGSTGCTGACATATGATCATAAATTTCATATAAGATTTATGATGTTATGGCCTGCTTTTCCAATGTGACMGTTAAATACATTTTTGTTGGGATAAGATGTAACTTACTCCCTATATACTTAACTTGTAGTCCTTGTGCAGGAACTTGTGTGCAGGTCTGTGCAAGTCCARGTGTGCAAGAAACATTTACATGTTTGTGGAAAGAAAGTATATAMTACTTAAAAGAATTGCTGAAATGAATTCAGTTTCACATTTTTGCATGTACAATTGCCTGGGGTACTCCTGCAGCCCTCGTGGTCAGTCAGAGGAGCATACAGAAATAAATCATCTTCAGACTTTGTCAGAGTACGTGTATTCMTCCAGTTATACCTGTAGACTTGGTCAAATGGAAACTCTGAAGAAGAGATTTTCTAGTGAGTAACTGCTGCGAACCATCCTTATAATAAATATAGCTGGAGAGGAAACTGTTAATAGCCCCACCCTTCCATAGCTGGTTCTGAAAGTGGGCCAGGGACAATAGGAAACATTGGGTTTTTTTGTCACCATAATGAAGAAAAAGCAGTATCTGTTTCAAGTCAGTGTTTMCAAGTTGTGCTGAACTTTGAATGTATTTTTTTTTTCTAGTGCTTATGAGGGCTTTACATAGAATCAATGTGGAAATCAGGGACAGGTGCCCTGGGAGGAATATAAGGATGTTGTCAGAATGTGCAGGAATGGGGATAGGAAAGCTAGAGGAAGGAAGAAATGGGGAAATGTGGGCCCACTGCATGTGGGGCAAATGTTTTACGTGAGTATATACTTGTGTAAAACTGTGAAGTCCATCTAATATAGGTTAGTCAATATATGCGCTGTCACACTAGGAAAGACAGCCCCATCCCCTCTTCAACCCTGTCACCTCCATGCTCTCCCCAATACAGGAAAGAATGTGATAACCTGGGGCAAGTCCAGCACCAGATGATCAGGGGTTGGAGAACTTGCCATGTGAGAAGAGGCTGAGGGAATTGGGCCATCTAACCTAACARCCCTCCACTACCTATTTGAAAGTCGTGAAGAAGATGCAGTTTTTTCATAGCAGTGAGTTGGAAGGTGATAGACATGGGGATAATATGAAACAAGAGAGCTTCTGACTGGACATGAGGATATAAGGATATAGGGAGAAGCTTTTTCACTAAGAGGACAGTCAAACATTGGAGCAGGTTGCCCAGAGAGACTGCACATCATCTTTGGAGCTTTTCTAGACCTGACASATAGACCTGACAAAGACCTGGGAAGCCTGGTCTGATCTCACAGATGACCCAGCTTTTAGCAGGAGGTTGCACCAGATGACCTTCCTTTATCTCTTCCTGCATAAGTTATCATCTATGCTGTGATCCGTATCCATATTCTTGTGGAGTCTTTCTGACACCAACTTAAAAGACTGCATTCTCTGAAACTTAGAGTATTTATGTTCAACAGCAGGTGAGGTAAAAAGATGCAGACAATGAGCAGAACCTCAGTAAAAGGCTATTTCAAATTTATCAGTTATATAAAATTCTTGGTTTTCTCTATGATTTTATTCAGTCATTGGAACTTGTATTCTTATTTGACTGAACTGAGTGGAGATGGTTCCATAGTGTTGTCTAAGAATACAGTATGTATTCCAAATAAGTAAATCATTTGTCTGCAGGAATCATCAAAACTGTACACGCTACTCCATCTTGTGGGGAAATTAATAAAAACTGCCAGTCATTAACGACACAGAGATTTCTCAGTCACAAAGGCAGTTTTTTTAGTCCCTGTACCTGTAAGCAAGTGTCCTTGTTCTTGCCATACTTACAGTAATGTCACTAATGTCATGTCAGACAAGAAATCTCTCTTATTTCGGAAACTTTGTTTTTTTGAAATAGTCTGCAGCTGTAATAACTAATTTTTGCTCCAACTCCATTTTTTTTCTAAGATGAGTAGTCAAAATCAAGTAGCTAAGGGGTTGTTTGCAAAAGACAGTCTTCAAAAATTGAATCTCCCTCTTTTCTGCAAGTTGAGGACTCAGAACATGAAAATATTTGCTCCTAGGTTTGTTAAAATGTCTGTGAAAAGAGTGAATCTTGGAAGTCATTGGTCCAGGATTATGTTCTGTTTGTAGACAGCTTAGCTCAGCTGACCCTGAATAAAGCTTCGCTATAGAGCATTATCAGCTGGAATGGTCTTCACTAGATTCCAGGTGGAATCTGTATTAAGAAAAAAAAAAGAAAGGGTATGATGGTGCTGACAGTGCTTGGAAATAACACCTGAAAATGCAGATGAGGGAATGCTGGATTAAAATGAGGGAGGATAATAGAAATAAAGGTGCTTTTCCCACTTTCATGAGATATGAGATTCAGTGTCTGATAGTAATTTATCTCTTCAGATAAGAAAACCATAAGGACATAGGTCCTTAAAGGGCATAAAACAGTAAAGGCTAAGCTAAGGGTTATATGGATTTCATACTTTTTTTTATTATTGTTGTTTGATCAGGAACATCAATCCTTTCAAAGTGACACACAGTGAAATGGAATTAGAGGGCAAGTACAGTTAGCCACAGATTAAATTTGCTCTGAAATTTAACCAAGTTAAATTGTTGATTGGATATACATTGAAGAATACATTGACTGTCCTGGTGATTTGCAGTTTTTGCATTTGCAGTTTGTTCCTATCATGTGAATGTAGTGTATCGGGGCTGGTGTTTTTTTATCATCTCAGAGATCTTTYCATCTCCATGTGAAGAACTTCTTTCCCGTGAGGGTGACAGGGCCCTGGCACAGGCTGCCCAGAGGGGTTGTGGAGTCTCCTTCTCTGGAGATCTTCCCAAGCCGCCTGGATGCCACCCTGTGCCCCGTGCTCTGGGTGTCCCTGCCCGAGCAGGGGCCTGGACTAGATGAGCTCTGGAGGTCCCTTCCGACCTCAGCTATTCYGTGGTTCTGTGGAAAAACTGCGTGTGCCAGGTGCGTGTTGCCCACAGACTCCTCAACTACAATTAGCCAGCTAAGTTTATCCTGTGACCGCTGGATATGTGCAGCACAGCACGGGCCTGAAGGCAAAGCTCTATGTGTGGGATAGCACAGCATGAGACTGCACCTACTCAGGTTAACTCCTTGATGTACAGTAATCTTCCAGGTAGGCTTGCTTTGGCTTGCTGCTCAGAAAGGGAGCAGTAAGCACCTTGCAAGAGTGTGGCTGAGATGTATGCTTCAGCTGGGTCGAATTGCTGTACACAGTGCTCTTCACAGCCATGAAATCATGAAATCTTCAGCTCCTCTTCTTTTGCTAATATCAATCTCAGTGTGTTTCATATGTGAAGGGAAATTAGTGATTCAGATACTTGCCTGCAGTGAACTATAATGAACTCATCAGCTGTTTCCAGTGTTCCTCCAAGACTGACTAGTGTGTGACAAGTTGGTCCCTTCTAATCTAGTCTGAATCTGAATATCTGATCTCAAAGAGAAGTTTGCATATATTCCCCAACACTTGTCAAATGTCTGCTTATGGTTTGAAGACAGCTTCTTGAAAGTTTTTTTTCAGACTCAGCATTTTACTACAGACACTTTGGCCATTGGCTTTCAGATTGTGGACACAAGGCCAGTATTCAAAAGAAAAGTTGTAGCCACGGTATTGCCAGCATTATAAGAGCCCATAGACTTTGCCTGACACCAACAGTACCAACCTTTGAACTTGTAAGGCTTTGTCTGGAATTGGCTGGGCCTTCCTGGAGATCCATTTCAGCTTCTTTAGCTATAAAAGCAATCACTTAATAAATAATCACTTACAAAGCAATCATATCTCATATACTGTAGTGCATGCCGAATGTAGTAAATTCAGATATAACATGGAGTTAAGAGACCAGGGAAGACAGAGCAGGCAGTAGAGTATGTTAGCAAACACAGAAAGAGCAAGCTGGTCCTAAAGAGAAGATGAAGAAACCATTAACATCTCCATTGTGCTCCTGCCAGTGAAAGACTTGGATGCTGACAACACCCATTCCCCTCCCYGCTACTTAAGACCCTGAGGGACAATGGAAAGATAAATACAAATCCAAAGAAAAAAGCAGATAATAAACAATTTGTGTCTATACAATATGTACACAGTATGTGAAACTGTATATAGTCTAAACTGTGCAGCATKAGTGTCTTGTCTSTTGTAACTATTAATAATATTATTTTGATTAGACTGTAAAGACTTTAATTAGACTGACTTTTCTTTTTTTTTGGTTTTGCATATGGGGTATTCAATTCACCTTTAAGATATTTTAGTGTAACAGACTAGTGGGGATTCAGCTGGTCTAAAATGCAATTCAGATGCAAGAAATTGGTGGCAAAGGTTAGGAAATATTCACAAGCCATTGTGTATCCCTGAGTGATATAACAAAAGTAGCTAGGGATGACCTGGCATGAGGGGGTACATACCCACCTTTGGCTAGGCACAGCTGGAGACAAGAATAAAGGGGAGAACCCTGTTCAAAGAAGGTGGGCAGTTGTGTCATAGGAGTTGCTTTTATTCTAGAGAGGAAAGAGGCCTAACACTTTTAAGTTTCTAGGGAAAAGAAGCTTATACACTACTGCAGATGGCATCACTGTATTTGTCCTGCACTCCCTTCACAGAAATGTAGTGGATTTATGACTTGTTTTATGGGTTGTTATAAGGGAATGATTTAAAGGAATAATTTCCTTTTATACTGCTATCTGCCAGCTTTCAAAGCAACTTTTTAAAGCAGTTGTTTTAGGTAGAGTCTGTCTGGTTAGATACGTGTACTGCTAACACTTTGCGGGAAGGATCAGGAATATCACCAAATTCTTAGCTGATTTGCTTTGTCTGTTAGTGGGGTTCAGMGATCTGGGTAGAATAGTCATTACAGTTCTGAAATTGCACTGAGAAAGTCTAGCTTGGGAGCAGATATGTGAAGGAGAAGATATCTGTGGGGTATTTAAAGGATATGCCAATATTAAGAGGAAATAAAGCAAGTCATTCATGGGCTATTTCCTCTGAGGCCAAAAAGCAATCCCTACAATTMCGCTTGCTCTTCCCATGTGTGAAGGACAGATTTAGACCCACTAGGGAAGGAAAAGCTGTGAAGAAGAGGAGGAGAGCTAACAGCTTACTTCTTGGCTGTTAACATCRAATAATTAAACACTAACAGTCAAAAGGAAAGCTGTTGTTTTCCTAGTCCAAATACCCAGCAAGGAATAAAACATTAAGCAGATATGCTGATGATGTCTTTCATTTTCTTTTCATAAAACAAAACAGTAAGTTAAACAACAGATACTTTGGAGACATGGAATATAAGAACATCTAGAATAGCTAAAGGGTAATTTCTGGGGTTTGTGATTTGCATGCTGCAGGTAGAGTGAAAAAGGCTTAGTGCTGGGTATTCCCCTTAAAATTCATTTAACGTCTATGGAAATTAAGAAAAATATCTAGGGGACTAAAGCCTTAAAAAATGAATACCTTATGGGAAAGAACCCAGTTAAAGGGTTGTGGACCTTGTGAGCCCCTAATCTTATCTATTTCTTTTGCACCTATCTTATTTGATCAAGAAAAAAWTATTATTAAAARTATTATTTTTATTTATAGATCTTGTCCTGCTTATGGAAAGTGAGTCATTAGTCTGTGCTTTTACTGATGGAAARTCTTGCAGTGCTTGTCTGTAGATTTTGGTCACTGCTCCTTTGTAGTTTTTCATAAATGTTGAACTTTCTGAAAATTCTCARCCTGTGGCTTATGCTTATCAGAGTTGTTTTGCTGGTAGTTTTAATGTGTGTAAAAAAAGGGATCATAAAAACTACAGTGAAACAGAGACACCACATTCATCATTTMAGACTGCAGCAAGGACTCATTCACACATTTTATGCTTTAAGAAAACTCAGAAGAGGGAAAAAAAAAAGAGGAAAAAAAAAAAAAGACACATGAAGTGAAGGAGAGGTGGCACTCAAATCTCAGCCTGTCTGACAGAAGAAGTACCCCACAGAGCCAGAAAATTGTCATCGGGTAGCAATGATATCAGTCTAGAATTCCTTCCAGCTTTGGATCACCAGGCCCATCAGCAGAGCTCCCCGTACTCAGCACCCCTTCACAGTCACTCGTCAATCAAACAACTCTGAAAATAAAGACCACATGTCATCAAATTTGTGGAGTTCTTCCCTTCCTGTTTATGCTACTCTTGCAAGAACTGCCAGATCACTTATGTTGCAGCAGCAGCTTTCTATCCTTGGAGAGGCAGGTGATATATATTTTTTTTTCTGGTGTCAAAGTATGGAAGTCCTTTTGGCTTTGATGGGAAACTGATGGGTTGTTACAAGACAATTCCATGTTGCAGAGGACCAGAGTTTTGGTTTGTGGGGTTTTTTTTTTTTTTTTTTTTTTTTAATCGTGTAAATTTAGCATATTTAGCAGATGTGAAAAGTTACTTGTTCATCTCTATAATGATCCTTTACTACATTTGAGGGGGAGCGTCAGAAGTATGGAACCAAACTTCCATTTTTGCCTGTGCATAATGTACTTGCTTGGATTGGTTGGATTTGAGCACTGGAATTGGCAAATTGCTCCAAAGTGAGCTGTTTATTGGCCCACTATTATTATATGAAGGCCATGGAAATAAAGTATAGAGGCAGTTACAAATAAGTGGATCCAGGACTTAAAGGCTACATCTGTATTATTAAATTAAGTGCCCTAAGGACTGTTACGTTGTCCTGGTCCAGGAAGAATGGCAGAGGCTTTTGTACAGCTAAATTTTCTTACCCCTTCTTCCCCATCAGAGAGGCAGTCTGTATCCAGAATTCCTACTTCAGCTCCTGAAGTATTCCTAGAGATTAATAACATATTTTTGCCTGGGTGAAAACTGTGCCAGGAATGATGGTAACGCTTTCATCGTAAGGCTGATTGCTTGCCAGTGCCCAGGGTCTGCTTAGTTTACTAAGCTAGGTTTGATCAGAGATGCCCATACTCAGGTAATGCTGGAATATTGCATATATTACACATATTACATAATATCCTCGAGATTCATGAGAAAACAGCCTTATTTCAATGAATTGTCACCTGCACGTAACTCACTTGCGCTTGCATTCAGCCTGCGTGTTCAGAGGCGTATGAAGTAGAGTTCAATCCTTGTAGGACCTGTCACTCTTTCCTCTAATAGAACTGCATAGATAAAATAGGAAAATACAAGTTGAAACTTGTATTAAAAGCACTGAGATATAGCCATAGTCTTGTTGGCAGTTTTCCCAGCATACCATATGCCTACCTTTTCTGATCAATGTAAAAAATGCAATCAACTGCTACAGGATCAACATTTCATCTCAGAAGTTTCACCCCATGCCTTGCTTTCTGTCAGATGCCACCCTGCTGTCCTTCCCAAGTGACTTAAGGCTCCTTTCACATGATTTTTTCCTCAAGACTATTTTCAGTGAGTATTATCAGAGAAGATCACAGGGTTAGAGAGCCCAGACAGATATTTTCCCCCCGAACCAGGATTTTATTCGTTACTATGCCTGCCTTGGCCTGGGCCTCTTGTTTCTCCCAGGTGGTTTGTAGAAATGTGAAGAGTCTTTTGCAACACATTTTTTTTGACTTGCAGGTTTCTTCCTGGTTTTATGCTCAGAGGAATATCCCCTTCTTTGCCTGCCTGTGTTTGATTGTCTCTTACCTGTGGAACCTTTTTTTTCCCCCTGAAGGTTCTTCACCCTCTTGGCCCATGGGGACCACCTAAAACCAGTCCTTTTCTGCTCTTTGCTCCCTGTGCTCAGACAGAGGATTTGTATATTTTTATCATTCTCCCACAAGATTAATTCTTTATATTCAATATGAGTTATTGGCAGATTAACAACAATCTGGAAAAGCAGATGGTGCTTCCCAGACCTCCTTCCTTTTTCCTTTTCATGGTTGAARGGAAACTAACATTAATACAGCCCTAGCCTTCAGTTAGAGCACAGGCCTATTCAGTGCATCAAGCTGCCAGATCTTTACACGCAGCTTTAACTCATATATACATTTCCTTCCGGATGCAGAAAGAAACCTCCAATATATACCAGCCTTTCTACACAATACCATTATTTCTATATAGAGCTATATAGTGCACATGTAAGCCTACCATACCTATGTATAATCACATAAATATAAACCAGTGGCTCTTCCTGTGTAATCCTAAATATATGGATGTGTATTTGCTGAAACATATATGTATATATGCATACATGGCACAYCTGAAGGTATTTATATGTGCTTCTGAAGTCCATTCTGTCTCAACACATCTGCACTACGTCCTGCCTTTATACTTGTGTCATATTTGGTGTCTTTTAAGCCTCTCTTTCTGCTGGATGACTTCAAAGATTTCATATCAAGAAAATTTGTCATGCTAGTTGTATGTATGGATGTCATACTGCCTTTCTCTGTACTCACACTACAAATATTTACACGGTAACAAGATAAAAACTAGCTTGGATGTGCCCCAGTACACCTCCATCTCTCTTTCCTTAAGCTGCTTCCCAGAAAACATTCATTTTTTAACAATTCTTTCCTTCCATAGGAGGGGAGGTTAATAAGAACAGTAGCAGATAATATATACACATGTATATACACATACCCACACAGACATACACAGGCTTAGTCTGAGAAGTTCAAATTGTATTTGGTAGATTTCCTCCTTCAGCAGTTTCTCTTTGGTCTTTCTTCTCAGCCCACAACTAATAGAGCTCAGTCTTCAGAGGCTGTGAAATTATTTCTTATTTGTTWGTTCCTTCTGACAACATGGACTAACGAGCACTAAACGGTGCTCTCGGCATGTGCACACAGGTACCCACTCACATGTTCATTGCTGTGTTACCAAAAGCAAGAATATTTTTGGCTGGGCATGTCTCAAGCCAGAGGGAATCCTTCAGAAATGTGGGTTAATGAAGCCCATGGTGACCCCCTAAATTCTACACTCCTTGCTTGCAATAATTGCTTCTGCTTTGCGGAAGAATAGCACTTAGTCCTTTGGTCACAGCCTCCCTACATTCAAGGGTCAGAGACACGTCTGCAGAGGTGGGGGATTCTCCCCCTAAAAGGCCTTGCATGGTCCTGTGTGCAGACAGGTCCTGGGGTGATAGGCCTGAGAAATTTGCCCTCAGTTCTCACCTCTGAGTAATCTCAATGAAACTGAGTGTTAAAAAGAATCAGTGAATATAGTGCTTTTGGTTTTGGTGGCAAGCAATATAGTAAGYGAATATTTACTGGATGTGACAGAATTTTGTGAGTTTTTTATGTATATATTGCTGTGTTTGTGAAGTAATAAATGTACATCAGGCATATATTGGAAAAGCACTATTTTCCCCTACCCATGTACAAGTGCCACCTCATTTAAGATAAGCAGATCATTGTAAAATTTACCAAAAGAATTAGGAGCCCTATAGTAGAAGGCAAAGTTTATTTAATAATACTGGCTTCCCGTGTCATTCCAAACTGTTTCATGCTCCTCATATAAATATCCCCCTGCATTTACTCATCTGTATACTTATACTCCCAAAGGAGTAACATATGGGGCAAGAACTAGATGCCCCTGCCTATATAGGCTCTGCCCCTGCCTATAAAGGCTCTATATATTTGTTTGAATATAGTCAAGAAACAGTCATGATCTTCTTCCTGCTGTCAGAGGAGCRAGTTGAAGGCATCTGAGCCTCTGCATAAGTCCCAGAAAGAGACTTCCAAGGATGGCTGGGCCTTTGGGAGGCTGGCTCTGGTCGTGAGAAGATTTCGCCTTGCTCCTCTGAACTTCCCACGCCCGGTGTGCTGTCCTCTCTGCTGACACACTCCTCCCTCTGAGAGCCACCTGCACGTGATCAGGTTTGACTGCCAGGTTGGTGGTGGGTCTCTCTGCTCCATCCTTCTCCAGGATCTTGCTCTGTATCTCACCCTTCGCATTGGCAGGGCAGCTGGCGTTGTTGGAGACTCCTCGTCCTGTTTGTACCCTGTATTTAATAGTTTGGTTTATAGAGGCCAAGTGTGCATCCTTCCTGTCAAAAACTGCGTTTTCTTCATCACACTTAAATCAGTACTTAAGTACTTCAAATTAAAACACAATGCAAAGTCTACAAGAAGTCATTTCTTCCCATCCTTCATTCGGAGGTGTTTTCAGTATTTATGTCAGTTATTAATTTGCTTCAGCTGTCTTGGTACTTCTTCTGGCATGTGCAACTGTGGCAGAATACGATACTCTAAACACAGCGCCGGTCCCTTCTGTGTGGTTTAAGCCCTGTGAAGCCTTGCGGTGGGGTGACGGGTTTTATGGGTGAGGCAGAGGTCTAGTGCCGCGCTCTTCTCGTTACCTGCCGGGTGGGGGCACAACAGCTCCACTGTGGAAGATACAACGAGCTACGTTGGCTCTCAAGGAGAACCCAGCGGTGCTGCAGCTCCGCGCTCCACAGGAGTAGATAGTCCAGTGAGGAAACCTGCGGGATTGACTGAGTTTCTTAGAAATCCTCTGGGTTCAGTGACGTCTCTTCTGTCTTTCCATGCATTCACAAAAGCCGACTTGACTGTTCTTGCTCTTTGCCCCAAAACACAGGAAGGCCACAGGCATAAGGAGTCTCCTCTGTTCTGCTGCACAACCTAACAAGTCAAATTCAGCTCCACGTGTTCAGGGAAGGTCAGAAGAAGCCCACAGTGCTCAGGAGYGCAGTATGCCGAAAGCTTCGTTGCACGGCCTCGATCCGCTGTGAAGCCAAGGGAAGTTCCACATTGCAGAGGAACTACATGGCTTGCAGAAGCCGCCTACATCCAGCATATGGATCTCCCAATGATGTTCCATATAAACAGCAGTTCCCAAGGTGTATAGATGTATAGATGTATGGCTTTATGGTTGGACCGTTACAAATTTTTTTAAATATTCATACTAATCTTATTAAGAAGATTAGGCTGTGTATGGACAGTAAGTCTTTGAAGGCATTGCACAATTCTTAGTAATGCTTAGGAAGACATTTTTCTCTATAGAGATCATCATTACTTTTTTGCTCTCTAAGTCACCAAAAAGAAGGTGTATGTTTTCTATTTATATGCAAAACCAGCTTCTTCTTTCAAGATGTTCCTATTTTGCTATTTCCCTTTCTGTTTGTTCCCAATTAGAAAATGTGACCTATTTTTTTTTTCGGTCAAGTTATAAAATGTTGTAAAAGGCCTTTAGTCATATTTTTCTCGTGTACATCAGATGATGCAGGTGATGAATGGAAAGCACTGTCTGATGTATATGTATATATATATTCAAAATACCATTTAGTACTGGGCTAGGACTTCATTTGCATCCTGATGGCAAATCCACATTTATTTCAAGCAAGGTCCTTCTTTGTTCCATGGGACATGCTACTAAAGGTCAAAATTCAAGCAAAGACTCTTTACATTTGTGATCTCATATAAAAAAAAATATATAAACCAAAAAAGATTGACTTGCAGGTGGGAATGAGGATCTTATTCCACCCTTCTATCAATAAGCAAGCTTTCCTGTTGAGCTGAGTGGCAATATGTCTCTGGTAATGTCTGAAGTCGAATCCACTGTATCCTGTTCTACAAAATCCTCCAAAATACTACAGATTCTTAAGAAAAATCAGAGTTAAATCCAATTCCTCCAGGCACTGATTGAAGAAATCTTATTACCTTCAACATCATTACATACAAACAGGCCTTTTAGGACAAAGCCGAAAAGGCTTTGCAGAATGATTGAAAAGGCAAATTAATGACAGCACTTGAAAGTACCTGTAATTATCATTGACACCCGGTCAGCATCATTTCAGTGACAGTTTCACAGAGTGGTCTGGACTCTCTCTGCTTCAGAATTTATATAAAACTGCAAAACAAAACATGACCTCCACTTGCAGTATTAGAGTATCCTGGAGCATTTAAGGATCTGAATTTGAAACGGTCTCTAGCTGTTTTCCTCTCTTGAAGAGCTGTTAACATCTGAAGCAAATGGTCTCAAGCATTTTTATGGTCAAGATCTCACCTTCTTTCAGATTCATATTTACTGAGGTCTCTCCCTTAACATTCACCATCATGCAATGTCTCTGCAGTAACTATAACAACTGCATATATGGAAAAGTAATATTAGGAAAGCATTTAATGAATTTTAAGCTGACTTTAATGTAATTTAGCAGCTGGAAACAAGGAGAAGAGACAGCCCTGCCAGCTCTCTATGGATTGTCAGTGATCGATAGAGCACAGATTTGAGAGCTGCTCTCCAGGGTTTGTTTGTGGTGTTTTTTGTTTGTTTGTTTTTATTCCAGCTAAATTTTCTTATTTCAATTAAACCACGGTCTGAAATACTTTTTCTGATACAGTTATTATCTTCCAATAAGTGCTCTTGGCTTTGTTTCTCCCAGGGTGCTTGTCGCTTTACTCACAGTTCTTTACTAAGCAAGTGAAGGAGATAGTACTTGAAAACCAAAGCTGYTCTTTTTAGAGAGACTGTCACCAAAGTTTCGCCTCAAAGCAGGGAGGAAAAATGGTCTTTCGATTACATAGAAACAATTTCTTCCCCCACAGAGATTCTCTTCAAATCTTTATTTTGCTCCTCCACTAACACTATTTCAATATTAGAGGTTTTATCTATCTGATTGGGCTTCTTTTACTCTTTTGGGAAGTATAAAGGACTTTCCAACAAAAAGAAATTATCAAACTTCACAGCTGAAATTTTTAGTTTGTAAGGAACAAGTATACATTGAAGTTCTTTTCTCTTCATTTTCCACTAAGCTTATGAACCTAATTGGGAACACATTGACTCAGTGCCTTTGAGGCACTATAAAGCTTTCTATGAYAGTATACAGTTAGTTTTATAGAGCTTCTTTTGCAGGAGGCTTGCAACAGGTGTCCTGGCTCTCTGCTCTTTGCCTCTGTCTCCTCCTGTTCAATGAAAACTATGCAGTTTAGCATGCTTTATAACCCTGTTTCCAGTTCAGATGTTTCTGTGCTGAGAGAAGGATAACGTTATGTCTGCACTGGGCTTCATTTTTGCAAAAATTCTTTTTGATACAGGTTCATTTTAGTGGTTTTGGCAGCTCTTTTGTCTTAAAAACAAACACCAGCCCCTTCCTCTTCCCTGAAAAGCCCGTTAATGCTCCTCTGATGACTTCCAGAGCAGGTCTTTGCAGGAGTCTTACTACTGAAATCTTGAACAGTGTGGAGAGCATCACAGGTGGAATTTGAACTTGTTCAGCCTCTCAATTCTTTATGAAAAACACCCCAAAGAAGATGAAGGGCTTCTGGCAGCTTCCTTCACTTGCTATGCTAGGTTTTCTAGACCACTTTGGTCTCCTTTGCCTGGATTCCAGCATACTTTTCCATCATTCTCTGACGTTCTCCTTTGGCTTGTATGGGTTGATAACTAACCATGATAGCCTTGTTGCTGCTATGCCATGAGAAACAAGATGTCCACGGTCGTGCGGAGCAGATGGCAGAGGTTCTAGAGACCTGGCAGCTGATCCCCCAGTGCATCCTGGCAAATTGTTGTCTGYTAGCTGAATATTTAAGATAGATGATCTCTGTGCATGCAGCTGTCCTGATCACAGCTCCGCAGACAGGCTGCCCATGACTGTCTGGCAAAGGGCTGCTCAGGGCTGCTTAGCACTGTAAACCCAACTCGTTACTGCTGACCCCAAGGCGAGGTGCTGGGGTAAGACCTGGGCTGTGGGAAGGGGAAAGGGAAGGAGCTGGCTGAGAGGGAGAAGGGGAAGCTTGAGGAGCGGGATTTGTTGCTGCTGTCAAATAGGAGAAGAGCGAGCAAAGGCCCCATCTGAAGCCTCTATTTCCATCCCCTCCGTGGCAGCAGCTGCACTGAAATGCAGCTCTGGCACACGCAGAGTCGGCACCAGTGATGTGGTCATTGTGCAATCTGCTGCCCAAGGCAGCTGCCCGCTTCGCYTGTGCTTAGGTTTGGCCCTGTCGTACGGGAAGGTGGAAGCAGGAGGAGGGGCTCCAGTTTCAAGAGACAAGATACGTGAAGGCCACTGAGCCCTGACCTCCCACATCTTTCCCTCCTTTGTCCACTTTTGGATAATTTCCTGAGCGACCAAGGCCTAAGGTTGCAGATAAACATTTAAGTTGGGGTTGAATATCCCTCCGTAGCTACAAATTCCTTCCTCTTGTGGTCAGTAAACTAATCCAGTAACAAAAGGTAGTTTTCGGTTGGTTCAGCAATAAAGCAGCTGTACATAGAAGGTAATGCCAAGGTGAGGGCCGTCTGTGCGGCTGGGGTGAAAACAGGCAGGTCTGGCTCTGTGCTGCAGAGTGGCAAGCTCAGATCAGCAGGTGTCTTCAGTTGGCTGACTCCTGACCAGACAACTTTGTTAGGGCTCTGGACCTAGCTTTATTTCGAGGAGTTTAGGCATGATGTGGTTTATTTCTAGTACAGAATTTATTGTTTCCAAATCAGACGATTGATGTTGCAGAACAAATCTATGTATTGTTACTTTCACTAAAACAAAAAAGACTAAATATGATGAAGAGCAATAGTATGGCATTTACCTGAAAAGAAAATTTCTATTCACTTTGCCCCTTGCAAATTGACCCTCTCTTCCCTGACATTTCCTTAAAAATACTAGGTTAAATATTGGCTTTAGAGATGGCTAAGGTTTCTGGAATAAAAAAAAAAAAAAAAAAAAAAAACAGGCAGGTTGACCAGTGCTTTAATGAGTATAACTAGTGCAACTATCCAGAAACGAGCTTGATGAACCCAAAAAATACTGTGATTTTGGTAAGTGTGTGTGCACATACTAGCTTTCAGGGACCATGAAATCCTCACACCCAAATTCTTGAAGACAGATGATTTCAAACTGTATAAACTCATATGTTAGGTACATACATACAGTTATGTATATACATAAACTGTACAATTACCACAGTTTTCAAATTTTCAGTTACTAGATGCATTTTGATCTTTAATCACACCCTAAGTTGTGAATACCGCATTTTAAAACCAGTTCTTATTAAATAACTTATGAGGAAAAAAAAAAAAAAAAAAGAGTTTTATTTACTAAATCTGAGGGCTCCTGAGGGTTGGTGGCTGTAACGGTGTGTGGTAGAAGAGCCTCGGAGCATCGCTCAGAGCGCAGAGCTGAGTTGTGAGTCACGTTACTCAGTGCTGGGAGAGTCACAGCGGCTCGCAGACCACAGCGTGAGTGGGCCGGCTTGAAGCCTTTCTGGAGGCTGGCACGATCCCTTGATGTGCCCAGCAGTTACCTTATGAGTTCTAGCTGGCGTAAGCAGTGAAGAGATAGTGCCTCATGGCATGGAAAAAAAAAAAGAAGTCTGGCAGATACCTCTAGGCGTCTGCTGTGCATTGTGAAAAAATTCTCCAAGTGAACGTCTCTCCATTCAATCACATTTTCCGCTGGAAATTCCTCTTTCCTTCACATGTCTTTCAACATCCGAAGCTCTGTGGGCTCATTTGAAGAAGCTGCCGCACAGGTACCTCAGCTGAAACCRCAGGCTGCAGCCTCAGGGGGAGCGGAAACGCCGCTCTAAAGAACGAGGCGCCCTCTGCGCGTCAGGCGGGCACTGCCTGGTGCGTTCCTGCTTTTGCGCGTACTTGCAGAAAGCAGCTTACTCTTCAAGAATTAAAACAAGAGAAAAGACGACAACAAACACAAATAAATAGAATGTACTCTGAAGGTCCAAAATGCCTTAAACGCAAACGTACCGTGACTGCAACCTCAGAAAATCCGTAATAGTATCATTAAATCCTACATGTACAGAGGCTGGAACAATATTTAAACACTGAGGTGCATCTTAGCTCTAACTTCTCTATCGGTCTCTGCGTAATACTGCCAGGTGTGAGTAATTGGGGGCAGGAACTGGAGTCTAAAATCCTCATTCAGACTCCTGCTTAGCAGCACCACACAGATGAGGAAGCAGTGACCGAGTGGGAAAYATGACTCACATTGGGGTCATCCCTGAGAGTAGACTAGAAAATGAACCTTTATAGCTAGAGTGTTGAATGGTGACAGCAGCATCTACTTGATATTTGCTCCTGTCATTTGCTAGCGCACTAAATCTCCTTTTGGTGTCTCGGGGTTCCCACTTGTAAAACGCTGGGTAGAAGGGATAGGACAGCTTCAGTCATTGCTGTTATCTTCAGAAGCTGGAAAATACCCCTGTGTGTCTAACTCAGTAGCTATTTGCAGTGTGTTCCACAAAACCGGAGAGTGGGATAACTGGCTGTCCCACAGTGCTTTTCTGTCATACAGAGGCAATTGCTCCAACTGTGACAATCCCTGTAATTCTCGTACTGTGCAGTCGCATATCAAACGAAGCCACCAAGGCCTGTAATGCACAAAACCAGAGTTGCTTCTGCTACACTTGGGAAGTAGTGAGAAGCTGCATGAGTGGCTGAAAAGTGGCTGGAGGGCTTGGAAGTTCTGAAGAGAAACACATGGAGTGACAGGCGTAAGGGAACTCTGGGTGAACTTCATGAACCTTACAGGCCTTTTAGATGGTGTGCTTATGTGCCATGGTCCTCAAATGCCTTAAAAGCATGTCTCATAGGCTACTGTCAGACACAAAATAGGTAAATTTCTGTATATAAACATGTGGTTTTATACTCTAGACATTRCAGTGTTGGTTTCTTTTAATGTTATTTAGGGGCTATTCATTGATAACTTCATTGATAACTACAAGTATCCTGTTAAAAAATTAACACTGAAACTTCATCCCATTTTGTCCTCTCAAAACTAATAGAAAGGATTGCACAACATAATCAGTGCAAGTCAAGAACATTTGAAATTGCAGTAACTTCAGCACAACTGTGGTATAGTTATTGTGCACAATTTTGCAGAGAATTCTCAAATAAAAGGAGTATAATTTGTGCGTTCACTCTTTTTGATCACCTACAGATTTATCTTTTGTTCCTGTGAATGGATTCAAAATGAACTGTTTTTTTCCTACTCCTGATAATGATAAATGGCGGTAACTAGATAATAGACTTTTGCTCACGTTTGTAAATAGTGCTAAGTTATTTTCAGTGATTTAAAGTGTATTCATGATTTTYCACTTTGATGAATTACACCCTATGTGTACTGGAAGCTTATTACTTAAATTCAACACTCACTCCAGTTTCAATATTTTGCAAGTAGTTTGCTTGTTTTTTTAAGCTGGTTGTTATTGTTGTGCCAGGGAGCAGGTTAGGGACCCAAGTGTGTAAAATACAAATGCGCTACCCAAATGGCTTTTGGATAGCTCCAAGGATGGAGACTCCACAGATTTCTGGGCAACTTGTTCCAAGGATGTTGCCCTCTCCCTCTAACCCCTAGAGAGAGTTTTTCCTTATGTTCACACAGAACTCCCTGTGTATCATTTTGTGCCACTTGCCTTTCATCCTGTCACTGGACAGAACAGACTGGCCTACACTCTCTACACCCTCCCTTTAGATACTTGTACACATTGATAAGAACCCCCTCAGGCTCCTTTCTCCAGCCTGAGCAGTTCCAGCTCTCTCCAGCCTTTCCTCATATCAGGAAGAGTCCCTTAGTCACCTTAGGAGCCTTTCAGTGGACTCGCTCCAGTGTTCCCCTTGTACTGGGCAGCCCAGAAATGGACCCAGCACTCCAGACATAGCCTCACCAGGGCTGAGTTGAGGAGGGGGATCACCTCYCTCACCTGCTGGCAGTGCTCTTCCTCGTGCAGCCCTGGATAACCACTGCACATTGCTGGTTCATGGTCAACTKGTTGTCCACCAGGACCCCCAAGTTCTTCTCTGAAGCGCTGCTCTCTAACAGGTCTCCCCCTGCCTGTACTGCCGCCTGGGCTTTGTTATTCCTGCATGCAGGACCCTCCACTTGCCTTTCTTGAACTTTATGAGTTTCCTTGCTGCCCATCTTTCCAGCCTGTCAAAGTCCCTCTGAATGGCAGTACAGCCTTCTGGGGTATCAGGCCCTCCTGCCAGGTTTGCTTCATAAGCAGATTTGCAGAGGGTGCACTGTGTCCCGTCATCCAAGGCCTTGATGAAGAAGCTGATTGGAACCAGATACAGCATTGATCCCTGAGGGCCACCGCTAGCTACAGTGCTTCAACTAGGCTTCGTGCCACTGATCATGACCCTCTGAGCTTTGCGATTCGGATAGTTTTCAATTCACCTCAGTGTCTGCTCCTCATCTGGCCTAGAAGGATGTTACAGGAGAGTGTCAAAAGCCTTGCTGAAGTCAAGATAGACAACGTGCACTGCTCTCCCCTCACCAAGCAAGCCAGTCATTCCATTAGAGAAAGCTGTGAGGTTGGTTAAGCATGTCACTTCCCTCCCAAGGGGAAAAGGGGCAGAGGAGGACTGGCAACAAACAAACAAAGAAGAACCTCATTGACACCTTAGCTAGAAGCAACCCATCTCATTTTGCAGGAAGAGTGGGAGTTTCAGAAGAAGGCTCAGGTGACTAAGCAGGGAGCTGCATAATGAACTCAACACGACAGAGTGTACAGGAATTAGACRGAAGAATGTGCAAGAAAAAAAAACCTTGTTTGCATACTTTTTTGGCAAAAAGCAGGAAGGCCAAAGCCCATCTACAGCTGAGACAAGGACAGACCATTAAAGGTAACAGAACAGGTTGTACAGTTATGAAAGGGAGCTCAAAAAGAGAGCCCAGTAATTAATACCAGAGGAAGCTAAAGATGAACACTACAAAAATAATAGTTGTCAAATGTCTCTTTGCACCATTTTTTTTCAGGTGAAGCCTGTGCCAAACTCCTTCCCCAACACACAATTTGTTAAGCAGAAGGATAGTCAGTCTAGAGTTAAGGAGCAACATGTTAGGGTCTACTATAACAATAGGTATTCAGATATATAGGGCCTGATGAGATTCATCTTATGGTGTTGAAGAAGATATTTGGTGTGACTGGGTGGCTACTGTCAATCATCATTAAGAAATCAGGGTGATCTTGGGAGGTCCATAAAGACTAAAAGAAGACTAAAATATAAAGGCTTATCTTTCATAAAGGCAGAAGAGATGATCCAGGGAAGAGTACACAGCTTGTGTCACCACAATCCTTGGAAAAGATCATGGAACACTTTTTGATGCTCTTTTTCAAATCACGGCAAGGACACAAAAATAGCAGCCTGGACGAGGAAGCAGATGACATGATTTCAAATCTGCAGGGCAATGTTAAGTTGGAGAGTGCTAGACACACATAGAATGACAGAAAACAGGGGGAAAACAACTGGCTGAGCTTTGCTGGAAAGCATCTCAGTGTTATGRTGGACTGCTTCAATCAGTTATAGTGCAGCCAGAAGTGCTCTGTCATCACAAGGCAAACGACACAGTGGGCTAGGAGGAGCACGGCCTGCAGATCACGCAAAATTGCTATTCTCACCCCCTCTACTTTGCACCAGTGGGACCATWCCTGGAATCCTGCAGTCAATACTGACTCTCCTTCGTCTCCCAAATTCCAGGGGGACTATCAAGAAATGGAAGGGAGTACAGTGGAGAGTTGCCAAGATGGTGAGGAGCCAAGAGCATAAGAAAAGTTGAGGGGACTGGACTAGTTTAGCCTAATGAAGACTCATCCTAGTAACAGTTTACAGCTACTTGTGGTGGAGTGCCAAAGACAATGGAGCCGAACTCATTCTCTTAGTGGCRGATTACATGACAAGGAGCAATAACCACAAACCACATCTGGAAAGTTTAGGTGATACTACAGAAAAAAACTGACTAGGAGGCTATGCAGCTCTGGAATATGTTACTTAGAGACGCTGTGGAACCTCCWTCCTGGGAAATTTTCAGGAGTTTGCTTGACAAACCCACAGATGACCCAGTCTAGCGTGGGTGATTCCTTCCAGCAAGAGGCTAGACTAGACGATCTCCACAGGTCCCTTTCAAGGCACTTTTTTATGATAAACATCGTGTCTTAATAATAACATAATAAGATACCTGCTTGTTTGCACAGACATAAGAACAGGTATAGTCAAGGAGAGAAGGCCTTCTGGGTCAGAGCAAGAACAAAATTTTCTAGGGAATTTTTAGTGATGTTTTATTTTTCTTTAAATCTGTCTAGMCTGCAGAATGGTCAAGTTTTCTGCCTCTAATAAACGCTTCCTGGAACACTGCTCTTCTTATTCTTTATGGCCACAGGCTCATTTTGTTTCCTACTATTATTCTGGGTCTCAGRTTTCTTTCTGTAGGTTTCTCTCGTACTTCTTCAGGGGAGTTTCAAGTCAGTCATGTCAATCTTTTCTTTGTTACCTGCTTGTAAAGTCACTTGGTGATTGTAAAATCACTTGGTGATTTTACTGATGGTGACTAATGACTCCTGAAACATTCTCTTGATTTTCAGTCTTGGMTGTCTATTGGGTTTAGTTGGATGTTGTTTTTAAACAAACTTTATCATGGATCATGCAATTGTAATGAGCGTAACTTTTAAAAGAGCTTCATCTGTTGTCTTTTCATTTACTTTGCTTCAGTTTCATACTCATCAGGGAGTACACAATTGCCTACAGTCCAAGAAAGAGAAAGCAGAGAGCCAACCCAGATGCAGACTAAAGTAGTAAAAGAAGTCAGTAGTGACTGCACTCTGCTTTCCCTGTAGCAAAATAAATAAATAAATAAATAAATAAAAGGCATCTGATGCCTTTTGCATCACCTGCAGAG
Organism: Eudromia elegans; assembly: GCA_003342815.1. Lineage (NCBI taxonomy): Eukaryota > Metazoa > Chordata > Aves > Tinamiformes > Tinamidae > Eudromia > Eudromia elegans. The sequence goes on from PTEX01000020.1 coordinate 2,468,758, forward strand.
GTGGTCTTGGGGGATGTTGTGAGCTGATGCAGGATAAAGAACAACTGGAAATGGCAGTCTTCCTTAATGGCTCTTTTTTCTTTTAAACCAAAAATCTCATCTTCTTTCAGCCAACATGTTTCTCTGAGCTCACTGTAGTTTGGAGCAGGATGTAGTTAAGACAGTATGTCTATACATTTCTGAGGACTGTGGGAGAGGAGGAGCATGGAGAGAAGTGCAGAATAGTATCAGGCACACTGCATTTTTATAAATACTACCTCCGCACTTCAAAAAAAAAAAAAAAAAAGAGAATTTAATGTTATTACAAGTGTCTACTCTTCTGAAACTGGGTTGTCACCTCCCTAGTCTCAAGACAGTGCCTTTCGCCAGTGCAGCATGTGTGGGACTTTCTCAAGCTTTCCTGTTGCGTCTGTTCCACGCTGTATTAATAGTCATTGAACCACAGAAAGACTGACTTGGCTTCCTTCATATTCTTATTGTGAATCAGGCAGAACTGGGACTTGCGTTTGGTTCTCCCACATACAACATGCATTTCCTTCAGAAGCAAGTTATTAGGTATCCTGGCGTTTCTTCCAGGTTTTGAGCAAAATTTTGAGCTCTCAAAATTGAGAGACACTGATTATTTTCCTGAAGAGATTGTATTTCACTAACTGAAACTTTCAAACAATAATAAAATACATTCAACAAATAGTTGACCATCACCTTCTGAAGACAGCAAAGAAACCAGAAAGCAGGATATCCCCTTCAAAAGACCCAAAGACTTCAGCATTTGAGCTGTTAATTTCACAGTAGGTTCTTTGAGAAATCCTTTGATTTCTCAAAAATGTTACCTTTAACTAGATCTTTATAGTGACRTTGCTATGTATTCAGACATCCTACAAGCTTCATTGGAATAGATACTGTACACAAAAGAATAAAGACTATAGCTCCTAGCCCCATACTTGAATGCATAGTCCTCTTTGAACTTTGTTTTCAAGTATTTCTCTCATTTCACTTCCTTTCAGCTAGGTGTTCGCTGGACGGTTGCTTTTATGAATTCATTTCTGTTCATGATTTGCAATTTTAGTACTACATTCAGCTTTTCCTGGTGCACATTTTAGTTTTGCCCTACTGCTGTTCTCCCACTTTCCCTTACTATTCCTTAAAAGTTTGACCTCGTTCTAAATGAAATCAAATTTGGAACTGGAATTGTAAAGGAGGTCTGGTTCAGTGCTACTCAGTACCTCTATGAACAATCTGGAAGGAGCTGTATATCATCATGCAGATAGAGATGATGAGAAGACCAGTACATAATCTTGTGATCTGGTGGCTAAGTGCTGAAGCCTGAGACTTTCGGGCTGGAAATCAGGTGCTGGGTTTACTGTGGTTCACTCACTAGAAATGTACTGTCCAAACTAAGCATAAAGAGTGAAATACATAATTGACATTTTYCCCCATCCTACTGGATCTTTAAGATGACTCTGCTTTCTAACAGTGCTATTTTATGGAGGAAAGGGTTGGGTTAATTTTGTGAGATCTAGTTCAGATCTAAGGGCAGCAGATCGCTTGCTGAACGTGCTGATGGGCATGGTGGGGAACAGCCAGGACAGACCCACTCCCTTCCCTCACCTGCACTGCACACACACGAACTGTGCTGTTCTCACACCTCGTCTTTCCCTTACACATTAATACACACAACCAAGTGTGTTTTAATTCTTTTTCTCCTATGAGGTAATACTCTCTAGATCTAGTAGCTACTCAATTTCCAGGTTTAAGCCTAGTCTATCAGAAGCAAAGCCTTCAAGTTCCTGACAAGAACTACCGTAATTGGAGTAAACCTGGAAAATGCATCTAGTCTATAATTTAACAAGTTTTTATAGKATACATACAGTCAGTGAATTCAGTGGGAGTCAGAGGGGACAGTGTGTCAGTATAGCCTACAGTAAATGCAATTATGGCTCACTGCGCTTAAGTTAAGTTATAAAATGTCAATGTATAGATGAAAAAATGTAGAAGTCAAAGTTTTGCTCCAGCAATACAGATATTGCCATTATTCATGTGGGTCAAGCAGTGGGTCTTTTGGAAGGTTCACTTCTATTTGCTGACAATTTTTTTTTGGCAGAAGCAGAACATGATGGTGWCAGAGTGGTGTTATCCTGGCAGGGAAATGTTTAGGTGAGATGTCCATAGGATTCTTTTATTTCCTCCTGTAGACTTTATTTCTTGATATGGACTTTATTTCCTCACATCCAACTCTCTAGGGAGTTCTGGAGTTTGGTGGGCAGTTCCAGCTAAGAGGAGATTTTTAAGGGAGTTTGTGTCTTTTTAGGCAAACACCAGACAATGTGTTACTCCACAGGAAGAATGTAATCTAAAGAAATGAATGAGAATGTAAAGACTGATAAGGCCGAAAGAGGTTAGTATGATGAAGACAGAGGCCTTTTCCCCTTCCCTGCCCTCTTCCCTTCCCTGTGGGCAAACCCGACTTTGCCTAAGAAGATGGAGCAAACGCTCCTGCTCTTTTATGGCTACTCCCACCCATCTGCCTGTTTTGTCTGCTTGCTACATTCAGCCTGACATTCAGGGTTACCTCCATATAAGGGAAAAGTTAATGCRTGTAATCTCAGTTTGACTGGGTCTTTGCTAGTGTCTGCTCTTACTGCGAAAAGGAGCCGAAGATGTTAATAAGGAAGGTGTTAGTGTAGATCCTATCCCGGGCGCAAGCCTGAGTTTCTCTCAAGGTTATTTAAAACCGATGGATTACCTCTAACCGAATCACCTATCTCTTTTCCAAATGGAGGGATGTCCGACAAATGTTTGCTCTTTAAAGTACGGGCTCTCTTTGTTTTATTTTTGCACTGCTTAAGTTTRGTAGGGCTCTGATATAATCCTGGCTTCCACTAAAATATTAATGCTGTTTTGGTTAAGGAAGTCAAACAATAAAGACTGATCAAAAGCTTAGAGAAATCAAAGGATTTGGGTGAGCTTTTTGTCTTTACTGAATAGTTGCTGCAAACCTAAATATATATTTTAAAATAAAATATCACATAATTCAAATGAGAATTTTCACATGTATTTCATAAGCCATAAACACTTTGGTGCAGAAATGATGTAGCTGTGTTTGAATCTCTAGTTTCTTTTTAATGTGTTTTATGTGATGTCAAAATATTAATATATTTGTGTGAATAATGCCAACAARTATGACAAACCCACCTTTTTCTGAATTGCACAGTCACTTCATGAATCAAATATAAAATCTGGGTTTAGTTAGTGTATTTTGCCAAACATTGTATTAGTCGSTATGCCATTTTGTAATGTTTAAAAGCTATAAACTGATGAGAAAGACACACTGCATTAGTTAGGACCACTTGCAATATCCTCTGTTGTTCTATACCTGGTCTGAACAACCAGCTCACTAGCTGACTACCTGGGATTGCACCTAACTTTTCTTTCTATCAGGGCACTTGTTAGTCATAAAACTGAGGAAGCTCTGARGAGCAAACTGGCCATGAGAGAGCAGCAGATAAAAAGGTTTCATTTGCATAACATTTTCTGTGTTTTTCCCACTCATCCTTCTGTGCATCCGTACAGGTAGGCAGGCACCACGTTCTGTGTCCAGTGGTTTCCTGCCATGCTCGTTCCAAGACAACATCTGGCATTTGCTGTGCACTGCCGATGGATCATGAGTGACCCACACAGTGCAGTCAGTGTCTGGCACTTCGGTATCTATTTGTGGATACAGAAGGTGAGACTGCCAATAGCTGTGAGTGAAACAGCGGATGATAATTACAAGAGATAAAAGGATTGCTAAGGGTTGTAACAAAAATTAAATCTATCTATTCAAACTGCCTGCCACTGAATATCCAGTGGCAGTTCCCTAAAGGAAAACAAAACTAGTCCATGCTGGAGTGAAAGTAAAGAAGTATCTCCATGTTTGCATTAAAGAGCTGTGGTCAGCTGCAAAAATGATCAGATTTCGAACTAAATCCAATATGCAGTTTCTCACAACGCCTTGCTAAGGACGTCAAGAGCCATGTGTGAAAAAGAATGAATGAAAACTGATAGCTTTGTGCTGCTCACTTCAATTAATTTAGCTAGTAGTGCAAAATTGCAGGTATTAATTCTGCAGGTGCTAGTTAGGTCTAGTCGGGTTTTATCTGCTGCTTAGTGTGGCTCAGTTGGCCAAGCTACAGGCTTAATACCTAGCAGAGAGGGACAGTCACCTGCTGTGCTGTAATAGGTTGCTGTATTTTGTACAACTTGCAAGAAAATACGAGAACATAAATAAAATATCTTTTCTCAGTAATATTTTAAAGCATCATATTAAGTTTTAAATTAACTTGGCATGTAGATTGTTCAGACAATGCAGAAGGAAAACTGACAGTTTGTTTTCCATTCACTGTGTTATTTATAGCAAGATTTATCCTATGTATAAGGAGTAAAAACCCTCAAATGTTTCTAAAATGTCCTCATTTCGTCATTAGAAATAGACAGGATGACATCCAGGTYCTCTGGAGGTCAGTGGATGATCTGGTTTTGAACCCTGCAGTTGTGGAATTATGTTCATGTGTATTTGGGGTAGAATGCTGGGGCCTGGAATGGGTGACGGTGGAGGAGGGGCTGAGGGAACTGGGTATGTTGAGCCTGAAGAAGAAGAGGCTATGGGAGAACCTAATTGCTGTCCTCAGCTGATTTCCTCAACTGATTATAGAGCAGACAGAGCTAGACTCTTCTCAGAATTGCTCATCGAAAGGACAAGAGTGAATGGTCACAAAATGCAAGGTTCTGAATAGATAATTCGAGGAGAGGAGAGGAGAGGAGAGGAGAGGAGAGGAGAGGAGAGGAGAGGAGAGGAGGTCTTTCCCATTTGAGCTGGTTTCCTGAGGAGGCTGCAGAATTTCTGTTTGCTGAAATGTTGAAAACTTTCCAGATCTACCTTAAGTCTAGATCTGCTTTGAATGGGTAGTCAGAGGAGAGACCTCCAGGGATCCTTTACAACCTAAATCTTTCTGACATACTGTACTTCTAACCTAAGTTGTATCTGGCTGCCAGCCATGCTCTCTGTGTCCTCTTTCAGAAGAAGATGGAATCCATTCTCACCTTGGAGTCCCTGAAATAAATCAGAAAAGACAGTCCTTGGGGGAAAATGCTTGCTTTGAAAAAGGAAGCTTTTGAAAAGTGATTGTGGCTTTGTTAGTTTACTCTTTCCAATTGAAAGCTTAAATGGAAAATGTTTTGACTTTCTAGTGGTTAGCCAGATGACTCATGCCTAGCACTTGTGAAAAGAACCAACTCTGCCCTGCTTTGCTCAAACAGCCTCATCATCTTCAGCTTATCTGACCATGCAATAGAGGTCATGAACAAATAACTGGCTTAAGAACCCTGTTGGRTTTAAGTTAACTGATAGTAGAATTTTCTTTGAAGAAACAGCATTTCTGCCTTGGTGTACTCTAAGGCAAGAAAGCACCTGGGACATGCATAGAGTCTGTGGAAGTGGAGGTTACTGTCCTGCTGCTGTCCCATCCAATTACTGAGTCCTGCCTTCAGGCAAGACCTGCAGTGCCATTGGGGATGGGGAGAGGTGACACTAGGACCCAACATGGGTTTGGTTGGCCACAAAGTAGGTAAGACTTACAGGACAGAAGGGTAATTGGTATATTTTTGTCTTGGGGAGCTCTGTGAGACTGTTGGTGGATTTAACCTGGACACAGCCAGGTCCCTGTCCTTGGGGGAGAAGGTCTTAGGGGTGATTTAGCAGATCGAGATAATGGCCACTGCTGCCTCTTTTTTCCTTTTGTGTAATTGTTCTGCCCATTTCTCAGGCCTCTGCAGCTTGCAAAGGGTTAAACAGCTTTATTGGCACAGGGCTAATCTAGTTGGGAAGCTTGGTAGATTTAGCAGAGGATCCAAATGGGGATGTAGTCCCCAKCTAGCTGCTGTATAGCCATGTAAATGTATATGTACGTGCAGCCGGTGCTGGGACTTGCTGTGCAGTGTAGGGAGGCTTCGCAGTGCACTGAAACCTCCCAGGGCCACAGCGAGGGGGGCAAACGGCCCYGCACAAAGATCCACTTTCCATGCGCACCCCTCCATTTAATGAGCAGCAGCCGCCCCTGTAGACAGCCCTTGGGCTGTGGCAAGGGGCCATCCTCTATTCTGTGTTCGTAGGGCGCCTGGCAGGGCCTCATTTGAGGCTGGTGCTAAGGAAGGGTTGTATTAAATTATAGACGATCCTCTCTTTGATGCATTGTGGGGGAAGGCGCTAGGCATGCTTTCCCCCTGCCTTGCTGCTTGCGTTGAGATTCACACAAATCGCTATAAAATGCTGTCGTGCTGATTTGGTAACCACTTTGCCACAGGTATAAATGACTACCCTAGGTGCACGGCAGTGGGGGAATGAGGCCGACTATCTCTAAAGGTCAAAGGAGCATTCATTGCACCACTATAGACTATTGTGACTTCGTGGTGATTTCACATCAATCAAAATGCTGTTGTTGTTAGAGCATTCAAAATCAATATGAAACTGAAAAGAAAAAAAAAAAAGACCCACACTTTCCTTTTCTGCTTCTTTGTTCTGTGCAGAAATACCTTGTTATGCTCTGGCCTGCTCAGACACTGTGCTAGTATGTTACAGATTACAGATATAAATGTGTTTAGCCAAAAGTGGCGTGAAAAGGGCCAGGATAATTCTCACTCGGTCTAAAGTAGAAGGGAACTGTGGTTAGAAACAATCGCCGTAATTCTGACTTCCTCAAGCAAAAGGGCTGTGATGTCAGACACGGAGAAAGAGGAAACGATGGTTATTACGTGGTATGATTTAACTGAAGATGAAATTTGTTCCAACTTTCTGATAAAACATCTTCTGCTGTAAAAGGAAATATAAACAGAGCAACTGGAGTAATTTCAGAGATACGCAGCTGTAGGGAAGTGCGTGAGGAACAGCTCTGACCATACTGTGCCGCCTGGCACAGACTGCGAGGGCAGGCGCTCGCTTTCGCTTCTCTCCCAATATGCCTCTGCTTTGGGGTGGAGGCTGCCGCGTGAAACTGGTAACTTCCACTTGACAAGACTAAATTAAAGCTCTTAAAGAAATCGGAAATGGAGTAACAGCAAAAATTATCCTGTGTTTCACGCCTATAGCAGCGGGGTTCTTTGGGGTTTTTTTTGGTGTGTGTTTGTGGTGTTTTTTTTTTTTTTTAATTTCTGCTGTTTAGGTTTAGATGAAAACATTGTATTTCCTTTGGCCTGAATTTGAGCAGCTCACCATTTCTGGTCTGTGAGTATACTGTATTTATCTGAGAAAGCTGATTGTGAATCAGTGTCACATKATATTTACCTTTTAAGTATCTCAGGACATGTTTATATAATTCTTCGGTAGTCATAGTTTGATGCTGAATGTCCAGCTCAAAAGCACRTCCCCAGTGTTCCTGTGCTGTTTCATTTTGTGGTTAGCTAACAATGAGCTAACTTTGAGGTTGAGGGYTGGACTAGGTGACCTCCAGAGGTCCCTTTCAGCCTGAATTACTTTGTGCTTCCGAGCCTTCATTGACTGTTGCTGGCAGGCTCCGGAATAGCAGCCAGGGAGATCTGAGGTGAACCTCGCTGGCTGTCTGTCGCTGTTCTTGAGGCCCGGCTCAGCTGATCGTGACATGTGATCCCTTCTCAGTAATACCCAGGAAAGTGAGAAAACTGAAGGTTCCTCTCAGGTAGCCTTAAAGGAACTGCATTTATAGAAAGATGATAATTCGYCTGCAGCGTTTGTAAACCACGTGATTGAATTTACTTCTGCTGTAGAGCTCTCTGAGCTATTTTGGAAGCACTACATGAAGGAGACCTTGCTGTGTTGAAATAAATTCTATAGATTTTTTTACTAATCTCTCATATGTGTTTACATTGATCACAGCCCGATTCTGTAAGTAAGTCTCATAAAGGTAAATTTGGTGGGTGGTCAGGACCTGCTAAGCAATTGCAGTCATTCTGCCATACCCTAACTGGAGGAAATAAAACACAGGTTCAGTTTCTAGTGCCCCTTTGTAACACACTTACATGGCACCAGCTCAGATTCCCTGCTCTGTAGCAACCAGTGCCTAAATTATGCTCCATGCACAGCCAATGGATAGTGACACTTTGCCACTTCCACGCTGTGAATGATGTGGAGCAGAGTGCTGGATCTCCCGCAGTGGTGGGCAGGCTGATGCATTGCCCAGTGGAAAGCCATGTCTTATTTCAAGCCCTAAACAGACACTGCTGCTATGTGGAAACTACACTGGGGCTGGAACCTTACTGGTTCCTCCACCACGCCATGAATGTGCATCCTTATTAGCAGCAGAACCTGCCATGTTCACCACTGGTGAAGACTTCTCCCTATAACTGTCCCCATTAGCTGTGTTCCCATTAGCTCTCCTGCCACCCTTTGCCCCTGACATCCTCTCCCTCTCTGGACAGGAAGAACGAGGAGGCAAAAACTGAAAGCCCAGCAGGAGGAGGCCTTACAGCATAACGAGGGTTTGTTTTTTTGGTTTTTTTTGTGAGCGTCTCTTTAAATTCAAAGCCAAGTCAGGGCTTGGGACAAAAGACAAAAATCAAATTTTTTTTTGTGTGTCTGTCAGAAGCATTTCTGCTGTGCCTCTCAGCATAGTGTTTAGTCACCTGTTGCTCTATTATAAACATTTTAAATGGAGTCCTGGCTTGAATTAAGTCAGTGAGATGCTAGCCCTATTGCCAGCGAGGGTTACAGACAGAAATCTCTGGTCTTTTGATTTAAATAATTTTAGAGAGTTTAATTTAAATTGGTGCATCATTTAACTAAGATAAAGGCTACTGCTTCCAAATTTGGATCAAATTTGGCTCCTATGAGCAATTTTTTAATAAAATACCTGGATTTTTTTTACAGACATGAAGCCCCAGTTTCATAACTCCCAGAAAGTGCAGGGTGCTCTCATGTGACATTGCTGTTATCGAAAAAATATATATGCATAAAGTAGAGAGAAATGTGCTGAGTGAACGTGGACATTTGAAGACTGCAGGCACACAGCCTCGAAGCTGGTGAGATTAATGCTTTTGGCACTGCCTGGAGTTGGTGTTATATTCATGCTGCGGTAAGGATTTCTTTTTCCACAGACCTCCTGATTGTACAGGGGGATTCCAAAACTCACATGCAAGCAGCAAGTGTCTCCAAGTACACTGTGGAACTGGGCCAGGAACAGAAACCCCGGCTACTGTCCGTGCTGCTGTACGCTGGGGGAAACTGGATAGCTCCCCGAGCGTGGGGTATCATGGCACTCGCCAGTCATGTGAAGGAGACATCAGGGAACAGGAGCTGACAGTCACATCGCTGCCACTCAGAGAGGGATCGGTGCTTAAAAGGGAGGCGCGGATGCCTTCGGCATGACTGAACCTGCTGCTAATCTGCATACGTCTGGATTAGAAGTCACACCATTGTAAAGATGCCACGATCCAGGCAGCACYCATATGTCATTCTCGCACTGACAGTTCCTAAATATTCTGTCCCCCACAGCTCTATTCTAAGCATAAACAACAAAAGGAGGCAAAAGACACATCACAGAGAGAGTAAAGCATCCCAGTTCTAATCCAGGTACCCCCATGCCTTTAGGATCACTGGATTTATATTGCTTGCATGTGTTTGCACATCCTCGTCATCTTTTGAAAACAAAAAAAAAAAAGATTACATTTACCAGTTGTTTCTCATCTTAGGCCTATAACAATATTATTATGTGGTTTGACTGAATATATCACTCTTAATCAGATGCAGAACAGCATGCCCTACCTTCTTGACAGTGTTATGGAGCAYATACCATTTGATTTAGTCTAATGACAGGATTGTAAATATGGAGCTTCGCATCAAACTCCCTGCTGGAGTGGTGCCTCCTATTCTAGCCCGAATGCAAATATTCCTAGAGGCGAGGCCTTGGCTCTGATTGATCAGGAGATGAATACCATTGCCCGGGCACATTTGCATCTGATTCTGAATGCAGACGTGAGCTTGAAACAGAGAGGCAGACATTTTGGGACAGATTGATATGGATCATTCTGGCCATCTGGTAAGAATTAATCAAAGTTCAGATTTGGTCAGTCCTGCCCTGTGTAAACAGGAGCAATATATGCTATCTACATTTTTTTTTCCTAGTGCACTGAATGCTAGGCAGGACCTGAATATTGGGACTTCCTGCAATATTTTTCACAAGCCAATGATGAGTTCAGTGGTGAATTGTGATTTCCACATCAGGTCGAATGGATTAAGAAATGCACAAGAAGGCTTTTGATTATTTAAAAACAGGAATGAAAGTAAGTGAAAGCTTCCCGAAGAAGACAGCACACCGTGCATATGCAAACAATTATTTCGTGCACCTGAACTGATTTCACTGAAAGTTGTGTTTCTTGCTCATCTTTGTTTGCTTCTTGTGTCAGACACTGAAAAACTCTGCTCAGAGGGTGTCAATTAGGCATCACTTCCTGCACTGCGTGTGGGGTGACGGGCAGAACGGTGGTGAGCAGATCCCAGCTCACACTGCTGTTAACTCTTGTCCATCGGAGGACACAGCAGCTTGMCAGCAATGTCCCAGGGTAGCAACATGGAAGGAAGAAACTATCTGGGAAAGTGTATAGAGCCTTTCTTCTCTTTCTGAAACCAAGTGTGTGAAGCAGCTGTTCAAACTGCAGGTATTCACAAGGCATCTTTCCTGCTTCGTAATGTCATTGCTTAGGTGTCTTGAGGATGTGCTACCCTGGTTTCTGCTTGGCCTTATTGTGGGAAACAAAAATAAATTGCATATTATTTTCTTGTCTGGAACAAAATAGATGTTCTGAGCACCTTCAAATAGTGGGTCCTATAATCCAACCCGTTCTAGGGGCATTCTTTCTTGTTTCTCCTCTATGCCTGGGAAAGCCTCATCTACAAGGCAGATGCTTCAAAATTMTTCCTTGTTCAGAGGTGCCTGTGGCAAGATTTTCAAGCATGACTAACGAAGTTAGGTACCGAACTCTTACTGATTTCATGAAAGCAGTGGGAGTCAGCCAATTGGCCTGTTCAGTCAYATTTGAAATTCCCACTAGATACCTATCTTTGGAAAACCTGTCTCCCATGTTGTCATTAATATAGAAAGGTCAGCTGGGGTTCYGGTATTATTTGGACAAGACTGGTGCGTACGAGGGAGACACATGCACGGCGTGGAGGAAACCCGAGTCCTGCACTGGAATGTACAATGAATACTGAAATTGGAGTACGCTCTGTGAGCCGAGGCGGATGAGCTGTTCCCTTGGGAGAGGACAATGTGGAGCGAGTGTAGGATGATTTCAGTACAGGCATAAACCCTGGATCAGGACCCAGATATTTCAGGCTGAACTCACTGATTTGACTACTTTGTACATTTTTTTTTAAATTTAATTCGTAGCACTCCAGACAAAGTTTTCTGTAAATTATGCAAGAACTGTGGGCTCCATAGGCAATATTACATGGTAACTAGCTTTTCTGGATTAACGCTGCTTATTCTGCTGTTGAATAAAGCTAAAAAATTAATTGTTACAAGCTCAAAGGTTACCTGGTTTGATCTCATGTACCTTTCCTGCCGTGCAGTTAGAACTGTAGTGGCTTTCGAGGACTGGGTACATTGCTTGTCCAAAATCATGAAGATGAATAAAAAATAACATTTGTGTTTACCTCAAGGACACACCAACAAGAGCAGGCAAAATCACTGTGATGTTGAAACAGATGCTTCCAGCTGAAATGACATTCTTGGGCTTAGGGGCTCATGTTTATGTTATGGGCTGTTAACCAAGCACATAACATTTTGCCCAAAAAAAGGACTTACATGAGCTGTAGCGCTCATTCTTTGATGGTCGCTCCAATTGGTTTTCATGATATGAGACAACTTGAAGGAAATAATCTTCAGAAACAACTAGAGAATTCATCCTTTCAGGCAGTCTTTCCCTTCTCAGCCACCTGTCCTCAGACTCCATGTCCTCCACTTGGTTCCTGAGAGTCGTATTCCTTCAACTTTTCCATAAAACTGACTCCTGAGTAGGGAGGGGAAGCGAAGACACATGGACACATAAAGGAAAAAAGTAAGATAGAAGGACGTCCTGCAAAGCCTGGAAGGAGAATTACCTATGGGAAGAAGGGCAACCCCTTGGCAGCAGAGAAGGTGGAAGGCAGAGTGGGCAGCATGGAGGTGCCGGGGCAGCAGTGCTGATTTTGCTGGTGAAGCTCTGTGCTCAGCCTTGGGGCAGGCAAATTCAGGCGGCTGAAGGACACAGGAAGCTCCTATTTCCATCCACCTTGATCTGTGCACAGAGACATGTGGGGTCTGTAGCTTAGTGCTGCACTGACTACCAGCCCTAATTGTAAGTGTACAATGTAAGTCAGAATATGCAGATCTTCCCGTGCTGTCATTTGCCTGCTCTGCCTTTACATTCATCATTTCTTCCAGCACCTACAAGTTGCAGACTGCAAAGTGGAAACATTGCACCAGAGAATTTTAGGATGGAGGGCCTTGTAGTTATGAGATGGTTCGTGATGCAACAGATGGTGAAATGCGTGGAAACTCTGATGATTTTACCGTCATAGTCATGCTTCATTAGGAGGCCTTAGTATTAAGCATGTCTCCTCAGGGGAAGGAGGCTGGCTGTGATTGTGGCTGTTCTAGGCGCTTGTGTGTCTGTCCCCTGGTCCTTCACATAGTCCAGATTTGTTGGCCAGCGTTAACCAAAATGCACAAAGAGGCTGCAGTTTCAAAGAGATTAAGTTTCCGCACACTTTGTGGAAATAGGTGGTTGGGTAGAGGAAACTCCCTCGCTGAGCCCAGCAAAGAGAAAGTTAGTGATGTGTGCCTACACCTTGCTGCTGGAGAACCCTCTCCATGGAGCGGCGGGGCTCGCTCTTTGACGCCGAAGTCAATGCAGCAGGAAATACGAATGCAGGAGAAGCCAGGCTTCCCGGCTCCTGCTCCGCAGAGCAGCGTGTTTCAGCGCCCGCCCCTCTTCGCATCGGGCACCTTACAGACGTCTCCACAACAGCAATTGGCGGAGCTCTGCTGTCCTCCCCGGGGAAGGTGGCTCCTGGTCTCGGCCCAGGGGCCCTCCAAGCTGCGGGCATGCTAGCTAGATGGCAGCAGAGCATGCGCTTACTCCGCTTTGCTATTTTAACGTGACAGCTGCCCATGCCGAGGTCAGGAATCATTTCAAAAGAATAACACAGAGCTTCTCTTGCTCGTCTGACTCCGCTCCACACATCCCCCTTGGTATATGTGTGCCCCATTGGAGGGGGTACACGTTTCTACCTTCCCTTTATGACTTTTTTTCTGTCACAGAATATGTCTGATTTTCTTCCTCTGTGTGTTTTTCGTTTACGTTTTTTTTGTTTTGTTTTTATTTGTTTGGTTTGGTTTCTCTTTTGATGGCCTAAAAACTCTCATCTCTCCGTCTGTCTTCCTCACAGACATGGGCAATAGCAGTGACTCCTACTGGATGCAGAGGAGAAATTTTGGCATTCTGTTCTCCTTAAGTAGAGTCTTCGAATGGCTTCCTTTCCTTGCAAGGCTTGACCCACACCACAGAACCATCTTCACACACATTTTGTTTGCATTGGTACAAGACCAGCTTTTTTCCCTCACCATCCATTTGCTCCACGGAAGGATCCCAAGGATCAGGAGTCATTAGGTTAAGGAGCCCTAAGGTAGCTCATGAGAGAACAGTAAGGAAAGAGAAGGCCAAGGGGCAAAAGTGTAGARGGAATGGAAAGAAAAACCTTGGATACCTTGACATTTTTGAGATAATGGAGGAGAATTTATTTGTCCGGTGAATGTGGAAGCAGAAGGCTCAGGGCCAGCAGATAGCAAATAAACAAATAAATCTGATCTTATATTCTTYTTGGTCTTCTACTATTCAACTAAAAAAAGCAAATAATGAAAAATTGGACAGCCTGGAGAATAGTCCATAGGAAAATATGCAAAATTTGGGCAGCACAGTAATCATACTGGTCAGTCAGGCAAAGGGAAACTGCAGCCCACTTTATTASTTTGGCCAAGGAATATATATGAAAAGATATGTGCATTTTTAACTATCACCATATTTAGGCCTATGCRTTTTGTGGTATGTCAGAAATAAGCATACAAATATACATTTTTWAACTCATACTCATTGTAGTATTATGGCTATCTAATGAAAATAATATCTRTTCTTGTGATTGGTAATCACTCATCATAATAAAAAGAAGAAATAAATACATAAGTAGGTAGAGACAATGGCATGCAGATTATCAGCAAGTGAGAATATAGGCAGTGCAGAGACTTAMTAATTAAAGCTCGGCATTAAGAGGCATTATTAGGCTGATTTTTGTTATAAGTACTTCCTCATGTTTTTAAACAACATTGTCCTTTCTGTAGAGCATCCTGACTAGATTTTGCCTGGAGATGAGTTCTTAGTACTGATGAAAAAAAAATCTGTGATGTACTGAAAATCTAAAAAAAGGGAAGGTGATATTCGAGGGATCAACATAAATAGAATTTTTTTCTTGCTGTTATTTTTTATATTTTAATTAAACATTTCCTTTGTTAAAATAGGAAAAAAACCAGTGGCAGAATTGGCTTTTGCCTSTACCAGATTGTTGCAGAATCTAGGAATTCTGCCAATACAATTACAGTGGAGCTGCCTGTACAGTATGTGGGGCTCCAGTCCCAAACCTAGGTAAACTGAGGCAAAGTTGCACCCTCAAGACTGAGGACAAGACGGTTTTGCCAAGCGCATATACAACATAGGATGGCAAATGCAACGTGGGACGGCAAATTGCAATACATTAGCTTTACTCTAAACATGAATGTTATTACTGTTCTGTGGTTTATGTCTAAATCATGTCCTTTCTCTGCATAATCTCAGGAAAGTACAGATATAGAACAGAACAGGATGCTATAGAGGCATAAATATAGGGTCAGTCATGTTCATTTCAGAAAATATACCATTTAAACAGAAAAGCCTAGAGGCATCTTACCCTGAATAGGGAAAAAGTCRCATGAACAGGGATGGAAGTTCCATGCATTAGCATCTAGAGCAAGAAAAATATATTGACCTCTTTTCACGACAAGGTCACTGAGAGGCGAGAGAAAGGGGCACAGGTACCTGCTGGGCAAGGAGTCCTCAAACCTCACTAGAGTCAGTGTTGGGTAATGCCTTAATCATTAAAGTGGCCAAAAAATGAAGCCAGCCTCTCCCTGGTGCGAGGCCAKCAGTATAGCATATTTCTGCTCCCTCGCGTCCAGCTTTCTGAATAAGTGCCCCCCAACAATGCCCTAGTGCTCTCGGTGTCACTAAAATGGAATCCCAGTTATCAGTGCCTTGTGTGTGCAGGGTCACATGTTTTTTCRGGACACCGTGGATGAAGACAGGCAAGCCTGCACCGACTGCGYGGCTGAAATACAAGCCTTTTTGATCGTGTCCATCACATGTTTTTTCCAGGGGGAAAGGCATGATCAGCAGGGATGCTAAGCTTTTTAACCTTGAATGACATCCCATGATAAGCCCAGGCACACAGGAAAAGAAGGAGGTAATGGGTTCCACCCACCAGAAGTCATATGTTTCCACAGCGGCTGTGATAATTATGAKGTATCCAGCTGGTGCCATTATTCAGCCATTCCTGCAGAAGAGGGTTCATCTTACCAGCCTAGAGATTGCAGCGAAAGTTGATGGAAGCAAGAAGTTAATTAACAAAAGCATTTAACTATTCATATGAATGGCAGGAACAACTTCCACAGCCACGTGATGATATTTGCATTCAGTGCTTCAGATGCCTCATTCCTGGGCCACAAGCCCACTGTGCTGAGAGCTGTATAAAACGGGTGAATGGAAAAAGGAGAGAAAAAACTCATAGTGGCAGTTGTCAGCCTGCTCTCGGAGGAACAGTTGCTGTAGTTGAGCCAGAGCCAGTATAAAACTTGCAGGGGGAAGAAAAGAATCAAAGCTTCAGGAAAATCAAGAGATCCAGCAAAGGTGTTAGTAGGGGGAAAGGCAGAAGGTAGAGGGCAGATGCTGTTGGACTGGAAGTCACTCAAATGCTGGGTGACATGGCCAAGAGCAATGGACAACACTGAAGGAGACTTGGTTGTGTTAGGAGGGGGGCAATTCATGAGCAGAGGGAACGGAGAGAGCAGAGGCTGGTGAGTGGCCTTTCAGTTGAGTGGAAAGGTTGAGTCACGGTTGCAGATAGAAAGAAGACATGTGCATGAAGAAAAATACACTTATCATACCGTCATCAACCCCAACGTCTGAGCATCCATGCTGAGGTTGGGGGTGAGAAAGTGTGAAAAGAAGGAGAGAAAATCTCCCAAGTTTCTCAGGTGACAAAATCTGGGGAGAGGCGTGACCGAGAGCAGTGTGGGAGCAGAGAAAGGTCTTGGATACAGGGTTATTCAAAATTGCTGAATGGAGTAGGAAGAGGAGTATGAGAAGGGGAAGGGAATGTGAAAAAGAAAAGACTTCTTTATGAAAAGGTGGGTTCAGAGGCAGTTATACCAGAAAAAAAATGTGTCTATGTAAGGGCTAGGAGTTGATGGAGAAAATAATTGATCTTGGYCTGCAGTGGGTTTAGAAACAAACAGTTGGCAACAGGGGGAAAAAAATGAGAGAGGGATTCAGGTTGGGAGCATTATCGTGAGCGATTATAGCAGAAGGCTGTGAGGAGAGCAAAGAGGAGCGTGGCGACAGAAAGACCATCACGTTGGGTTAAATGTCATCAGAGATGCAACAGAAGATATATGTAGGGTTTGGATTTGTGATAGTAACCCAAGTGAGAGTTGAGAAGAGCAGCAGACAGAAGTGCAAATCCAGTAGTAACGCTTGGCAGAAAAGATTAAAAAAAAGAGATGAAAAAGRTGATTGAGAGAAAACAGCCTGAGCAGAGGGGTAGGTGAGTTCTGTAGGGCAAGTGAAGAATGCGGGGAGCATTTTGAGGGAGTGATAGAAAAACAAGAGAGTGAAATCAGTGTCCTCTGAGCAGAAGGGCTATGATGGTTATTCTGGTACTTCCGTGTGTGGCCACAGAGTATACTAAGGGAAGTAGCACAGAGAGAAAGGGGAACATTCAGCTAAGATGAGATTCTATGCCTTAGATAATGATATGTATTTGATCATTTAATGCTAAATTATATATTTTCCTTACATGCATACTGCTACAATATTGTTCACGGTGACCTTTTCTCCAACCTCTTCTTCAGCACCATGTTTTGTCAGCTGCTGGGGAAAAAGGCTGTACTCTAGAGAGACCATTCCTATGTTTTTGGTGTTTTCCTGGATTCTGMATTTGATAGGATAGCTGTCTTCAGAGTTATTTTTAAATCCCATACAGATTTGCATTTCTTCAGCTGGAATTTCCTTGTTATTTTCCAACAGGGTTTTCAGCTTCACTGGGCTGTCAATCTCAGAATTTCTCTAAATATTTTCCTGATATTGTTTTAAAATAATATTTTAGAGACTTCTGATAGCTCCCCGTGTTCATCCAGCTTCTTTCCTTTCTGCCTGCAGACCAGCTGTACCAGCTTGGATGGCGTTGTAAGAATCATCACACCAAAATTCTGCTAACACTCATAAAAATGCATGTTCTGTGAATGACTAAAAGTGTTCCTTTTCTCTTGTTTTTGTGTCCAGACAGCTTCCTACATTCATACTTTCCTTCTTTCTTCTAAATCTTTGCCTCAGACATCGTTCATTTTCTGTCTTGCTTTTTATATTAGAAATACACACCACGTCATTTGGATTAAACAAAAAAGTACCCTATTCCTCTTCCCCTACATTGTTTGAATAGAGGCCTGTGTAAGAAGCCCTGCCAGTTTTGAAAAAGGAAGGCTGGTAATTTTTTGCTTACATGGAGATCATTTCAGTCCAAACAGACTCTCATTACGAAAGATATAAAGGACATTCCATTGCTTCTTGAATCCCAAACACTCCCATTCTGACACATCCACCACTTGGTAGCAGTTTGCACAGCACAAAGCACATAGGAGTGCTTTGTCTGCACTCTTATAATGCTCTTCTTTCAGAAAGCTGATGATTCCCCAGCCCGAGCTTCTGCATGATCTCACTAGCACAGCTCAGCACGTGGGCCATAGGCTACATATCTGAGGGATGTTTATGCCGGAGCTCTTAAATTGTGATACCATTAAGTGGCCCTTATGCTTTCAATAGGCCTTCAGCCAGTGAGAGATACAGTCAGTTACAATCAAAAGCATCCCTTATATGCCAAGAGTTCAAACTGAGATTGCTGTCATCGAGTACTGCTTGAAGGGCCCGTTACAAGCGAATCGGGCAGCAAACACTACCTTCAGATCTGCAGGAGCTTTCTTATGGTCCTGAGAAATTCAACCGGAGCTTTAATAGAGGGCCAGAACCAAGGAGGGAATCTGTTCAAGACATTGCTGGTCTGATGACTGACTAGTCTCTTCATGCTTTAATCATATTGCCCAGAAAGAGGATGATCTGGACTGGGCAGCTACTGCCAAGCTTCCTGAAAAGAAGGAATAACTTTGTCTATCTGAGGGCACATGGTAGTTTTTTATCCATCAGTCACAGACATGTGAAGGTGATCCTGCCTGTGTCTAGGATGTGGACTGCTCCAGCTCTTTGCCACTCTTGACACATAGAGGCWGTGACACATTCAATAAAACTGCCAGCTTTCTGACTTACGGCTTTTCGACGTAAGCTTTTCTACAGCATATAGCTTTGGAACCGTATACAGTAGGCATGTATCTGTGAATGGGATCAAAGAATTCTGCTGAGGCCATCTCCCCTTTGATATGTGCAAAATTTGGACTCAGAGCTAAGTTGGGACAATAAATATTCCTGGAAGATCCACAATTATGCCTTAATCTGAGTGGTGTGAAAATGAGTTTGTGAGATGTTTTAAGTGACCTAACCTAAAAAGAAGTCTTAGTCTAGTTTGAGGGTGACTGTTTTTTTTTTTTTTTTTCATTTTAAGCATCAGTGTATTCTGAGTTCTTGCACCTATTGTGGCACGACTTTCAGTGATAGTGTTTCTAGCATTCTGCAATAAGTGAGATGAGAATTTAGATTGAGACTTCTCAATCTAAAAAGAAATATTTTTTCTTCATAAACATATCCTAGAGTTTGAGATTAGAGGGATACATTCAAAATCTGTGTTAAACTGGAAATGAGACCAAATTTTAGCAGACAAGACACCTTAACACATTGCCTTTGAAGTATGGAATTTTTTGAAAAATACAAAGGATGTGTTAGATTTGCAGAATAGAGGTCAGAAAAAAAAGATGTGTTTAGAAGAAAAGAAACCAACCTCGTGGTTCTCTGAAAGGGGCAGTCCCTCCTGATAAAGAGACTCTGGAGGCAGTTGCCTTCCCTATCTACACTGTGAGTAGGATGCACTCACATTTCCTGTCTGAACAACAGAAAGATAATGTGAAAAAGCCACAGTGACATTTGACATTTCTTTTGGTTTCCCTTTTTATAGCCAGACAGTGTGATTCACTGGGGTTCTTCTTGAAAGTGGAGTGGTGTGAAAAGAAAATTCAAGTATAAAACTTAGACATTGAAAGACTGATATACTTACCCCTATGACTTGTCTCCAGAATGGCTTGGAGTGCCTCATCTTCTACTCCATCACAGATAACAGACAACACCCTCATGACCCCAGTTCTTCTGCCTCCTTGACCTTTGTCACACAGGAGTCTAATCTAGGTCATACACAGGCTACTGTTTTTATTTTTCCTCCTGCTTTTCAGTGCTGTGCAGCAGCTCAGCACATGTCCTCTCTCTTCAAAGCTACATAAATAGCAGATGCAACACTGTGGAAGATGGTGAAAGAAACATTGGTCTTTAATAATAGCATCAAATGGTAAATACGCATTCAACGTGGTGACTTTGTTATATCCATTCAGCATCTGTCCTTCAGTAGCTAAAGAGAACATTACGGTAAGCACAAAATTTAAAGATGCAAAAAGAAATTTAAAGAAAAAGAAATTTAAAAGGGCTTTTTACTGAGCAAGATGTTTTGGAGCTGTATACAGTCCTATGATGTACATTAAGTATTTAATTTATCTACATCCCATGAAAAAATACTTGACCTGAACTGGGASGCACAGAATCAACATACTGATGACAAGCGTCTAGCTGGTGGGAATTCCAAAAATGAGAACAAAGTCATTAAAATACCTAATCACACCTGTTTCCCACATGCAGCACATATACCCACCACATAATACCTTCAAGAAAAGAAGTCATGTCCTTTAAAAATGAGGTGGCATSAGATGAACAATTCACTGCCCAGTGAACTGGGGTGACCAGAACCTGAACAGCATAGTCTTTGTTCGAGCATCTCTGTGGTGAAGCTGCGCAGTGTCTTCAAGGCTTYGTTATTTTGCTAGAGCAAGTTGAGAGGCTCAGTTATTTCTGCACACACACACACACACCTTCTAGGCTAGTTCCCAGCCGTATTWTTCACTGGAGAACTTGTTTGTCCTTAGTGGGAAAGTTGATATTTCAGTGAGGCAGTGCTAGTAAAGTGCGTTAGTTGTATACATACAAACATATGTTAATACAAACAGATACACAGATATATATCTATATACATTATATATAATAAATATAAAACTATATTATAATATATATAACAAAGCTATGCTTGTGTGTCTTTGCCAGTGAATTTCTCGTTGCAGAAAAGGTGTAGGTGTGTGCATGGAGCTCCTGAAAATTCACATTACCAAGGGACAGAGCAGGTGCTCAAGAAGGTCACAGAAACACAGAGTTATCTTGGTTTTATGGGACCTCGGATGGTCCCTAATCTCGTTCCTTGCTCAAAGAAGGGCAAACTTCAGAGTAAGATCAAATTGCCTCSTTATGTTGGGTGCCTAAGAGATCTCAAAGGATGGAGATTCCGCAAGTTCTGTTTCACTGTAGTTTTCCAGCATATTTGTGTGTGTGTGTGCATGCACGTGTGTGTATGTGTGTGCAACAAATGGAAGGGACAGCAGGAGGATGCTGCTGGGGGAATACACGGACAGGTAAGTGTTTTCTGGCTCCATGCACAGAGCCCTGTTTTCAAACAAACAACCCCAAATTCTGTTTTCTGTTTGGCAGGTGAAAAGAGCGTGCTGCTGCCACTGTTGACCAGGGCAGTTGCTAGACAGCTTTTTAAATAGTTGCCTCATTAAGCAGAATTGCATGTCGTGATAAACGAGATATTTTTACATAGGTTTTGTTTTTATTTTGGAAGTAGTCTGACAATTACGCAAGGATTGATTGCTTTTAAATAACTGGAAAAAAASAGTGCCTTGAATCTCCTTCACATTGAGATCTATTGTCAGTTTATTAAATTTGGATTTACTGCTGATTTCCTAACCAAAAAATAGCTGTTAGCACACTATAACAGAGCATAAATTTGAGTTCACTGAATTAAAGACATTATTAAAGAAAAAAATGACTTAATGACCTGTCTGATCTAATAAATCCTGCTGTTCACATAAAACAAGATGACAAGAATTTATGTCTACTAGATGTGTAAAACTAAGGCAGCCACTGTGGTTAGGATTTGAAATGGGTTCTTTGGCAAYCTGGTCTTTATCATAGACTTTTGTGATGGTAGGTAAAGATAGAAATGACAACATAAAATGCTATTGAGACAAAGGTATTTTTTAAAATAGCATTAAAATTGAAGCAGCCAGGTGCTGACAGCATCCCCTTGAGCAAAGATCTGCTTTTGAACTGTAGGCTTGCAGTGCAAAAGGAAACTAATCATTGTCTCCACTCAGGAAATCCCATTTGTAACAGTCTGACATAAACTTTCTGACCATCAGCTCCAAGTGCTAGGAAATCTATAAAGTTTCTCATTATCCACTATGCAAAATGTCCGAGGTGAAGACATTTATGTCTCTACCCTGCCCACTGTCTTGCAGCTGCTCCCTCTGGTTACCCCAGTGGCCTTAATTTGTGGAAGKGGAAACCACTGCACTGTCTCTTCAGTGCCTAAATGAAGTTTGCCGTWTGCTCTGTTCTTCAAGCCAGATGACAATATTCAGTGAACCAGTAAAGAGGATGTGTTTTTCCCATTCCTTCAAATCCTTGGTGAACTCTCACTAGCATTGCCATATTTTACAGGGAAAGCAAGAACAAGTTTCTGGATTAGGTGTGGAGTGGCTGGGAGTGGTTTTTGTAAAATACAGGGCCACCTTAGGCCATCTCATTAGGATAAAATCTGATATACTGACATTTATTTCAGATGCATTGCTATCGATGATACTTCTGTCGTCAGGTATAAATCATGAATGGGAATGAGCTTCTTCCTTCTTGTAGGAAGGATCTAAACAGTTCATCAAGAACTGGAAATCAAACCCATATTTTTTTTTTAAGTTTACATATGCCTACGAAATTTCATACATCCGTAGGCATGCCTAAAGTCTTTCTGGAATCAAGTATGGTTTTGTTCAGACGCAGTCATTGGGTTTGCAACAGATGCCACAGAAAGCCAAGTGCCTCYGTGTTCCTCTGGGACAACATTGCCCCAGGGCTATCCTTGGAGGCATCAGGAGAGACCCAAGTTTCTTTGTTTGACTCAAAGCATATCAGCACAGGTTCATTGATTGAAATGTACTTCGCTTCCATTCATTCACACTCATGTAGTATTCCCTGATGGCAAGATCTTGTAAATGTGGCATGAGCATCACAGTTTTTGCTGCCACATCTGTCCTGAATATTCCCAGGAGCATATACACTCCAGGATGGTTTTCCTAGCACAACTTCAAAGTGAGCACCCTGTAAGGGGATAAAGGAGCAGCTATTGTGCCAAGGCAAGGGCAAATATTTTGCCTTCCTGAACTGCTTCATCAAGTTAGGCCCATAAAGTTTTAGCACCCTTTCTTGTTTATTCTTTTCTTTGGGGCTTTCAAGAGGTCTAATATATGTGCTTCATCACAATTTGTCTTTTGTACTCTATTTGTGTTTATTTGTGTGTGTGTGTGTGCACAGAAACTTGGCTCTATGCACAAGAGAGGAATCTTGTCCTTGCACATATTTGGGCAGTTGGATGGAGAAGCAGCGGTCCCAAGTGCAGTGATACCCGTGGTGAGCCCCTGCTGCCTGTGTAGGTCACCGTCTCTTCCCATGTCCCGTGCTAGTTCAGAGCTGGCAAAGTGGTTCCGGAGCCCCAAAGCCACCGTGCGGCACGCAAAAGAGCAAAGTGTGGCACTGGGAGCACAACGAGTTCAAAGAAGAAAACATATTTTAGGTATTCTTGAATTTGAATAGTTTTAAGTCAGTCACTGCCTTGGTGTTCCTCCTTTTATTAAATATATATATATATATATATATAACTTCCATAAAGGAGAAATTCAAGAGGGAAAAAACCATAATGCCACATTTAAATTGTTTTTTCATTGTTAAAGTTAACTGTGCAGCAGACCAGGACAGGTCTCTCAATGTGTTCAGTAATGCATAGATATATACTGAAAATATGTTGCTAAGGGCTGAKTTTTTTTATTTTGTCACTTTAAGGTTGGTCTTTCTGAGGGAACAAGATAAGGATACAMGGAATATATGGTACATTCACCGTGAGTAAATAAAGCTGTCACCAAGAGTTTAAGTCTTACTGCTAAGTTGATCCATACACATGGGTGGTCTTGAACTGTTCAGGGAAAATGAGTGATGGAATCAAAAATGATCCAGTYTTCTAGTAAAGAAAACCACAGGAACTGAAATGAGACGTGTATGATGTTTCAATAGCCAGTCTGCTCTGGCCCTGAATAAAAGTAGCTGGTGGATGCAGAGTGCAATGAGCACAGGTAGAATTCTAAAAGTCCTGGCAAAGGAAACAGATATAATATCATTTTCTCACGATATGCCCCACTTATCCTTGCTCTTTTCATATCCCTGGATGTTAAGGTGTTACCTAAAGAAAGGTGCTAGAAAAAAGACTGTCACTGGAAAGATGCAAGTCATACTCAAAGCCTCATCTGCTTTAAGTCTGCACCAATATTTCAGCCACTCTGGTTATCTAGTGAATCTAGTTTGTGCTTCTTATGACTGCTTTAAAAAAATAACTCTGTATTAAGACTTCTGAGAGGYCTATGCAAAATATTCAGCAGAGAGTAGGGTTTTCCCTTTGTAGTCTGGCTTATGTGCTGTGATTAAGAGATGCTTGAAGACACTCTTTACATCATGTAGTTCATTTGATATGACTCTRTTTAGACTGTCTCACATCCAGAGACAGGCAGCTGTCTCTAATCAGGTGCTGCATATGCATTATACCATTTGCAGACACGTCATATGTCTTAGACAGCCTCCAAAGAGTAAGCAGTGAAAATTGCATTGAAGGTCAGATGGGGGAGCAGTTGGATCATGGGCAGGAATCAGAACATCAAGAGTGAACAAAACATTCTTTTTGCAGGACCTCATGTCTCCTGTGTGGTTGCAGTTTGATCTGTGAAATTCAGGTCACTTGCCAGGTTTGTGTTGCTACATTAAACAGCATTACAGTAAAAACAACATTATACTGCACAAATCTTAAAATGGAGTAGTTGCAATACAAAATGAATGTGAGAGCCAAGAATAAAGAAAAGGGACACTTAAAACTTTTGAAATACATATTTGCTGTTCATTTCTGAATAAATGGAACCAACTGGGAGCAGAGTTTAAATTTGTGTTTTCCCCTCTCTGAAAGAAATCCTGACAGTTGATTTAAAGAGATGCACAAACCTAGGACATGAATGATTACAACCAAGCTCAGAGGCAAATGCCAAGCCAGAGCACATCCAATGGCAATCAAGCAGTAGTAAATGAATAATAATGATAATAATAAAAAAAAAAAAGAGAGAAGAAAAGCCAATTGTTCCACTGAAAATGGCATTGAGCAAGAAAGGCTGTGAAACCCTGAGCTTCAAAGATCATATATCAATATGTGAAGGGCTGGGTGTTTGTGGGTCCTTCTCTCCTTAGTACCGTATTCACCTCCGATTGAAGGAACTAAAGGGGAGGATCAAGTCTGTTGGTACATTTCAGTGCAATCAGGACAACTGCCTGTCTGATGCGGGTGTGAAATTCAAAATTAGATAGCAAAATGGATAACAAATGGTAACAAACTGGTAATAAAAAATGATGGAAAATTATGACAAAAGTGGTAACACAATTAGATAACAGAATTATTAGAATTTGGCCCACAATGTCACTGAAAGAATGGCAAAGTTAAATAATTAAGCATGCTTCAGAACAAGATTATTATAGGGATTAAGAGGAAAAAATATAGCCACTGAAATTAAAACAGAATGCAGAAACAATGCCTCCAAACCGTGGCTGTTGGCCTGGTGTTTTACATACTGCCTAAACAAGAAACAGCTGAGAGTGGATGATGTGGATGCAGCTATTAACCTCAGTCTTCAGTGCAGAGACTGGTCTCTAACACACTGTGCACAGACTGGKAGACAGCGCCGTTAATCTCTTCTAGAGTCACTGCCTGGGGGAAGTCTGGAGCATCTTTCTTCTGTAAGAGAAGGATGGGATTTTGCCAGTTTTTCTTAGARGCCCACTGAATCCGAGTAGTTTTCTTCTTATCAGTTTGAAGGAATCTCTTGGTCAGTTTTTATTTTCTCAGAATAACTATGAGTATTCACTGTTGATAATTTAATCCTCTAATTTGTGCCGTACACTATTTGCTGACTTGTTTTCACTTCATGTTTTCCCAGTGTATCATCATGGTCCATTATGATGCGTATGCTTTGCTTTTTTGGCTTTTTTTTTTTTTTTTTTTTTTTTTTTTTTTTTTTTTTTTTTTTCACATTTCACTGAATCAGAAAGAGGCAGTTTAAAATCTTTCCAAAATACACTAGTTCTGAGCAGAAACCAGGTAAGATAAGTGCAGACCCAAGATGAATTAACAATAACTTTAGTCTCAATTACAGAACAGATAAATCTGAAAATCACGATACTCAGATTATTTATTTAGTTAGTGGGCACAGTTCCTYGTTTTGGCAACTTTTTCTTTAGTTCTTAACTTTGTTAGCCTAAAATGACAAATAAACACACCCTGTCATCTTCCTACAGAGCAGATCATCCACTAAGTGCATGTAWATCACACAGAGCATTACAAAAAACAGCAGCAAAACAATTTTGATATATGGCYAATTTCTCCAAGAGGAAAGTATTTTTTTAAGGAGAACAAAAGGAAAACTACGAGATCTAGTGA
Source organism: Eudromia elegans (assembly GCA_003342815.1). Classification (NCBI taxonomy): domain Eukaryota; kingdom Metazoa; phylum Chordata; class Aves; order Tinamiformes; family Tinamidae; genus Eudromia; species Eudromia elegans. The sequence continues at coordinate 2,494,937 of PTEX01000020.1, forward strand.
GAATATGCACCCAGCAGCCTATAGAAGTCTATCCTTCACATTCAGAAATGGCCCTGGAGATGCTCATGGTTGCATTATCACCTCCATGCACGAATTCACTCACAGTGCAATGAAATCCCGGCCTTACTGAAGTCAGGTGAAGTTTTGCCATGTATATTAATTGAATCAATATTTCATGGTATGTTTCCAAAGACTTCCTCTCCCTGCCCTCCTCCCCCTCCACCTTTTTTTTCTTTTTTTGCATTAGGAAGAAGTCTTTAGCCATTATGCTTACACACAGATCAAACCCTGGGAATATGGTGGTAATAATGTATTTTTTTAAGACAAAAAAAAATCCAAAAAAGACTCTCTTTGACTCAAAGCAATGCTAATTCTGAACATATTCATACAAATATATATGTTGGTATTATTTGAGATGAAAAACAGTTTTTATTCTCCAAAGTGATCCATATGGTCCAAAAGACAGAAAATAAAAAGGAAGGAGCCTTGTGACATCTCCTCGGTAGGACCCRTGCCTGATTCTATTTTGAACGTGTCCCTAGTCTATGCACTGCACAGTGCTGCACTGCATAGCAGGAACTCGCATGCTCAGTGAGAGCTGAATGCTGAAGGCCAGACATCTGTGTTGCACACAGCGTGGGAAAGCAGGATCTGCTACCTTGTGACAAAGTTACTAYAGCTCCACATAGGTCAATGCAGTCCAATATGTGTGATTAAGGAAATCACAATTTTAATATATACCTGGGAGAGTTTGCAGATAAAGTAAGTATTTGCTTTCCAAATCAGAAAAGGAATAAGGGAAGATTCAACTGACTGTGACCATCTGAATGTGTAGCAGTAATATTGGCTTCCTCTTTAATTAGCACAGAGAAGCTGAAAACAACTCATCCCATGCCCAGAAAACTGCCTAACAGAGCTGTAAAGAGTCAACATATGAGCGTACCCCTCTCTCAACACAAACCCCAGAAGAACCTGGTTAGAAGAACTAATTTAGGAAGAACAATTTCTTTCCCTATGGTGATAACTGAGTTATAGGATTCTCTCTCCATGTGAGTATTTGACTGAGTGCTGTCGAGTGGGTCAAATAATTTCTTTGTGAATACACATCTGTTGAAGATGCATGCCTGCAGTAGTGGTAGAAGTGAGATAGATAAAATTTTCAAATAGCACAATGACATAGAAGAAATTCCTGACTCTCAGGCATGTTAGACGGTCTTGTCAGACTCAATAATGGAACTAGAAATGCTGGATTGGTGTAAAACTGAAAATAAAGTATTTTGAACTTTACTGAAGGGAGCAGCCCAATAATAATGAGGAAAAGCAGATGGATGGAAAAGACTCATGTCCCTTTTGCATGTTTCTCTATCAAAAGGCAAAAGAGGCAGTTCCCTCTAAGGAACAGTAATTGCAACCTCAGAATGCATCAAAAAAGAGCAATAATACTGGGGTTGGCATGTGTGTAAAATTTGGTACTTGGGCTTTAATTCAGATCTATTTCCTTGTACTCAAAGTAGCACACAACTTTATATATTTTATCTGTTTTCTTTCACTGCATTATCAGACATGGAATAAGTAACATGTTGATACCCCATTTTCTGCAGAGAGATCATGAACCCCTATGCTTGTAAGGGTCATTATTAGTCCCTAAGATAATTTTACTAATTTATCTGAAAGAATCAAGTTGTGAACTACAGTATCTAATAAGATGTRGATTTCTGGTTTATTCTGCAATCTCTACCATCATTTGAAGTTCTATAACAGTCTATCATTTTTTACATTTGTCATAACCTTGTGCAGCCAGTTCCTCTCAAAGRTGCACAAATCTACTGTGGGTGTTTTACAAAGAATTTCATTTTTCAAAAAGGTAATTTTCAGTGCCATGCATGACAAATACATATCAAGTCTTGGAATGCCCTCCCTAAGGAATAGTCAGTGAAAATATTGGCATTGAAAAGTGAGTCTTGAACGAGATACTCACTAATGTTAGGAGCCTTCAAAGGCAGAAGTGTCTTATGCTAGAATGAATTCTCTGTAGGATATCTCAGGTTCTCGGTAATACATTAGTTTTAATGACTTTCCTCCACGTTCAGAGCCTGATTGATACTGYACTGCAGCTTCCCCAGAAAGCTGGTGTCAATGTCTAGACAACTAGTAGTGTGGGAGGCTGATTTTTTCCAGTGATGTGGCTGAAGGCAGATGGAGACGTGGCTGTGTGAAATTGAGGGTACATGGAGTTTACTCAGTTCAAGTACAGGTGATCCAGACTATTARGTTACTATTGAAAGCTAAATCTAAGCATGGAGGATCAGAGGAGCAGTGTCAGGAAGAGGAACTCCCAATAACCTGATCTGAGGGAAGGGGGTGCCCTGATTTGGTGACCTGTAAARCAGTAACAGGAGGGCGATCAGCCCGTTGTCCAGGTGTGAGACCCACCAGGTGAGTCAACAGGAGGGACTCTCCAGATTRCATTACAAACTAAGAGGGGGGTACTGCATACAGAGTTATGGCATTCATTATGGGGTGTCAGGAAGAAAATTTGGGGATAGTGCAAGACCTGTTACAGAACTGAAAGTGAGGAAAGGAAAGGATTAAGACCAACTGGGGAGAAACAAGCATGGGAAAATAGAGAGGAAAGGGGATAAAAGGGGCTGGTCATGTGTAAAGAGATTGCTGTTCAATAGCATTCTGTGGCCGTGCTCCATGCCTGACAACTGTAGTCTGGCCTGTTTTCTTATTTAACTTCCTTTCTGTTTTCTCTGTTAAGGGGACTTTCTATTCCACGTGCATGTGAGTGTATGAAAGTCTAAGAGCCAGAAGCTGAGAACCTGGGATCTGTGCCGTGTGTGAGTGCGTATGGAGGTGTGCATAATTACTAATAAGCATCAAAGCAGACTAGCTGCCATACAGGATAAGCGGTTTGGGAGTAAGGTATCAGAGAAGCCTTAAGTCTGGATTGACTCCTACAGAGACAGGAGCCTGAGAGTTGGCAACTGGAGGGACTGGGCAGTCTAAGGCTGCTGGAAAGACCGAGACGCCTGAGGATCAGCTGCTGTAGAAACCCATTTGACTGTGTCGCTGTGTGAGATTCTTGGGAGATAAAGGAATCCARGGTCAGCTATTGAATGGACTGAGTGTCTAAGACCAGTTAGTGGGGTGCCCGTAGTGCATGTGCACATATATTTGTGAGCGAAGAAGTCTGAGCGCCAGTAACTGGAGTGGCACTTCGATTAGCTAATTTTTCTATAGCAAGGGAAGTAGTTCATAAGCTTGTGTGAAACAGAAGCTTAAATTGAAACATAACCTGTCCTGCATTGAAAGCCCCATGTAGTCATGGTTAAAGGCTCTCTGTGGATAACACAGAGAGCTAAGTGCCATGTTCAGGTGACAATCAGGATTTACTGTGCAGTGAAAACACTGTAGATTTTTTTGTCTTAAAAGCCCCTCAAAATCCATAAAGCGCTGTCATTTCAAGCATATCGATCCAGTGCTTTTGTTTACAGGGACTGGAACAGGCACTGACAATAGCTAAAACAGATCCATATTACTCTTTGACTCTTGACCAGTTTGTGACATGCCGGCTGGCATGGGTTATGGTTGTGCTGTAAAACCCACCTTGTTTCCTAGAGCTGATACTCCTTTGCCGAATAAGACAGTACTAACTTCCCAGGGACCTTCTTTCTACCTTCTCCACAAGGCTTCAGGGGATGCAGACAAATARAAGTGCTCTTACTTTTAGTCTTCTTTTTCACTTCTGATGCCCTGGAGTCATTTGGAGATGATTAATCACAATGACAGTGAAAGGGAAGACATTGAAAGTATCACAATGAATTAGAYTGTTTGGTAGATAGCTTAGCATCTTGGATGAGCACCTGATTTTAAATGCTATAGAAAAAATGCAGTGCCTCCTGTATGGAGAAGTGGGTCAACCAGAAAACACCTTTTTTTCTTAAAAGCCTCTAATGACTGCCTCATGTTGTGAGGTATTATAGGTGCCTATATTTTGTTTGAACTGATTGAGATGCATTTATTTAATATTTATCTAAATTCAGTTAATATATTCACTAATTTATTAATTGAAATCAAACATGACTGAGGGAAAACAGACTGTTTTTATCCACATTATAGCTAATAAAATGGCCAAGAAAAGGATCTGCAAAGACTTTCAGYGAAGTAATATGGTTTCAGTGTGACTGAACTTTTGGTGAGGTTTCTGTCAGTGGTAGTTACACTTTATCTTTTTGTATTTCACATGCAGGAGAGAAATCCAAACAAAAAACCTGTCTCGCTCAGTGCATGCCAGCCGGTCTTTTGCCACAAATCTTATACGCCCAGCCTCCAATAAACCAACAGTTTCTTTCTCTCTCTTTTTGCATGGGAATAATTCCTCCTTCTGCAAACAAACAAACAAACAAACAAGAAAGCTATTACCAAATGCTGAATAAAATGCCCCCCAAAATATGTGAGTTATTACATTTTAAGATTAGTCCTAAAACATTATAAAAGTTCTTGAAACATTTTGGCAGGCACATCTAAAAAGCTGCTCTGCATTGGAGAGGGAGCATATGCACCATGTGATACAGCATCTGCCACAGTAAGTAAGCTTTTAATTGAATATTTGAGGAAATAAACATGTAAAACCCATGTAACTTGATGTCAAATAAGTTATTGTTGCCCCAAGGCTTTCTTGATATTTTCCATTTTTATTTTGGCAGGAAGATTTGAAATATTGTACATGCCGGAGACAGGAGAACTTCTCATGCAATTGTCTACCAAGACAGAAAACATAATGTATTATTGCTGCTACAGAACCACCCCCTCTCTCCCTTGCCCCAAATCTTGGCAGCCATCAAAGTGGCATTTGTGATCTCAGCTTAACAATGTCTATGCGCCCATCTAAATAACATATACCGAGCGAAGAGGGGAAGAAGGGGAATTGACATATGTTCAGTGGACTAGTGTGCCAGTAGTAACTGGAAAAAAATCTCACATTACCCCTGTGTCTCTTTTCAATTCTGTATTCTTTTACAACAAGCAGTGTATTTTTTTTCTCTCTCTTTCTCTCATATATATATATATATATCTATGTATATATACATATGTACATACACACCTTGTGTCACACTTGTGTGACTCACACAATGATGTTTCATCATCCCTCCATAAAGAGGCTGTAGTGAGGCAGGGGTCGATCTCCTCTCCAGAATAACTATCTAACAGATAAACAGRCAAAATAACAATATCTAACAGATAGAACAAGAGGAAATGGCCTCCAGTGGCACCAGGAGAGGTTCAGGTTAGGCATTAGGAAGCATTTCTGCACAAAATGAGTAGTCAAGCATTGGAACAGGCTGCCCAAGCAAGTGGTGACGTCACCATCTCTGGCAGTATTAAAGGAACATGTAGATGAGGCACTTAGGGACATGCTTTAGCAGGCAGAGTGGGGATGGGTTTAYGGTTGGACTCGATGATCTTGAAAGTCCTTTCCAACCATAATGATTGTATGATTTTATGGTCATCCCACACACTTGCTTCAGATACAGGTCCAAAGAACAGCTCCTCAGCARGAAACATACCCTCTCTAAAGACATTTTTCAACTCTTCCACATTTCTGCAGTACTGCTGGCTAGTTTATGTATCTCTCAGAGGGATACCTACCAACTTCATTCCTGTGATAAGATAATGGATTTTTTTCCCCCCGCCATTCAGTATTCATGAATAGAAATTGATGCTGGAGGTCTCACACTCTCACTTGCATAGCCCATGCTGGTGATACCAATGGGTCTCCTCGAGTAGTGTGCGAATCACTGCAAGTTCACTCTGCAGGATCAAACTGTCTGTTGGACCCCTCTCTGATTCACTGGCAAGGATGTCAGAAGTAATGGTCCCTACAGCTTTTTACAGAGTTATTCCCTGCATCTTCCTGGCATTTTCTCCATGCRACAAAGCTACATAGCCTATGTAAATTAATTTAGAAAGTAAGATTKTGTGAGACCCAGACATCACAGTCTTCATAAGAAAAACAATCAAATAAACAACAACAACAAAAAAAATCAGGTCTTTGGGATTTTCAGCTTAATTCTCATTTCAGCTGCAGATCTTACTTTTGTAATTCACTTGGGTCAGGCTCTCCTCTCATTTAAAGCTACTATAAACTGTTGATTTCCCTAAGATCACTTGCAAAAGAAGTCAAAACTGGATGAAGGGTGTCCCTCTTCTCATAGAACTTGTTCCCCAATATTTCATGTWGTCTGTGAGCTGCACATGGAGCACAGCAGGCCAGGACGGCTCAGCAGCACCAACAGACTCATTGCTGACAGGAGGCATCAAGTGCTGAGACCAAGGCACGGCACAGCCAGGGGTTCGACCTCRCTGGAGCAAGGCCTGGCTCAGTTCTGCAGCAGGATCCCAATGTGACTCACAACGTGCAGGGGCCTCTCATTCTTTGGGGCTTCAGAAGAGAACACAGGAAATTCTGGCACAGCTTCAAGCACGTCTAACACCTGTTCAATGTTCTGGGGCTTCAGTGGGCTTCGGTTTGGCCATAAGTAGCCTATACATTATGGTACCACCTCTAGCGTGTAATTGGTTGTGGAATTCCATTTGGTTTACTTTATTATAATTTAATAATAATTTATTGTATTTTTTTTAAATTCAGCTGATGAAATTCATATCAGAGATACAGACTTGTTCAAAGAATGCAATTAAGGAGATCAAGGGGACTTGGTAGTTGGGTAGATCACGCATTGGGTGACTGCGAAGGGGAATGTCACAGGTTACTTTCCTCTGCCCTGCTCCTTCCTCCACACAGACCTTCTCTTATCAAGGCTCACCTTAATGACAKTCAAGACAGTGAAGCACTGCCTGTGAACTTAACTTCAACAGACCTTTGAGAAAACACGTGTCTAAACCAGGCTTTCATGCCTTGATTACAGTGAAAGAAATATTTTTGCACAGAAGTCTGCTTGGTCATCAGTGCCCCCCTTAATAACGTGGGCTATTAGTCTGCAAACCAGACTWGCCTGAAAACTAGGCTAGACACTAATGTTTTGCTTTTGTGTGATGGGGCAGTTTGTGGCACTGCTYAGAACCACTGCCCAAAGAGGTTGAAGAGAGTCAAGGGAGGAGGGAAACCCATTATTTTCCCTTGAATTTTTGCTAAGCCCAGAACCAATGTGTGGGTGGAATCCACAGGAGAGTGGAGACAGTGAACTCAGCCCTTTCGTGATTCRTTTGGGGTTCTACACATGAAATAGGATAACACTGACAGATATACTTTGCTTACAGACGTCTGCTTTTAGGTGTCTGCAAGACGGGTGCAGTGCAGATACCTCATTAAGGTTAAGGTGAGCTCAAAAAAATCCGGTCCTGAGCTGTCAGCTCCTTCCAGTCTTAAGAGGGGATAGTAACATTCCTGAGGGCAGAAGCCTGAAAATGAATGCTAAAGACCTAGCCTATTCCAGGTGCAGAGAATTCTCAGTGAAGAACAGAAAAAACTTTTTTTTTCTTGGATTTTATGTTTAGCAAAGCACAGAATTTAGAAGATATATTTCYATTGATTTTATGGTAGTTTGGTCTCCTGACTTCTGAGAGGTCAATGTTAAAGATGATGGCAYAGAAACATTAAGGATCATCTAATTTGCTGTACTGGTTGAGAACTATACAAACATTTCAGATGTTTTCTCAAACACACAAAAAATATCAAATTTGCTGATATGTTGTTTAGTTAATGCATATTTTTCTTGGATTTATTTGGACCCTAGCATCTTTTTATTGATGGCTCCTTAAAAGCAATCTATTTCTGCAGGATGCAATTGGTACTGTGCGTGCAAGCATATTGTCTTCTGCTAAGAAGAGAAAAGACATGAAGAGCATTGCTTTGTCACCATTTTAAGGAAAATACTGAAATTAATTTTATTTTCAGAAGCAAATATAGATGACATGTAGTGGAAACTGCTAATATCCTAACAAAAAGATTGATAGAATAGTTATTTACGGTTGTGATAGGATTAAATATTCTCTCTCTCCGATGCATTTTCTCAAATGATATAAATATTAATATGCACACGGATATCCTTATTTGCCTATTTTAGAATGCTTTGGAAGGATACAGAAGTCTCTGTGCAGCAGTAGCAGAGAAACAATGGCCTTACCCATCTTTATTTTCAGGGGTAGTATGACAAAAAAAAAATTCTCCTTGTCTGACCCAGTTACAGTTATTTGTCTTTCCAAAAATATTTTCCATATGGAGATCTCTAAGTCTGAGTGCCATCTGTGAGGACTTCTTGGTTTTCTTTTACAAAGAAGTCTCTGGAGGAAGACCAGCTGCATGACTGGGCTATGATGRCAAGATTTTTTTAGTGGGAGAAAAGGACACTTGAGTGCAGAGGGTCCTACTTCCCAGTTAGGCAGTTTTTGATAGTTYCTTAATCAGGACTATGTAGTTCATCAGCAATGCTGGAGATGCAGACAGTGAACTTCTCTCTGTATATGTGCAGCTATGCAGATGCTCTGGGCTATGCAGATGCTCTGGATTCTTCAGGATGGATGTTTTGAAAACTCTGGCAGTAGTTCTGTGCTCTGGTGGCAAATCTACACAGGTGGAAACATTTTATAGTTATTTGAGGGGAATACCCTAGTGAAAACTTTTAAAAAAAAAACACAAAAATTGAATCTTGGGAAGTGGCAAGACAGTGTCTGCAGCATCAGAGCTCATTAATGTGGGGTTAATATCATCAGGATGCAGTGAATTCTTGATGTTGAGACAAGACGGACATGGATGCAGTTTGTAGCTTGCAAGAAGTCCAAATCCAGAGAAGGAGCAGAGTGCAGTGAGATTTTAGCAGAACTCCCTGCAGAGATCTGGACATCCCTTAGCATGATCTCCTGGGATTATATCAAAAAGAATCTCACTCACCCCMAAAACCTGTCAGTTTTCTGAGACAGCAGTCCTTTAGCTGTGCTGAATGCTGCAGAAATCTGGCAGTTCAGGCATGGCCACAGAGCTTATGGAAACCCATCACCAGCTTTTGCATATCCTCTCCTGCTGGAAAGCTTGATTGTGAAGAAACCATCAAAAATTCAAAGGTGRAAGGAGAAGCAGCCATTTCCAGGTTTCAGGCTATGTTTCTTGGGCATGGCAGATTGCATMCTGTAAGGCAGACAGCACGTCTTGTTTGGCTGGGGTCTAGAATACAACCTGCCATAAGGTGTACAGTAAATACTTCGCTTAGTGCCCCTAGGACTATGTGTGTGGGGAGGGGATATAGTTGGGTATTTTCTGCTCTGTCACTCTGCCCTTGGTGGGAGAGTTGAARCTACAGGAGTCGTGATATCTGTCCCTCCTATGCAAACTGACCCAGCCTCGAGGCGGGACCTCAGCACTACCCTTGGCACTACCTGCATGGGAGAACTGGCTTGCTCCACAGCGCGGGTGCTCTCCCTGAACCAGGACAACGGCGCACCTCTTCCACTGCTGGCAAGTGCCTACAAGGCAAACTCTTGCTTGCAACAAATCATAATCAATTCTGACGGACAGAAAGGTCAAACTTATGCCAAGCAAAATGAAAGGGGTCCCGGAAATTAGTTTCTTTTCTTCTCGTTTTCTTCTTTTTTGAATACATTATCTGTGTTGTTTTGCACAATTTAAAGCAAGCTCGGGCCTTAGAAGAGTAATGATTACACTTAATGAGGGCCAATTGAAAGGTATGAAGCAGTTCTTCCAAACAAGTTCTAACCGAAGCTGGAACCTCAGAGACATTGCACTCAATAAGCTTTCCTATGAATAATACACCTAATTATCATCTGGGTTTTTTTTAATAACATGGATAAAATTGTGATCACATATAAAATTCTCACTGAGTTTCCTAGGATACAAGGTGATCCTCATTTCAAACTAGCTTAAATACGGCAAATGAGCAAACTTAATTTTAATAAAAATAAGGAAACTCACACATGTGAAATGAACAATTCTCATTTCTTGAAACAAGTGCCTTTGCGTTTCATGCAAAAGATACTGTGGAACTTAATATTATAGCACAAGACAATTCTTATCCAGTTTAGATGACGTGATTTAGATTAAATGGATGATGGCAGCACTTTTCACAATGGCTAATGTGAGAATAGTCTGAGAACATTTCCATGTTGAACAAAAGAAGAGCAAGCAGTATCCCAAACTGGGTTTTTTCCTGCAAGGCAAGTCAGAAGAAGAGCATAAAGGGCTCTCACTGGGCAGCATTTTTCCTTATCATCAGAGTTAGCTTGCCTTTTATTGTTTTATATCATACATATTCTGTAGAAGGAACTGGTATATACTAAAGACAAAAGACTCAGCAGTGACTTTGACTGCGCGCATGTCTGTGAGAGGTGATGGAGCTAATGCTGGGTCTGGTAGCCTTCCAGCTACCCTCCTCCCACAGTTTTCTGCCCTAAGAAGCTTGCCTTGCATGGATCTTACTGGAACGGGCCTGAAGGGAAGGCTAAACACAATGGTCAGTAATAGTCTCAGGCTTCCTAAGGGATTATGATACATTTTTTTGGTCCCCTCTGACCCATATTATGTAAAAGTGAGAGAGGCAGGCCCAAGACTCACGTGCACACTTCTGTCCTCTTTACAACGTCTTCTTTGCCAAGGACTGTGTATTTGTTTTAGTTAAAGAAGCTTGTGACTGAAAACAGCTGCAGACCAAGTGGAAAAATAACACCTAAAAATAGCCCCAGCCCGAGAGCACAATGTGCATCGATTTTACTATGGAGAGTACAAGAGCGGGGAGGTGGTGGTGACTAGGTTGGTATGTTCTAATACGTCTAGCCCTGCCATATTTAGAGTGCATGTAGTAGGCTAGGCCGCCAAGTCAGTCCATGTAGGTATTTGACTGCTTTGGATGGGTTCCCAGCAGAGCCACTCCAACTACAACAAAATAATGTGGTATTTTTATGAGCTGACAGTGAGGAAATCACCCCACGCTATTACCATGTTCTGCAGAGAACAGAGACTATGTAACTGCTGAATAAGGAAGACAAATCTCCCACTGGTTGTTTCCACTCAAAATATTTTCCCAGAATAAATTACTAAATAGATAATATCATTTTCTCTAGCCTGCTTTGTGCTGGGATGGTAACTGAAGGAGAAATCACTTTAGATGCTGATCAAAGACGTATTAATTTCTCTCACAGTTTTGGTGACTTGAATGGGCCAAGCAGCTCAGTAGAAATCCTACTTCAGATTCTTTATCACAGACAGGCAGGGTGGACATCTGAGAATAAATCTCTGGGGGTCCTCATTTTTGGGGTTTGAGTTTGTGCCATTCCGACTCCTGGCAGATCTGGAGGAGGTATCATTTTTATGTTACAGTGACTGTGAATTCCCACACACAGGCTGATGACAGGAGCATGCACTAGTGTCCGAAGAGAATAAAGCTTTAAATTAAGGATGAAGGTTTACAGAACCTTTGCCACTGAAGACCTACCCCGGCATGAACCTGCTCACTGACGGGCCATCTCTAGTCTACAAAGCCATGGAGACTGCAAGTCAGTGTTGCTGAACCAAGATTTTTTAAGGATAATCTCAAACAGTGAAAGAAGTTGCAGTCTTAAACAAGAAGCTGTTTGGGGTTTGTCTATTTGCRGTTAACAAGGGCTCTGGTTCTATCTCCCCCCTCTTGTTACTGTGAGGCTTTGAAATGCTGCCCTCTCATTAACGGAGCAGTGCAAAGCCGCTCTGGGAGGCCCAGCAGTGTCCTGCCAGGAGTCCTCGGGTTCTTCCTATGCCAACCGCATCTCTAATATTGGTCTAAGAGAGGGGACTGCTGCCCAAAGGGAGGACAGCAGGCCCGGAGGCTGGGTAGAAAAGTGCAGTTCTGAGGAGACTAGATTTTAAATACTTTTTAAGTTATTGCTTTCTCCTGAAGATTTCGGAAGGAGTTTTAAGATATTCAGCAATTTACAGGACAAGCTTCAGCACCTTGTGGGTGGATTTGCCATGACTGGATCCCACAACATTTACAAACTTCTAAGCTCATTTTGGAGCCACTTGCAAGGAGACCAGAGGAATTTTCAAGACCCTGGTGTGCTGCCTTCAGAGGAACCCTTGACCAGGCATTGCTACTGTCTGTCCTCATGGAAGACAAGGAGGTGAGATGGATTCATGCCACTGGTGATCTTCTTCAGGGACCGCAGAGAGGGGCAGATATGCCCTGGTCGAAGGCTGGTGTTTGCTGAACAAGCAGCCAGAGCTCTACCTTGATGTCACTGCTCTTCTTTGAGGCACAGTGGACATGTGAGAATAAGTCTCTGGAGGTGCTGAATTTTGGGACTGTGATGGTGTCATTCAGACTCCTCGGAAGATCCCAGACATAAACTAGTACACGTTCATGCAAGTCTGGGCCTCACTTCCACAGCCTGACGCACTTCTAGTATTCTCACAGCCTAACAAAATAAATATGAATAAAAATGTTAACCAAAACACAAGCCATTTGCCTGGAAAGACAAAGATTTGGTTTTCTATAAACATTCAAGAGCTGTCCACTTTACTAACACAAATATTTTTAGGAAGGGAATTTTCAGGAAATGAATTTCTAAAGAATATTTATGACACATGATACAGATGAGGGATCTGAAACAAAGTGACCTGACCTAGCCAACTAATTATAGACTGAAGGAAATTAATTTCAGTTTAGGATATCTGTAATTAATCCATATAATAAAGACATGTATTAGTCAATGTTGAATAAGTCTAAATAATTGATAATAGAGAAATACATGCAATATGGTAATAGATTTCCTAGAAGGAGAAGGAGGATAAAGTGTTTGATGTAAATCATTTGTTCAGCTTTCCATTTTGGTAAAACTTCTTTTTTTAACTAAGAACAAAAAGCAAATGAAACAGAAATGACTGCGTGGTTAATGCATCAGTTATAAACGATACTATACTGATTGGAATAGTGCATTGGGAAAGATACAGCAGAAATGGCAAAATGTGTGCACACAGCAGATAAAATGAAACCATGAAATAATATTTATACTATGAGAGATAACTTCTAAGATAAATTACTAAAGGTTACTCAAAAACTGTACTATACTGTGTATAATACAAAACTTTAGGCTAAAGCAAGGCAAACATACAAGTATTATATGTGGCCAGAAAGTTTTCCTGCATTTTGCATGTACAAATCCTCTCCAGAATTTTCTACAAGGCTAACAGATTATTTAAATTTTGAAATGTTTTCTATGGAAATGCCATGAAGCCACTGAGTTCCTTGGTCATTTGTAATGGAAGTAAACATTGGACTGGGTTATTATGACCACGTCCCTGTAAAAATGTAATGAATCTGTGAAAACTTTTGTTCATGAATAGAATTTGTGGTGAAACCTAAAGGCACGTGAGTTTTTGAGCACATCTGAAATATGTCCTCAGTGAAGTAGCTTCAAAGCTTAGCGGTAGAGAAAAAAGAACAAGGTACAGACAGAGCAGAGACTCAGTGAAGCAAAGGAGAATAGACAGGCAGGGAAGTGGAAAGGAACAGAGATAAAGGGAAAACTGACAACAGTATTAAAGGCAAGTTAGAAAAAGCTTCACCAATGACATTTGAATTTGGTGCTCTGGCAAAAACACTGAGCTTTCAAACTTTTCAAATTATTTCTGAGCCAAAAAAAGATTTTTTTTTTTTTTTTTAGTTAGAAGAGAGAATAAATACATTTCCATGTGGTTTGTAATAATCAGTCTAATTTCACAGTACAACCTTTTCCCTGAGGATGACAAATTAAATCAAGTTAAATGTGAGTGGGATCCCTACCAAGAACCTTTTCTTCCTTCACTGTAACACTCCAGTTAACATGGACTGGCTCTCTCGAGGCATGGAAACCAGGCTACCAAGCGTTCTCTTAACAAGTCCACATTAATTTTTATCTTTTAGATGCAATACAGGTCACTGAGATCCCTCATTATGACACTGTGCCAGTGACCCTTTGGAGGAAATTCTGATGGCAGAAAGACTTGAGTTTGGACAGACAAAATTAATATCACCATTGCTCATTTTGAGTAATGTCCCAGCTCTTCAGAGTACCTTATCTTTTCTTTTTTTCCTCAGTTTTCCTGCTTTTGGTTTGATTCATTTGATTCATTTGGGTGTATTGAAATCTTAGCTGTCCTGTATGCTTTCTGTTATTTTGGTCAATATAGCATCTTTGTTTCTTAATACATCTTTGTTTCTTAATAACTGCTGAAAGTAGGGAATTAAATGTTATTTTTATAAGTACAATATACAGCTTAGGCAATTGCCCTGATATTTTCTTGCCTTAATTTGCAGAGTTAAAGTAAGGAATTTAAAAGTAAGTAGGAAACAGCTGAAAATGAAACAAGGGCAAATGAGATTCTGAGATTTTTTGAGTTGGCTTGAAAGCCATATTATTATGGAAAGGAGCCATCCCACATTCCTCTGATCCTGTGTGTTCCTTTGGGTTAGCCCAGGCAATAGGAGAGATGCACAGTGGATTCGTTTTTCACTACGAGGAGCTGAGACAACTAGACTAGACTACACCTSTAACCTTTAACTGACTCTGTCAGGTAAAATGGATTYCTATCGCAATTAGTAATCAGCRATCTYGTGCYTTTCTAAACTGTTAAAGATCAGCTMTATACCAAAATGATAGCACTTCCRTGACAAGTGAAAGGGTTAAGATTTTYGAAGTCATCTATTTTTCAGATTTGTTTGGAATTAAACGTACTGTTACAATAAAGGTACTGTTAACCTTCCAGTGAGCACTCCTGTTTTGCTCCCTAGCCTAAAAGCCACCAGAAAAGTCATTTGAAAACTTATTCTATTATTATGCATGACACATACAAGGAAAATAGAGAATAAATGCAACAGTAATCATTTAAGCCTACTCAGTCTTACCACAGAAAGCAAGAGCAAACTAATTAAATCTCTATTATAATTTTCTGCACAAACGACGCATTTTTCTCGTGTATTGYAAGTACAAACTTCACTAAGTGAAGGCCTGTCTGTGCCTACACATGTATGCATGCATGACACGGCGGCGGGAGGGAGGGGAGATGCTTCCATCTCTTGGGACTTGTTTCAAAACCCGTATTATTTACAACAGGGATTGGGACGGGGATTTTCACGCCTTGGAGCTGTGCTCAAGTATAAGCACGTTGGGGTATTAGCGCTGCTGTTGCTGTTATTTCCTGAAAGAGGTCTGGTGAGATGGGATAGGTGTGAGGCAACGGGCGGCTGGGCGCACGGCATTCCTCTATGTCCTGCTCTGAATCTCCAGGAGACGTATTGGCTCAGCTGATGAGATTCCTTTAATAACAGAGCTCCCATGTCCACATATGCTGCTCCTTCCTTGCTCTATGGCCAATGATGGTCATGGCTTGAGGCCACTGTGTAACRACATTTTTCTGTAAGAGTGTTTTTTTTTCTTTTTTTAATCTCAATCCGTCTGACTCAGAGTTGTTTAAAAAAAAATAGAGGAAGAATTAATGCATTTCCTGGTGCCTCTAGCTTTCCTTTATACTTCTTACACTAATTCAGAAGCCAGCATTTGCTAAAAGTCATCAGGAAGTGTGTGACAAAAACTGCTGTAACTCAGATGCAACAGTTACCASGTAAATTGATAGAACTATGATGAAAAAGGCCAGCTTGCTGAGKTTAAAACATTGTCTTCAAAGGATGTCACTTTCCACTAACTTTTGTCAAATGATAGCCAGGAATCTTACAATGTGAGTATTTCCTCCCTGATTTCTCTAAGTATTTGGGCCATTGAAAGTTGATGTGTGCACAGGTATGGATCAGACCTGCCGAATATCTCTTATTTGTATTTCATTAGGTGATTAGATGATTGGGTCACCCAGCTGAACAACATTGATTAGAGCCTAAGAGTACAATAGGTGAAGCTGACACAGAGMTGAGGATATTCCCTGAAATATTGTTACCAAGTATTTAGTCAGAATGGCTTGCTCTCCCATTGCTGCTTTCATGTTTATTTTCCTTGAATGTTCATTCAAGACAGTCACTAGTGTCAGTGGGGTCAGCTATTGAGAACTGAATATTTAAAGGAACGTGAATTTCTAATGGGGTCCTGAATTCATGAAATATTTGCATCCAGTCAGAAAATAGAGTTAATAATGTGTGATTTATACGTCTGATACATTGGATCTCAAATAAGTGCTTGCATAAGCAAAGTTACCTCGGGGATGATGCAACAAATTTCATAGAAAGGGCAATTTCTTAAAAAGCACCCCAAAACCTGCAAGTGGTTTCTAGATAATTTGGAAGCAGAATTYGGCAGCAACACGGACACGTATTGAATTATGTATTTGATGTAAACAGCTTTCTCATTTGTTGACGTATTTTCTTTCCCCRTGCTCTGTAATAATAGTGTCAATGCAGAGAAATCCTCATTTACACTCACTGCAACCTTGATACCACGCCTGCAGTTCAGGACAGATGTTATAAGGCTAAAAATTTAATTTCTTACCATTACAAAATATCAGTCCTTGCTATAGGTGGTGATGATTCAGTAAGAATTTTAATTACAATCAATTCATAAACAGCATTTTGCACTCCTTATTAGTACTTCCAAGAAACTATTTACTCGGCTAAAGAAYTAAACCCTTGTTTGTAAGCTGTTGTTTGCTAGAATAGAAAAAGTGTGTGACTCGAGGTCATATCATGAGATACCAGTGTGGCTATTTTACTRACAGTGAAAAAATAGGCCTTCATATATCTGTACATGCACACACACACACATATGTATATCACACATATATACACACACATATATATATGCATGTATACATATACATACATCTGTATTTTTAAAATCAGTTTTAGCTGTGCTGAAGCYACTGAAGCTTTTTTCCTTTACTGGAGGCTGGAAACATTGTGATGTGCCCATATGTCATCCCCTCGCGCTCCCGTTTCATTCTTCACTGGCACAAGCCACTCAGAAATGACACAAAACTGAAAGCGCTCKAGAGAGAGATGACCAAAGTTGCTACGTTTCCCCTATGGACTGAAATGCAAAGATGTAAAACTATTCARGAGAAATGACCATGAGAGGAAATGCTGGAGTCCCAGAGAATATTAATTGATACAGATGAACTGGGTCATTTTACTGGCCACCTTCCAATYTGTAAAAACAATAGGAATCCCCTGGAAGTACCTGACTGTTTTTCTCAAAGAGATAATAGCAAGTAAAAATGACACACAAGATGCTKCTTCTTTTCAGAAGACAGTTCTCTAAGAAAGAGACATTTCACATAAATGTACTCAACATATTTTCTGGAGAAGCATTCCRAGCTGGTAACAACTGTCCCCTGCTGTCTTTATTTACTGCTTTCTGTATGTAAACATGTAACTTTGAGTGGAACTATTGGATTGAAATCCAAAATATTTTTAAAAGAATATCTCAAAGTAAATTATTTTCAGTCCAAATCACTATTAAACCATTCAATTTATTGCCAGTTGGTATCGTGAAAAATATAAGATCCATGAAAGAAACAGGAATAAGAATCAGCGAAGTTATAATGCAGTGCTTGAGGACTGCATTGAGGGCCAGGTTGAGGCAGAGGACACCGTAGTGCCTGTTACTGTTTACACTGTATCTGCTAGGAGCTATACCTTTCAAACTGGATGATAGATCCTGGTTTACCCTGGATGGCTGTAAGTTTGAAGCAACTCTGCTGCGGGCATGGGRCACTGAATGTCGTTCTCCATGCTGAGCTAAAAGGCCCATGGCATACACGATCCCGCTTCTGATCTTCCACTGACCCACAGCCCTCTCCAGGATAATTTTATGTGATTTGGGAAAGGAATGCAACAAATGCACAACAAGATGTAGGTATAAGTGTAACTGACTTTGGTCCTATCAGTACACTTAAGTGTGACAGGAAAAACTTCTATGTCAGGAATCCAAGCCTACAAAGCCTAGCAGTTATCCTACAGTTGTAAACAACACCAGTAATTTGATGAGTGAAATATATTGACCTAAGCCAAGCTATGATATGTGCCTTGTAAGGAGAAAGGTAACTTATTTGAAAATACGCATACCAAGTATTTGGGAGTGAGAAAGTGCATTATATATCCAGGGAAGCACAAAATGTGGTGAAAAAGGCTAATGCGGGGTTATTTCTCAGTCCTGTAAAATGAGGGGTGTTATAGGCCTGCTTTTTATTTTAAGGTATCCTGCTGTTTGGGTCAGACCTTATGTCAAGTCAGTGAGAATTTTCCATTTAGGATCAAGAGGACCAAGGTTAGAGCRGCCACAGTGGAGTCTTAATAAATGTAAATCTTATTAGGAATAACCTCTTTTATAACAAGTGCCAAGCTGTGCAAAGCTCCAGGCTACATCGCCTTAGAACACTGACTGAAATGGCAGAAGAGATTACCATCCCCAAGAATGAATTTCTTTAATTACTCTTTGCAAAGGGGATGGTACCAAAACTCTAGTCAGAAACAAAATTAATCTTTGAATTCAAATACACTGGAAAGCTTAAATCTTATTTTAAAAAATAGGGGGTTTTGGTCACAACTCTTACTTCCTGAATCAGTCTGGGGAATSCTACCTGTTTTTTCCACTTATTTTTGCTAATGAGTTTTGGAGAAAAACTACCAGAACCTTAGGTGAAGATCTGCTTACYCATTAGAGAAAATGGCACAGACATCAGGAATTAATACTTCTACACACTAGTTACCCTGGTTCTTTTTTACCTCAGGAACTAGAGATATGTTGACAAAAGCAATATGTTAAGATAGCGTTCCATGTTATTGCTCTGTTTTCACTCTCCTCTCTGTAATTTCCTACATCGCCTCTCATGTCATTTTATTAACAATGATGTCAGCTCTCTTGGTGCTTAACTTTCCTTTTGCATTTGTGTCTTACACACTTGGGTATGTAACCTCACTGGTACAATATTAACAATCATCGTAAATAAACTATAAAATACCCAAATTGTGGTGAGTGTTGAGGTTAAACAGGCTTATCAATGTGCCTAAATACCTGAAGGGAGGATGCAAAGAGGATGGCACCAAACTGTTTTCAGTGGTGTCAATGATAGGATGAGAGGCTGTGGGCACAAACTCGTGCACAGGCAGCTCTGTTCAAACACAAAGGAAACCTTTTCGCTGCGAGCGTGCCTGAGCACTGCAGCGGGCTGCCCAGAGAGGGGATGGGGTTTCCATCCTTAGAGATATTCAGATTTGGCCAGTTCTAGGTGAACCTGCTGCAAATGGGGAGGAGAGAATTTGACTAGATGGTCTCCTGAGGTTCCTTCCAACCTCAACTGTTCTGTGATTATGCGAAACATGCATTCAAAGTTACTAATCAATTGAAAGTCTGGTTAGAATAAACAAGAATCTATTTCATTTAGCTTTGTCTGTGAAAATATTTTGAGTCCTCAACCAAGAAACCTTTAAAGTTGTTTTTTTTTTAACGCTAAGTCTGATTTCTAGAGAAAATAATGTTAATTCAGCTGAGTAGCTCCAAGCTGGCACATGCAAGCAAAAGCAGGAAATGTTCCAGCATGTTATAAAAATATACTGATCGTATAATTAAAAGAAACTACCACTACTGAGCTATTTTGTTCACCCATAACAGGTTCTTCAGTTTCTTCTCTGCTCCTTTTAAATATGACAGGGTGCTTCTCTTATCTGAGTCTAGGCAATGATCACATACAACTTGTAACCAAAATCAAAGTCAGTAAATCTATGGAAACAGATATTTTCTCCTCTTTTATTCCCATTCACAAAAAATAAAATAATATAAATAAAACTAAAAAAAAATTTAAATCATGAGCCCAAATCAAACATCAGATCCAAACACCTTGTGCRTTGGAGAAGTTTGTGTGTTTATTCTCATCCACATTCTGTATGTTGCCCCTTTTACTGCCACGTTCACAAACGGTCTCCTCAACCTAAGGACTGTCACCCACAGAGCCAGAGCAGGGGAAGATCAGAACAGGGTCTCCTCCCAAAGTCTGGACTAAGCCCATGACGCCAGATGTGTGGAGAGTGCCTGGAGCTCAGCACCAGAACTCTTGCACCCGAGCGCTGCTCGGGTGCAAAGAAGAGCAGCATAAGAAGGTGCAATTAAAAGGCTGACTTTGGATGTGAGGCAGGTTTCCATTAGCATAGCATGGACAATGCATGGCTTACCACAGAAAACCGTAATCGTGAAGGGAACCCCTGGATGGACCACAGCAGCCACTCCTGGATGGGCTTTGCCTCATCATTGAGACATCCAAATCCTGGCTTTGGATCCTGCTGTTCACAAGAAGGAGGAGAGACTGGCAACGTCAGATATTTGAGGGGTATTCATGGAGATCTCTCTTGCACGTACATCCACATAAATGATGAGTATTATGCTACTGAGAAGGAAAAATCATGGCAATGAAGTGAAGCAGTTAGCTATTCTTCAAGCAAACAACTATTTCAGAAGACAGTGAACAAAGTCTGCAAAATCCAAAATAATTATTTAGGTGAAAGAATGACACTCTTTTGTTCTGATATTGCTAGTCTCAGTGGACTTGAATTGGTATAATCTGCGAAACAATACTGCCAGAAAATGAATACCATCAAACAGACTAGAACATTGGCTTGTAAACACAGAAATCTGAAATGGGAGTGAAAATATGATGAATTGTCAAAATCTGGAGAAGAAAGTACTTGCTGAGATGAATAAAAGATATTTCAGTAAGATGCAATGCTAGAAGTTATTAATCTAGTCAAATATTCGGTCTCTCTCTCTCATAGGGTCAACATAACACCAAGCTTAATTCCAACTCAGCAAAGRCATATCTAATCTTGACCAATTTTACACATCATGAGTCATAAATACTGAAAGAAGAGGAACAAAAGATAATAAAATAGCCATGAGTATAAAMCAGCTCATAATAAATAATCAGCTTGGCCAGACTGAACTAAATAACAATTTTTAATGAAAGAWAAATGTTCTGCACAATCTCCCTTTAGTATTACCAACTAGCAAGTTTCTTCATAGGTTGCCCTACATAATGAACAATGAGAAAGTGAAAGCAAGTGGACGTGATTAATGTCTTTCATTTAGCAGGGACATTTTATCATTTTGTCACGTGGACAAAAGTACATACTCCACTCCGAGCAAACGATCCCCATGCTTGAGATGAATACACGCTAGGAGATGGGACATGTAAGCTGCTCTTCATGAAATGCGCAGTTCCTCTTGCTGAGGTTCTGTGGGAAGGGGGAAAATAAAGGAGCCAAGTGYCACATACCCGGGTGCCTCAGGAAAGGAAACAAGCATCTTTGGAGAGCACTGAGTCTTCTGTGAACCAATGGGTGTCATCAGAATTTCCTCCATTCTGCTATGAGGAAAAAGAGGCTGTTTTCCCTTCTTCTTGCTTTGTTCCCTTCTGAATCCCCATGGAACTGGAAGGCCAACTTGCCTTTCCATGTACACACARGAAGAAATCAAGAATGAAGGGTCAYGGAGAACCTTGTGGGAATGCCAGAGCCAATGTGGGAACAATTTCACTAATTTCTATGCTGACCAGACAAATATTTGAATTCTGCAGTACAGACCCTATTTTGACAAATGTCACTGTATCATCATTGTGGTGTTTATCTCKTCTTATTCTGAACGTGAATGCAAAACATGCATAAATTAAGGGAAAAATAGGGGTGTCTTTGGCTAAATTTATTTTGCTAACCGATAGTCTGGATCTTAAGAAATCTTTCTGATAATCATATGTCTGTTTAAATGTATAGAGCACTGAGAAGGATCTGGAAATTTTGGAGGGGTTATTACTTTGTATGCTACAACATGATTTCATAAATGGGTTTTATTTTATCCCACTGACACTTTATCTTAGCTCTTTCTTTTCAAAAATGTCTAATTTGTACATGCAAGTATGTAATTCTATATGACAAAGTTTTCTTACTATCACAACTTGTGCTGGGAAAAAAAGTTAGCCTCTAAACATGACAAGTTTATTTGTTCATTTATTTATTTTTAAATTCTAATTAGAGAAAGGAAAAGGGTGTCAAGAGTCTTTAGTGATTCACATTTTAACAGCCAGGTTATAATTTATTAATTCCCAACTTATAAAATTTTCATAACCGCTTTCCGCAGGAGTCCAAGAGCAACTCAAATTTATTTATTGTTTCTACATAGGGTGTCATTAAATATTTGTTATCTCCTAAAGTTTGTTGGGAAATGGGATTATTTTCCACATGAAATCACACCAATGATAATGGGAAAAGCATTAAATGTTGACCCAGCAAATTAAACTGTAAAATATGAAACTCATTGTTATTATTATATATAGGCACAATTTCTGTACTCTTTATTAAAACTACCTTGATCAAACTCACTGTATTTTAGTCTGTATTTTATAATGATTATTCCAGAATAAAAGTACATGGATATATAGAGGAAACAAATTCCCCTTGAATATGTTCAGTTTAATTTCTTTTAAGAACTTTTCCAATYGGATTCTTTTGACATTTAAATTGATCACCTACCAAGAGGGGAAAAAAAAAAGCCACCACTGAGCCTCCTGTGCTTTTCTTAAAGTTTCCTAAGATGCTACTTCTATTATCTTTTCTAATAAATGCAACAATAAAACTGTGCATATATAAATCTCATGTAAAGCATATTGCTGCAAATTCCGTGTTTCTAAATCTTTGTATTGTTTTATTTAATAAATAAATTATTTAATAACTTAGTGTTATTGTTTCATTAACAGGGACAAAACCCTGCTCCATTAGGGGGGTGGTTGAGTGTTCTCTCTCTCCAGTGATTACTCTTACCTGGAACATTCCTCATACAATTTCTCTAGAGTTCTCCTCTCAACAATTTCTCACCATGGACCCGATATGCTATTGGTCACATCTGCCATACAATACACAGTACTGAAATAACTTTAAAAAAAAAAAGTCAAAAATGACAAAATGACAAAAAAGAAGCATATTTTTTGTTTCCTGCCTAAAYATAGAATGAAGAGGCTTCACAAGGAAAAAAGTTGGTCTGTAAGTAGATTCATGGTCCTATGGATGCTGTTTTGTTAATTCAACCCTATCATGCACAACAGCTGAATAAGGATCTTGTATGACCCTGTGTGAGATCAATGGCTAATTATTTCAGCAGCTTGGTTTTTGTATGAAGTGTTAGGGTTATTTCTTCCTCTTAGCTGAAAAAATTATAATTGTGGTAGCAAAAATAGCTTGAGGAGTCATTGGCTACAAGTATGATAGGAAAATCTAGCACAGAGAGGTTTGGGGCTTAGAAGATTTTTAAAGGAAATTTTAGGCATCCACTGCAACCATTCAGACTGAACATTCTGTGTTGCTTTTTTTCTCTATAAACCATTYTGAAGGTGAAAACCTTCAAAAGTTCCACAGGAACTTAAGGAAAAAATTCTTAACTGTGAGGGGGGGCAGAGCCCTGGCACAGGCTGCCCAGAGAGGCTGTGGAGTCTCCTKCTYTGGAGATCTTCCAAACCCGCCTGGATGCCACCCYGTGCCMCGTGCTCTGGGTGTCCCTGCTGGAGCAGRGGGTTGGMCTAKATGATCTCTRGAGGYCCYTTCCAACCTCAAYCATTYTGTGATTCTATGAAATATTCCCAAAATTCTCCCATGCAAGAAAACACTAGCAATATAGTAGTGCATTGTTCCTACATGACAGACATTAACTGCATGTAATAGGCAGAACTGAGTAAAGCACGACTTAGTGCAGAACATTGTTTTAAAACAGGCATCACTTAATCTGTCTGTTATTAAGAATTGCTGGAGAAAAAACAACCTATCAGGTATTCACTAMTGTGAAATAAAAAAGACTGCTCAGTTGATTAAAGGTGAGTAAGCCAGGGAGCTGGAYGGGCAATGCTTAGATGACACCGAGTCTAAAAATTTAGATTGCTTTAGAACTTACTATGATATCCAGGTTTTGGGTCAGGTATCTTACATGGACTGCCCTGTCTACAAGACAAGTGTCGAACTATGTGGGCTCCTTCTGTTCTTCCTTCAGTCTTCAGCAAAGACAGAGTCAATGAAGAAATTAAGACTGCAGAGTATGATTCATCTGATTAAACATATATATTTACCTTAAGATGAGGCAGAACAYGCTCATAGGTTCTGTTGATTGGTTGATTGTCCCTTGGTTCAAAGGAGGACTGACTCAGGTTGGGTTTTTTTGCAGACATCCCAGGTCACTTGTAAGACCAGACTCCACACTCCATGCTGCTGCTGTGAAAGAACTGAGTGAATAGTGAGGGCTTAAAGCCTTTATCCTCTGCCTTTCGGATAAAAAATAAACTTAACAATTAAAAAGTTATGCACGGAGTTTTTAAGTCAACAAAAACTGGTACATTATTTTGTATTTTTCTGTCTGAGTGTCTAAATTAGACTTTTATTTATGTCTAAGTTGTGTTTGGAAATTTTACACAAAGGTTGTATGTACACACAAATGTGTATTTTCCAGGAATGACACCTTAAATCTTGAAGAGTTAGGTGGAAATTAAATATTAATCTTTTCAGTGGAGATACTTATACAAGAAAAGACTGAAGAATCTGAAACCTGGGCTAAGCAGTCACATGATGAGGGCTCAGAAGCAGCTGAGTAGACAGAGGAAGCAAACTGGGGCACTTGCCTGGAGTCTGTCCAGATCCCATAAAAATTCAAGTGAGAGGAAGGATCCAATGGCTGGATCCTCACCCAGGAGGCTGGTGAGCATCCAAGTGGTGAACCTTGGCCAGATTCTGTCACAAGGACATAYTTTCACACTGTACTCATAACTGGTGTTTTTATAATCCTCTCATCTTTGTGGCACAGGGTCCAGGAAAACCCATTGGCATTTTGCCATATACATTTGCTGTAGTTACATGAGTAAATTTTGGCCTAAACATTTGAAGCAAGGGCATTAAATGYTTTTTCCCAAATAGAGGAGTAAAATATATCCTACTCTTCCTTGAAGACCTGAGATATATTAAATAATTTGCATTCTGATTTTGAGTAAAATGTTTTCAGAGCAGTTATGGCATCTCCATCTTTGGAGGTTTTCAGAACTCRGCTTGATAAACCCTGAGCACACTGGGCTAGCTCTGAAGCTGGTCCTGTTGAGAGCAGGGGGCCAAATAGAGACCTCCAAATGTTCCTTCTAAACTATTCTCTGTGATTTTATGACCCAGTAAAATATCAATTACCCTTGCTGTGAGCAAGGCTYCTTGCCATTTTAGCTCTTGTAAAGYCTGATGCAATGAGACATGCTACACATGCTACACTGCCCAGTCCAAGAGTCTCAGTCCTGGAGCATGTATAGAAGATCCATATATCTGCATTTATCTAAGACATGGAAAGTACATAACTACCTGCCATGCAAATAGCAGTTCCAGTATTGACAGCAGCAACTTGACAAGGTGTGAAAATACAACAGCCCGATAGTCTGGATCTTAAGAAATCTTTCCCAGAAAGGAACCTTTTACCGAGAACTGGTTTGAAATGATCTCGGGTCAGTGATCAGGCGGGCCTGCCAAGACGTGCTCTGCTCGGTGCCACGGGGTCCACGTGGGTCACATGGCGGGCTGGCTCACACCWCTTCTCCATGCCAATCACTTAACAGCTCTGGGGCAACCAGCACAGAGCGCACAGGAGGGACACCCAGAGGTTAAAAGAAATCACTTGTAAAAATAACTCGGGAAACTCCTCACACCAAAGGTGGAAATAGCTGAGAAAATCCCTCCCATAAGGCCGTAGTGGGACGTACTCTGCAGGGAGGGATTTCTYCTTGTGCATGCTCTAGGTTTTCAGTTTCCATTTCGGCTAGGTTTATTCCAGCCTTCCTGATACTACAACCATTTTTCCCAGAGCCATTGCATATTTACTAGCAACAGAACACGGTGATCACATCAGCCTTTTAATATTTACAGTGAGCAGGGTAGAAAACAAGCATTGTAAGTTGTTTAATACTATAGATAAACCAAAGGACATAGAAGGAATTGGTAGAGTGTTGTGTCACAGCTGGATGAAAAGAAGGCAAAACAGCAAAGCTGTGGAAAGGAGAGAGGAACAGAAGCAAAATATAAGAAAGATTAATATGAAAAGAGATGCAGTTCCTTGAACAATTTACATCAGTGCATTAATCAGATTTGAATKAATCTGGTGAATTTCAGATCCTAATCTAAATAGGAAGCAGGTGTCAAGCTGGAATATGCTGTAGACAGCCTTTTAGCCCAAAATCCTAATCCCACACTGGAATTTTAAAAAAATCTTGCACGAGAGGATATGGCATGTGCATATGCGAGTGCGTGGGGAATCACGGCAGGATGAACAGCAATATTTTTGTGCGACTTACAGGGAAGAATATTGKGGCTAAGAAGAGGTTTGTACCTTCTTTACAACCTCAGAACAGATTAGGGAGAGTACGATTGGCTGGGAATTTTACTTGAGAAGCTGAAGACTGCTTCCCTAAGCCTCATTTTCTCTGYAGTTACAGAAATGTGTGGAAGTGCCACAGTATCTGACTGTTCAGCCCTTGCTTTGGCATCATACAGTAAGAATGAGTGCCACAGAGCATGGAGGGAAAAAAAGGGAAAAGGCTGCTGGGGTTTGATAGTGTGCTGGATCTCAAAGAAATCTAAGAATGTGGAATGCTGCCAGCACATGTGTAGTGATTTAGCAGGCAGAACATCTGGGAGAATTTTCAAATATTCCTCTTTTATTCTGCTTGTTAATCTAGCAGAGAGCAGCAAAGTGCAGTTGAAAATGGATTATTGTAGTGTTTCTAAGGCCAGGTACAAAGACATTAAAACTAATAGAGGCAKATTTTAACGTATGCCAGTTTATCTGAGAGACAAAGAGGCAAAGAGACAGAAAAATCCCTCTATATCAACAAGGAAAAACCTATCCTTTTTATGTACGCTAATCGGAATCAATGGGAAATTTGCACAAACGCTGTGAGCATTATTCAGGGAAATATGCTCATTAGAAGACGATGCCTTGCAAATGCATTCTTAAAATTTGATTCCTTCTGTTTCCTTCCCTGACCATTCTTGCACTCATTGTTTTTCTCCACTTAGGGCTCTTCCTTTTCAGCTCATAGACTTTATGACTATCTCACTCGTGAAATAAAATAACATTTTATGGTAAATAGCACAGATTTTAAGAACCTTTGGCATTCTGTGGCCTACAGGATCCATTAACACAAGTACTTACAACACTGACACATATATCCCCTGGTTATTTTCTGTGTAAGTTAACAGAAAATGTCAATCATATCCTCCACTCAATCTGTATGAGTATCAGTTAAAGCAGGGTTTGAAGTATCATGTCATTACAATATTTTTATAAACATTGCCTGTACTTAAGTGTTTCATTTAAAGATTCCTTTTTTTTACTTTTTTTTTTTTTTTGGCTTTATCGTCACTGTTCCCTTTTCCTCTAGAAATAATTCCTTTCTCATGACTTCAAAATGTTCAGAATGTCCCAGAATTTAGATTCATGTATTGCCCTCTTTACTTGAACTGCCCCTGACAATCTAACACTCATATGCTAAAGAGTATAACCAAAATTTATAGAAAGGCCCATGAAATGCCTCTCAGATTCTGCATTCAGCATTTACACTATGTACTCCATCTGATATTTAACAGTCATTCTCTGCACAGTGGCTTGTGATGCCACAAGTTATCCAAAGCCACAAGACCTGGACCAATCTTTGCAACAATTGTAATACCTAAATCCTTCTATGATGGACTTTCTGCTGGCACCTGCTACAAACAGTAGTCATTGTGCACCACAGCCACCAGCAAGAATTGAGCTTTTTGAATCACAAACACTCAGTCCCTTTGACCATCAAAAATGAGGAGGTTCTATAAAGCTGCTAGTACAGGCCACCCAGGTGTCACATTATGATAGAGTGGACAGCAGGTAGGTGATATTTACACACCAAATTGACCTGTCTGAAAAGGCAGTTATAGTCACTGGGCTATATGTCCAGTAGTACGTTTTGCCTTCCCAGAGATCTTTTTCTGTGAATATTAGAGTTGAAATAAATAACCTTTTTCTTCCATACTCCTCTGCCCCCAGTAAACATTCCAAAGTGAGATCACTGCAAAACTAAGCAATAAATGAAATGGCGTATTTGTGGGATCAGGTGGTCTCAGTCCAGATCACCTTTAACATCTCAACAGGGAGAGTTACGAGCAGGCTGCAAAAGCTGAAGAATGGCCAGATCACAGGATTTGTAACTAGAGCAAGTAGATGGTGCTTCCTCACTGAAAAAAAAAAAAAAAAAAAAAAAGGACCTAGAGATAGAGCAGCTGTCTCAGCAACTCAGCAGCGCTGGAGTCGGAGAGGACTCCCAGCGAAACCGGATACTCCGCTGCAGAGAAAGTGAGTCCCGTCCATCCATCAGGTGGGCATGTGTCACGGCTAACTGAAGAGAAATGGCTTCTAGAAAGTTAAGCTTCCTCTGAAACCTCAGCATATCTATTAATAAGGGAGAATAAAAAGAAGGCTAGAAAATAACCTAGAAATACAGGCAGTAGTCACCTGAGSCTGCACATGATTAACTTCACTGAAGCACACTGCATGACTCTACAAGGAGAAAAATTCAAAGAAATATTTGCAGGGCTAGGTAATGGTGAAACCAAGCAGTTCAGTGCAGCTTCCACAGCCATGTATAAGAATTTCAAGAGATATCAATTATTTGGGACTTGATTCTGGTTTTACATTGGTTTTATATTTTTGTAACTCTATTTTGGTGCAAGCTTCAGTGGAGTAATTCCACATATCCATCAATTTAAACAGACACAAACGATTCCACGGTTTTGCTTAAGATCCTGGGAAAAAGGAAAAAAAAAAAAAAGAGGAAAGAAAAGAAAGGAAAAAGGGGTTCTCTGAAGAATGAAGAGTTGGTAGGTTTTATTATGCACTGTGCAAATAGTATTTGACTAATTGGTCAAATTGTCTCTTACAAACCCGTCCAAACCAGTCAGTGAAGGAGCCTGGGTGCCAGCAGCAATACAGCACGAGATGCCGACCCGAGAGGCCTTACAGAGCAGGAAGTTCACGCAAGCACGGCTTTTCTCACCCTGCTCTGCGGTTAGCACTATTCCTCATATCTACTCTGCAAAACAGATCTGCGTCTCTCTCACCCCGGGACCTCAAGTGTCACCCGGAGCTGACGATTGCTCTATCAGCAGCGACTATTCCTGAGAGATGGAAGGAATGAAATGTTACATCCTTCTTTAACCAGGCGCAAAAAAAATGGAAAATCCTTTTCTTTCTTTTCTTTCTTTTTTTTTCTTTCCATTTTCTCCACTATGGAGAGCTTATACCCTGTCTGTATTCCCATATTGCTTCTAAACAATATTATTATCTGAAGGTGAAACCGAAAGAGTCATAGTGTCATAAAGAGCTGATTTCTGAACTCAGCTGAGTTCAAATTTAAAGTGCTTCGAAAACCAGGTAACTGGCAAAGCAAACTAAGAAAATTATGTGTCTGCAGGGCAAAATACTTTCGTTTCTGCTTGGTGGGGAAAAAGAGTTGCATGCAGTATCACGGCTCTTTCTTCCTCTTGCTTTCAGGAAAACAAGGGAAGTAATAGCATCAGGCAGGTGCTATTCTTGCTTTGCCTTGGAACATGTACCACATCCCAGGCAAATGAAATCGGTACAATTCTGTGACAGACAGATAGCAATTAATCCATACTCCTTCCCCAGCTAGATCCAATGGACCCTTCCATCTGTCTGCCCTAAAATATGAGTCATGTTGAGATATAGGGACATATAAAGAGTCCTTTCCATTTCTTCTTGTACAGGTGGTAAACTTAGATGTCTTTGCACAGCACAGAAGCAGAACTGGCTGTTGTAACCCAGTCCTGCCATTCCTAATGCTGAGAAAGGAGGATTTTGTCTGCAAGACTAAGCTAAAGGGCTTGGCACTCTTTGCCTTTTTGTTACCTAATCCAACTGTTTAGAAACTGGTGTAGGGATGCAAGCTAGGCATGAAGGCAGAAAACTAGGCCAGCTATGMCTATCTTAGACATTAGATGTCATATATACAAACTGTCACACCCGAAACACAAACAGTAACAAACTGAAACAACAGTACCCAACATATAATAAACCTGAATGGCAATTTATATCATCCCTAAATCTTTCTAAGACTCTGAAATTAAAGATTTACAAGCTAATAAAATTGCTGCAACTGCACGAGGGGCAATCACCCTGGCAGCCTCGGGTCCAGGAATTGCTTCATCGCTCTGAATAGAAAAGGGAGACATGTCACCAAAGCCTCCTCTGCAGCTCACGAGGACTGAATATGGTCACACCGTGGAGTGACTTGCTTCATGTGACCCACGTCTCTGGGGGCTGGGTAAGCCACTCTTCTGGGGGTAACTTTTAGTGCCTGTTGACTCTATTCGGGTTCAGACCAGATAAGTGACATTTCCATGAATCTAAATTAAGGAATATGGATCCTTCCCCTATYTTAGCTTGACTCCAAGTTTCAACAGTGAACTCTCACTGGTAGTTTTTGACAAGATCAACATTTTTAGTTTRAATTTGATAAGGTGACATAACTTGGTAGCAGAATTTTTGCATGTTTTTTTTTAATTGGTACTTCGTATATATGATATGAATTAACTACATGGTATGAATTTACACTGTGCATKTCATGAATTTTAGGCATATGTGTTTCCAGAAGGGCAAACTCGGAGTTTCCCAAACAGACAACTGTCCTCAAATATGATCTCAAATGCTACAGCCCAACTGGGTTCCCTGCACAGAAAGCAGACTTAACATGCTCTCTATTAGAACATACTAGAATTGTAGAATTTTTCTACTAAAACAATACCAAAACTTCATTTCTAATGCGGTCATAAAGCCATCCTTTAATTAAATTTTTAATTTATTTTATCCTATTCAATTGTAAGCTGTTCATTAATAAAGTTAAGAAGCTGCAAGATGAGCTTATAAAATTCTTGACATTTTCTTGTTTCATTTATAAAAAAGGATGTATAATGACACACCTTTTTTGAACCAGCTCTTAGCAATTGAAGGTCTTTCCTAATAAAAGTTTATTGGTTTCAACACAAACAGAAACGTATAACTGTATATGTTGTATTATATGTTATAATGTATATATGCTGAACTAAACTCATATTTCAGACTGATAGATTGTGAAGACATATGTTCTTCACTTCATCTGTAATGTATTTTAGAATATTTTATCAAGAATGCTTAACATGTGAAGCTACAAAAGAATRCTATCAATATTTTAATATCTAGGAGACTCATTATACGGTCCCATGTTTTGTAAATTAGTCTATATAAAATGTGCAGAGACACAACATGTCCAAGTTAGCAAGTGAACCATGACAGGTTTGATTACAGGAACTGTTTTTGACAATATATGAACTTACATCAGCACTGGCCTTACCAGTGTGGTACTTTTGGAAAGTAAAATGGACCTGTAAAATGATGATTTTTACCTACAAGACAAAATACCAAATGAGAAATTGGTAAAAACAATTCAAATAATTTGCAGTGAAGACATTACAGATGCTGCARTGAAGGCAAGACCTCTCTATACGTATCCCTCCAAGTGAAGATTTGTCCCTTTGTCCAGAAAATGTAATACAAAAACACACCACATAATCAATTAAAGGAAATGTGCTAGTTTGTCTTCCACTTGATGAATAATTAACATGAAGCTAATTAAGAGGAAAAATGTTAATGCATTCAACAGTGAATTTTTTAGCTACTCCTGTATATGTTTTAGCAATTCAATGTATGCAAAATAATGTATTTTGGAAGAAAAGGRTACTAGCTGAAAACATCAGATGTGCTTAAATATAATGCCCATTATATGTTATTGTTTTGCGACTAGAGAGAACTTGTAGCTGGAGAAAGRGTGTTGTAAAAACTCCGTACTCTCCTGCACTGAATTACATAAAAGTAACCAGAATCTAATTTGAAATTGAAATTCAATTAAAAATGAGATAAAGCAGAAGCTTAGACCTCTCTTATACATGGGACTTCCTCCAGCTTTATCCTTTGCATTGTCAAAACTCAAACAGACGGAGCAGAAGGAGTGCATTCAGTTCTGAAACCGAAGCCAGAACAACAAGCAGAAGATCCAGACAATCTGCTGTGTTCCTCACAAGGAGAATTTACAAATAGTGGGAATGTTTTTAATTGTCCGTCTCTCACTAAAAGAAAGGAAAATAGCTTAATGGCAACACGAAGTCAGAGAAATCTAGACTATTGTGTTAATATGCTGTATACAAACAACAGGTGCAAAAGATCAAGCAAGYACCAAAAACTAGCATACTATAAAATAAAATTAAAAGAAAAAAGACAAAACCCCTTTGAGAGAAGTATTGTGGCACATCCACTAGCATAAGTACTCGTAGGTCTACTGACCAAGATGATATCAAGTGTTTATTTAGAAGCTATTTCTCAGCTTTCAGCTGTTGACTGGGGCTCCTTTTTCTCACTTCTCCCCTATTCACTGCAAGGTAAATGCCATAGTAAATACATCTGTGAACTGTGGAAATGCTGTCCGTGTGTGTGTGTAACAATATAGACTTATGAACAATATAGGCTTATGAAGTGCAATTCATATGCTCACAATCCTGCGTAGGCCCYTGTACCCATTCCCGTACCCAACATTAGGAAAGGTTGATACTGACTGAATTTTGATGTCACTATTGTGCTTAAAAAAGAACAGGGAAACAAACTCTTCTCCAAGCCTTMTTTTAGACTTTATATTCTTCACTCCTTGTTCGTGTACAGTCAATGGGATTTACTTGCAAACTGTAGCGCAGGGCAACATATATGCAGCTAGTGGGCATGTGAACTTTCATGCCCAATCTAACGTATACTGAAGAGGGAACATCTATGAAATATATGTGTATTTAAATGTGGAGATTATAAAATCATCTTCATAATTATCATTCCCCTGCTACTTTCCAAGATGCTCTTGGAGGATCAAAACACAGCTGTTTCCCTACTGAGAATTTTCACACTTA
This sequence comes from Eudromia elegans, assembly GCA_003342815.1. Lineage (NCBI taxonomy): Eukaryota > Metazoa > Chordata > Aves > Tinamiformes > Tinamidae > Eudromia > Eudromia elegans. Next base: position 2,527,948 of record PTEX01000020.1, read on the forward strand.
GACAAGCCCCAGGTTTGTTTCCATCCCGGCCAACAGACGGCACAGAGCTACTGCTCCCTGGGCATGGGAGAGCTCTGACTGTTGACTGTTACTTCGGAAAGAAGGCTAAAAACTGACATCCTGTTTGAATACAACTGAAGAAGAAAAAAAAAGGAAAAGGACTTCAGTCAATTCAAATGACAGTTTTACAAATCTTGACTGTTTTCCTTGAAGCCAAGTCCAGCTAGCATTCTTTTCYCCAATTTCTACAAAAACATCAGCATTTGAAACACCAGTGTGGGCTTAAGGAGGAAATGGTTTCTCACCATATGAACTGTATGCATAATTTCAAGAAAGGAAATGGCATGTTACTTTATTCACATATATTCACATTCATTTATTCACATGAAAAGAAGGACATATTCTCAGCTATGATTGACATAAGGTACGAAGAGGATTTCTTCTGTAAAAAGGCAAACAAATTATGAGTACTAGGAAGCAGTAAGGATGTTTATTAACACTCCTTTATCTTCACCCTCCTGCCCACCCCGTCACCCATGGAATGATATTCCAAATCCCTGACACAAAAATGCTAATATATAATATCAACCATACGTTCTCTGCCATTCCCATCTGAACCACCAGCACTGCAAATGTAGTCATTTTCTTTCTAGAGGGAGATAGCAAACATGCATGCTTGTTCATTACCTTTATTTGGCACTCAGATCTCGGTGAAGTAGAAGTTGTGCCATTTAGCACATTCCCAGGCTCTCAAAATACATTCTTTCTAAGGACAAAGAAAAGCCAGAATTGTCTGAACTGACTTAAGACACTTTACAGGCCTGAATCTTCCTGTAAGACTGTTGTTTAATACRTATGATTATTTAGGTGAATGAGGTTAACTACACTGAGCAAGGGGAGGAAATTAAAATTATGATCTTACAGGTTCAAATACATCTTGATTGAGTTTTTTAATACATTTCCCAGAAGATTACTGGCAATGGCTAGTCATGCCTAAGTAAGAGTAGCTTTCAAATGTTGATATCAAGGGACAACATCATGCTCATTTTATTTTGCAAGTTCTAACACTGAATGAAACAGGCCTGTGGCTCTGAGACCAGGGAAAGGAGCTTTATAAAATTATTTCTCAAAGAACTGCTGCATGTTGCAAAGTACTCTAAGTTTATAAAGAATTGCAGGTAACTTGAAAGATTATTGAATATCTGCGCTGGACTCAGAAAGTATAAATTCCCTATCACAGAAAGGCATAAGGTGAGGGAGTGATGCGTGAACCTCGAAGGTTCAGCAAAAGTGGAGCAATTGTAATTAATCTTAACTGACTCGTGACTCAGTACCTCACTGCAGCCCAGGGTGGGTGACAGAGAGGYCTTCCTGGGAGAGCAAAGTGAGTAATTTAGCGCCCCTTGAAATCTATTCGGAGACTTAAGAGTGAAGTCTGACTTAGCAAATGTCATGGTGCTTACAGAATGACTAAAAGTGAGCCAATGTCCTGCTGGTGACACRGGAGACAGGATTCCCTCCTGCCTATTTACCAGCATTAGCTGCAGAGCACTTTCCTTGATCCCCCAGTCAAAGAAAATTCCCATGCTGTCTTATGGGCCCTACTCGCTTTGTTTCATAGACTTAAAGGCAAAACAAGCCAGRTATACAAAGATGTATTTATGTGTTCCTGGAACTTTGCACAAAAAAAATTACAGGGATCTACACAGGATGAGTCATATCTGTATAATATGCTCGTGGCATTGAGGGCTTGTGTGGTGTTTCCTCATGGATGAATCTTCACAAAGGGATGGAGAGAGCAAAGATAGGGCTGAGGGAAGGGCTGGGGGCAGAGAAGACTGTGGACTCCCAAGCTGTGTGCAACAAGCAGTCTTTATACCAGCTGCCCACAGGAGAGGCTATGGGGATGCCCTCCACCAAGGGGGGCAGTGCAGACCATGCAGGCCTCACAGCTCCGCAGAGCAGGGAAGCAGCCTGAGGTTGAACTGCCAGTTAGAGGATGTGGTTGTACAGTATGAGAAACTGATATTAGGTTCTAACCTAGATTTGGTAGTTAATTGTTCCAAAAGATTTTGATTTGATTTGAACAGACAATTTTTAAATTTTTTATTTAAAGTAAATACATGATGTTTGGAAGAATTTAACCAATTAAGCTTGGCCAGAAGCCAGTCCACCTTGGCCTGTGATTGTTTCCACCTTTATTAGTTGAGAAACTCTGGACTGGTTCAATACTTCCTTGGTGGACATTGACACACATGACAAATGCTCAGCGAGGTGCTGTTTCTGAGAAGGCTCTTCCTTGTGAATCCTTGTGATAATRGGTCACAAAACGATTGAGAAGCATGGGGAATCATGTAGCTACTGGATATATCCCATTTCAGATAAAACCCTATCTGTTATTTAAAGTTCTGATAAGGATGTGGGTTGTTTAACCATGTGGACGAGAAGGACCAGCTCCTGCCTTTGAAGACCCTTAAAGTAGTTTTTGACATGTTATGATGAGAGGAGAGCAAGACTGACAGAGTGGGTTTAGAGAGGAAGGGCAAGGAGAACACGAACAAGATGCTCTGTCAWCCATGAATAAATAAATAAATACATGATCTATACATAATTTATACAGAGAGACCGGGTATTTAGATGTTTAGCTTTCAATTCTCTTCCCAGAAGCTGGTTTTTCATTGCTTTCTGGTGACAGGGCCTTGTTATAGATGAAGAACTGTCTCAGAGAGCAAAGTTGCTGCTTCTGAAGTCAGCGTCCTTAAGTTCAAGGCCTGCTGATCACATGCTGATGGTGCTCTCTCTCACCCAAGGTTTCGTATTACCGAAGCCACCTTTCATGCTCTTGTAGTAACTGCCATAATCAGCCACAGAAGTGCCTGTATTCCAGCAACATCAGAAGCAATAAAAGTCAAATCATCAAAGCCAATTAAGAAATATMACTTAGTCTAAAGCACTCTAGCAGGCCAAAACATCTGTGCAGCCAGCTGTTTGTTTTACAAAACAGATGCGACAAGATGTTTGAATCTGGTGKTGTTTATTCATTGGGAGATTCTGAATGAATGGAATCACTGGCTATAAAGACTTTATATCTTCACCCTTGTTTGTTCCTCTGCTATTGCCTAGCCCAGAGGTCAGATGCATGGCATTGAGAGAATCCCATCTGCCAGGACACTGAAAATCTAGTAACTCTGCTGAAAGGACTCTATAAAACCAGTTCAGGGAATAAMAGCTCTCTTGAAAATTAATGTTTAACTCTTATTGAGATCATATAGAGCAACATGGAATACCAATTTATTCTTGGTGTCCTTGTTGAACATAATTCTTACAAACTTATATGATACTCMTGTGTTACAATGTGATTTTTAAGATTTGTGATTTCAGTGCAAGTCCCATTTTTGGTGTCAAATGATTTGTGAGAACCTCATTCTACCCCTAACCTCTTATCCACTGAGTTCCTATCTGTTCTGGTTGCAAAGAAAAACCTGAAAACATAACCCATATTAAGTCTCAAACAGCAGACGGCAAACAGAAATACACAACATTTTTTTTTTAATCTCCTGATTTTTAGCGCTTAGAGTTGGCAATATTGCAGCAGGAACTTGGTTTGAATGAAGMCTGAGGGCTGAATGCCAACTCGTTCTTCCTCTCTCTGCAGAAAAGCAATGCCTGGAAATGCCTGGAAATTAAGGGCCTGATTCTCAGCTTCATTCCAGACAGCTGATGCTGCCTCACTCTGTCTGTAAGCCTAGATCCAAATATTCACACATATTTCAAACTAAGTCCCAATCCAAGCAGTACAAATAGTCTCTCTCTTTAGAAGAAGCTAAGTTCAGGTCCAAAACTCTTATTTCTGTAATRTATAAAATCTGGATCCCTTCTAAATAAGGATATCTCTTAATTTAGGCTTATCTCTAAGGCTTCTGAAACAGAGTAGGCAGAATAATTTTTTCTTCACCATGGCTCCTCCAAGGGCTGCTAAAGGGGTACGATGCAGCAACAACTGAAAAAGCACTTCCTATCCTGAGTAAAATGGCTTCATAACCTTGACTGTAGTTCTTCCTCAAAACAAGCAATAGCTGGAATGTAGTAGGACAGGAAAAAAAAAGGTTTATCACTTTCCAAAAGCCTATGATTTTTGGTGGTGTGTCTACTGGTAATTCCAGATATTAGTATAATCTTCTCTCCTTTTGAATCAAAAGAAATTCCTTTGTTTCTTAAGTGATTATTGGGAGAAAGAAAAAAATAGTGTCATTAATCCCACACATCACCCCAAAACCTCTCTGTATTCAGACATACGAGGGCACCAGAGGTGAAATGTGAATATGCACATTGCTGTGTTGTCCCAGCAATGTTTTCTAGGTTGCTCAAATAGCCCAGGCTCAGAACGTACAGCAAGTATGTGACATCTATCTGCTTCCAGATCTACAGCTCAGTTTTGTAGCTCGGGGCTTCAGTGTCCTCTGACGAGCCATAATGTAAATTTTGAAGAATAAAAACTACTGTAGAATTSTTTTCGTATTAATTGTTATGTGGAAAGTTCTTTCATTGTCATTGCCGACAGTGAAAAGTTTGCTTGGTCACGTGAAATGGAACTTGTGCTGCAGCTTTTTGAGGGTTGTCTCCTGACAACCCTTGCATTAACCCACAATACAGTCAATTATAGATTTAATTTGTTCAAGAATCAATAGAAAAAGAAGAGAACTAGCACAAAGTCTGCTCAAGTTTGACTGCAATGGTTCATAAGCATGATCCAGGTGTTGTCCATCACGTTCTCCAACACAACAGCAGGTGAGCTTGCTTTACATGCTACAGACATCATTTTAGCAACAGGTTTATCTCGATTTGGAGTACTTTCTAGCGTAAGCGTCTCCACCAGTTTCCGCAGCACAACCTCGCACACGAGGAACAACAGAAGCTGGCCGCTGTTGTTGTTAGACTGACCTCACTCATTGATTCACTGGCAAGCACGAGGTTTCTGCAGCCCAGGCATGTCACCTCTGCTGCTGGAGTTTGCTGTCACTGAAATACTTTCCATCAAAGGGAAAGCTCCAGACACCAGAGCATGAGCACTGGCTGTCAGCTTGAACTCCTGCAATATTTAACCCCTTCCCTCCCCGCCGCAACAGGTCTGCAAATGAAGCTGTTTCTGTTCTGTTTTGTTAGGCCACCTCCTGAGACAGTATCCAAGTGTAAGTGTTAGACTACGGTAGAAAAATGCAGTAGAAAAACAGATAAACTGGCAGCAGATTGCATAAACTCTGCTACTGGTCAGTTTTATCTTCTAGTAGCCTGCCTGTGACCACCAAATAAGATGAGTATTACCATAGATTCAAATGCTTACTGCTTTTGGTGGAGCGAGATAGAAAATGATATCAGACAGCACTGACAGAGCAGTGAGAGGATGTTACCAAAGCTTCCCTAAACCTATAGATTTCACTGCCACCCTCTCCCTTGCGGAGATCTCACAGGAAAAGAACGTCATTCACGCATACCCATACCCTGTGACTGTATACACTGGGGAAGYGTGCCAGGACACAGTTGTGAAAAGCGTTGGAGAGAAAATCTTTATGGAGAAAGGCTGCAAATTTTACCCATGCTGCCTGAAGCACAGTCATTGCTCCTTGCAACCTGTGTCAGTGCACAAAAACGGAGCTGTTAATTGGCCACAATTTTGGGATCCTGGCTTCTTATCAGGAAGAGTCTGCTGACTGCTATACCTTGAAAATACACATGAGCTCACCTTCGGGCCAGATATGTGCAGGTCTTGGCTGCGTGTCATTTGTGAGCCTCGTGCATGTCACATGCTTGTGGCACGACAAAGGGAAGACAGGTTCTGCCTCCAAATGATATCCGTATGTTCTCTCTTGTACAATTTTAGATATCACATGGCAGTGGGTGTCAGGGGCATTTCACATGGGGCATCGTGTGTGCAGTTACATTAATGCCAAAGGACCAAAAGCTATAAAAAAAAAAAAGATTGTGATTSCTCAGCTAAATAAGTAACACCAGTTAGCCTCGCTTCTGTACCTTGCAAGCATGAATCATGCCCAAACAGATCCACACAGACACTGAACATTACACTGGCCTGGATTGACCCTCCAGGCTTGAGTGCATGCTATTCTCTCATGGTAAATCCAAGGCCCTGTACAAAGTTTCAGAACTGAAGGGGACTGGGAAAGTTAAGGTTTTTAGAAGAAAGTATAAGAAATACTTAAGGAAAGACACACAGACATGTTTCCATAATTTCACAATGAAAGAATCACACATAGGGTAGAACTAAAATTTGAAATACCAGGTATCTAAATTCATTCTTATTTAGTAACGTAAATGGATTAATCTATAGAGCAGCTGAGCAGCTGCAGCTCTCAGTGACCTGCCCAACACCTGCCAGTGACTCAGTGAAGATTTAACTGCCCAACTTTGGAAACATACGTGAAAAACAGCAGCTTTGATACTAAAGCCTCGAGCTTACTTTYCAGACAAACAGAATTTTGTTAAGAAAAAGAAGGCATTCACTGTAGTGGGGAAAGAAACAGCAGTGGAAAAATTAGTAACAGGAAAATGTAAAAGATTTGTTTCTGTTATGATAAGCACACAGGAATTTTAACTTGTGTGAAGCTTATTCAGTCTCCCTCATGATGAAATTAGGATGAAAAGGGAATTAGTGTTGGGAGTGGGAAGCACAGAGAGAGATAAAAAAGCTTGTAAGCATTCCAAAACATTTCAAATTTAAATAAAATCCACTTCTAGTAGGTTCCATTTCAWTTTTTTTCCTAACTTGTATTCCTGTTAATGCTTTCCAGCTAAGCAAGCTAAGAGCAAAGCATTAAATCATTGCTCCCTAACTTTACTCCTTTCTAAGAACTCATTCTTTTGTGTAAATAAAAATGGTTTAATGTGTGCAGAGACTACCCAATTCCCTACAAAAGCATATGAGTGTCTCAAACTCCGGGCACATGATGGAGGCAATATYGAGAGATGAGTCCTGAGTCAGCACGCTCAATGAAATATTTCTAACCTTTGCAAAGGGCAGTTCCCTTAGGTCAAGCTGAGGTCACTAGAGCAACGCAGGGAAACACAAACAGGGAAGAGGATGTGGTGGCCCTGACTTCCAGACTTGATTTATGGATGCCCCACTTTCTTTTCCAGCATTTCAGGGAACTCTTACACTGAAAATCTAAGCTAATTATCTGAAAATAACATCTGTTACGTTCAAGCTCCAAAGCACACACCTCCCAGGAAGAAGCATCAGAAAAACACTGGTTATTTATACATCATATATTTTAACTAGCTGGTGGCAGCTCTGGAACCATAATGATTTCTGGATTTCTGTGTCCCTCCTCACACAGCAAGAATTCATGGCTCATTCAGGAGGCATCAGAAGAGCAGACRTATCTTGAAAATATCCTCAGCTTTAACAAATTTGGTGGGATTGAGAACGCAGCTTTGTAATAGACCACGTGGGACWGAAGATGCCAGCCATTAAAAAAACAGGTTTGCCGAATATACTGCTGAGTTGCTTTTTCTTTTGCTAAACTGTGGGTCTGCTGCTATACAAAAGCGTTTTCAAGAACTGGCCTGATGAAGCACTTGCATTCTTTCTTCCCATAAAAAAAAGCAGACCTGGCACAGGCACAATAAATAAAAATAACAAGCATATGATGCCCAAGATGCATGTGAACATTAAGTGACGTTGGCAGCCCCCGCAAATAGAACTCCAGTTAAAAATAGCCTTTGTCTAAATGTGGAAAGTGAGTAAATATAGTAGCAGTTTCAGCTTACTATAGAGGCTTACAAGCTCCAAGTAACAGAGCTTATTATAGAGCATGTGCGTCAGAGAAGGGAAGAAAAAGGGAGAAAAGACAACGCACTCTGCAATTAGTATCTACAATGAGACATAAATTAATTTTTTCCTCTGTTATTTTTCTTGTTGTTTAAAAAATGGACAAACGAAGAGCATTTTGAAATGCAGATGTCTTTGTGTTGTAACAGTGCTAAAGAAAAGAGGGAGGGAAAAAAAAAAAAAGGAATTGAGGAGGAGAAAGATGAAACTAGCACCAAAAAGCAACACGGARAGCTTTCTGCACAAAGAAGGGTGCCAGAGAAAACGCGACGCAGGAGAGAGATTTTGATCTCGGTCTGCCTGAGACAAATACGCAGCGCAGTGACCTGACTGGAGGGAGCTCTCCCGGATCTGCGTGCGCTTCTTTGACTGGCCATAACCCGGAGAGCCAACTTTCGGGCTGACTGAAAAGAAAGCGACGTCAATGCTTTCCCCTGGCGCTGCTCAGTCTTTACTTTCAAGGAAATTTCACAAGTTTCTAGTGACTGCAGAACTGGCTTCACTGAAAAAAAAAAAATATATGAGGTGTTTTATTTCATAAGCAGYATTTCACTGTGAGTGCCCACAAACAGAATCCGTGAGACAATTTATACGCGAGGAAGAGACCTGCTGTGGAGCACAGTAACATCCCCCAGACATTATCTTCACAGATGAATCTTCAGGCAATCAATCAGGTGTGAGAGTGGGAAAGTTTGGTTTTGCTTCTTTCAATTTTTGCAATTCAATTAAAGCCAAGAAAAAAGCTTCCCAAAGCTACAAGTCCTCCTTCACTTCACACAGATAAAGGGTGCTATTCACGGGATTCAGTGAGCTGCTTTTTCTGTACTGGTTTATCTTCTTACTTTGGATTGAGAACAATAGYGTGACGGTGCATAACAGAAATATAAATGTTTTGGAGGGTTAAATGGTATGCAGCCTGATCTAAAAGTTGTGGCCGAGCAAGAGTTGTCAGCAAAGTTGCCTTATTCAAGCGGCATGATAAACAAATGCTATAAATTCCCAAGTAGAGCCTAAATTAGCTTTTGGCATAGTGCATCTCTCTAACAAGTTAATTTTACTGCTCCAAGGAATACCCTTATATGGTTCACTTAAGTAATCATGCTAAATGAATGTTTAAGTGAGAATGCTTTGCCAAATGCAAAGCAAGAACCATATATAACCTCTTACACAACTASCTAACACAGCAGTGCTGGCCAGTTTCCAAAATTCTGGATTATGTACAAATTATATCTGCTAACTCCAACTAATACATGAGTCAAAAAGAAGCTACCTGGAAAATACTAGCATGACTGTTTAGAATTAATAATTTTGCATTTGTCATGGTCTGTCTTCCTCATAACTGTGCAAATGAGACCTCCTCTCCCTCCCCGCCCCCCTCTGCATATTTCCAGTATTGTTTTGGCAATCTCCTTTAGTGCCATTGTTTTACTGAGAAAGAAGGAATAAGCAAGGAAGGAAAAGAGAAAATATGCCAAAGGYTGCAGTAATTAGCTCAAAAGAAAATTAACCTTCTTCTAGCCTAATGCATCACTGTTCTAGTATTTGTGCTGTTCTTGTGGTATTCCCAGCTTGCAGCCAACAGGGAAGATACAGAATGTATTCAGGAAAGGARTTGCAACACGTGTAATCTTAGTGCCGGGTGCTGCTGATTTTGCCCTTGCAATCCCAGCTACCTGCAAAAGTGACAAATTAAACTCGTACAGATAACTGAATAAGCTCAAACAGACCTGTCTGTGTCTATTACTGAGCATTCGTGCATTGTGATAAAATAACCTGCGAGAGATGTTATTTTGGTTTGTGCTAGAGAGTGCTGTTGAGTTCTTGTATTCACCATGAATGTTTGTCAGCGTGCCCTAAAAGTGTTGCCATAGTGATTGTTTGGGTATCACAGCACAGAAGAAGCTGAAGTACTTACTAGCCATGTCTGAAATCTCGTGTGCTGGGTAAGAGAAAAAAAAAGAAATCAGTAGCTGGCATTTGTCAGAAATTCTGCATTCTGGTTATTACTGGAGCTCTGGTTTTGGAGGAATTCTGAGGTTTGAGTTTTACTGTCCAGAAAATGARAATGAAGAGGGTGAGAGGAAGGGAATGGTAAAAAAAAAAAAAAAAAATGTTATTACATCTGAAACTCCTTCAGCTCGAGCTATTGCAACAGTCTAAGAATATTTTTTAAAACTAATATTTTTAAAAACTAATATTTTTTAAAACTAATATTTTTTAAAACTAGATGCTAAGCAGTGATGATTATCTTCAAAAGACTTTCTTCTGGACTACTTACTAGATACTTAACATGATGTAATGGGAACAAGAGGGAATAGTCATCTCCTTGTAAAAACATCACAGATTTCCAMGTTATTACACCACAGACTTTCAAATGGTTACGGCTCCATTTTGTATCTTTTTTTGTGATGGAATGATAAAGGGAACATAAGAAACACCACAAATAAGTTTATACATTAGTCTTTCTACTCCAAGTTGGATAAATGCAGAAATGCAGCTCATCAAACTAGGCTGCACATTCAGTGTGAATATTAACCAAAAGGCAGATGTAAGCTAATTTAAGGAAATTAGTGCACCATCTCACCATAGTACAAAGTAGTAAAAAAATAATTTAGCTGCTCAAATGTTTGACCTTGCCAAATTCTCCAGTCAATCTAGTATCTGTATGGAGACTCTGCACAGCCTTAAGGCTTAATATCAAATTGGGACGGGTTTGTGTGCTAGCACGCCCTGAGACATGATGTTAGGTACACCTGGGACATTAAGCAGCACTCCTGGAACGGGCTGGCGTGTCCGGATAGCACAGTACAGCACAGTCCYGCACAGACACTGGCCTGTGTGCTAGGGGCAGCCTAGCTGCCTCCGCTGTGGGCTGTGGGCTTCGGGCAGCGCGCCACGCTGACGGGCTCTCCTGCTTCTCACGCTTGGAGCTCGCTCAGGGCTGCTGCGGGAGCTGCCTGCCGGCGGTGATTTAGGGGAGCTGCAAGGTGTTGGGCAGCTTTCTTCATTCACAAGTCTCTTCTTTTGCTCCGCTCAGCCGTCAGCTTTCTCTGAGGCGATAGAGGCTTCCACTTCTTCACGTACAAGGAATCCAGAGTTTTGGTGAAAAACAGCTTTGTTTACTTTAGACTTTATTTACTTAAAACTGTGAAATTGGCCCGTTTCTGGTGAAAGGTGCCAGGCGAGCAACTTGGGGAACTGAAACTCTTTATTCTCTCTGGAGCTCATTTGCACCCCACTGGAGTCAACGACAAGCCCCTAATTGACCGATTTTCTGGCTCCTGGAGGAGGCCTTGCAGAGCCGGCGGCGGCAGCTGTGCAAACTCTGCCCAGCGCGCCTCGGGAGGWGAGCTCGCGTGTGCGCGCCCGAGGCTCCGCTAGCCTGGAATCCCACCCCAAAACCTGCCGGCACCCAATGAAAACCGGGCAACTAGCTAACGATTAGCTGGAGTTTCTTCTTCACATGGTGCTTTGCTGACTTGCAAGTGAGCAACACAAGGCACCCTGAGGTAAAGTAACGTGCCTACAGCKCTCAGGGCCTGGGATTGAACTGAGGGGCTCATCTATATTGTAGGGACCTACACACGGGGCTACCCTGTGATGCTTGTCACGTTCAGAGGGCCCATTTTTCAGCTATGATTCAGGACAGCTGCTCAGGACTTTCCTTTGGAATTATTCTTATCTATTTCCCAAATAGAACTCCACATCGGTATTTATTTATTTATTTATTTATTTATTTATTTATTTATTTATTTATTTATAACAATTTCCTTGGTAAAACTGGAATCTGATTAATGAGGAGAAAAGCAAAAGGCAGGAAAAAAAAAAAAAAGAAGAAAATTGGTGTGAAATTCCCATCTCTCTCTCCCTTTAAGGGGCTTCTGKGGGCAGGGAGTGGTTTTTGAAAATTTTCCAAGGAAACTTTCACAGGAGATTCTCTTTAAAAAAACAAAACCTTTGCAAGCTTTATTTTCCATTCACATTTGGCTGCCAAGAAGCTTTCCAAAGTTCCTTCTGGTCAGTTTTTACCGAGTAAGTTTGGGTTCAAGTTGTGCGGATTGTGAAAACTCTCTTCGTCATAAGTCTTTGAGCTATCCAGGCCTRGTTAGCACATGTGATTTCTCCCTGGGTAGCTGACGAGTAACTTTGTTCGCAAAACTGATAAAAATCCTCTTTGCAGACAAATGACAGAAAAAGTGAAGGTCYATCATTAAAAAGGGTGGAGATGAAAAGCATGGCCATGCAACAGGAAACTCATGCAATTGAGGATTGTTGAGCATTGGATCGTAAGAATGAATTTGAAGTTAGCTAAAATCAATTGTATAGCTAGTAGGAGGCTCAAGAAGGTAGCCAAAAATGTAGTCATGAAAGGAACAACAAAATTATTTCACCCAGACAATATTTTCTCTTATTTAACAAAATCGCTGTAGAGTAGTAGTACATATTGGTAATATGTTCTTATTATTCAAACATTCATTCAGCAYCACATAGTCTGCAAAGACAATACTMRAGCTAGGAAAAGGCTAGAGGAAAAAGCTAGCTTAGAAAAAGGCCTAGGCACTGTGTACATGCTTCAGTTTTCTGCTATAATAAGAATACTGTGTCTGAAAGGTTAGCTTCACCATAGCTCTGTTTATTGGCATGTAAACAATTCCTTTCTTCCTCTTACATTATTACTACAGAGGTTTCCCTGAGGAARATATTTGTTTAATAATTGACTTACAGCAGAAGTTAGAATGAATATTAGAATATTAACCAGGGTCACTTTGGAGGGAAAGCCTGCAGTGGTACACCGAAAGGTGTTCCACGCGCCAGCTGACTTGCCATGTTTATTACATCTCATGAGCTACCTYGTGACAACAGCTTCCACACAGAAATAAATTAGGATTTTATTACCACCTTAAACCAAGGTTGGCACCCATGGAAAAACAGCGATTTACCCCCTCTATTCCAATAAGCAGCATATGTGGTGCACAGATTAGTAGTGTAACAGGAGGGGAAGAATCAACTTCACATTAGAATAAAGCTGTTGCATGGTCAACCTCATTTGGGATGGGGTATCAGTATAAGTGATTTTGAAGACCTGGTTCAAAGACGGCTGAAGTCATAGAAAATATTGCTATTGATTTCACTGGGAGGCCGTGATAAAATCAGCCTGCACATGTTATCCTTCATATAGGATGAGGCATCACTGAACAAGATTTGACAAGAGGCTTGAGAGCATGGAGGCCTGGGAAGCAAGCTGAAAAATAAAGGGTAGTTTAGACTGAGGCAGCGTTTGTTGTATTGACCTCTTTTTCTTTATCCTGTCTGTGTCTTGGACTGACAAAATAGAGCCTGTGTCTGCTGATTTTCTCCTCTCAGAATGCCATTTGCTAAATTATCAGTGTGTTCATTTTTATCTGTTGGTCTTGTTTCCTTATTTCTTGATGTAATGAGTTGTCTAATTACTGCGACACCAATTCCTTAAGGAACTTCAAATAATTACATCTGTGTATTTTGATGAGATCCTGAAGAGTTTGGGGGAGGTTTACTTCAGGCTCAATAGCATCAGGTGCCTCATGATACACACACTTTCTGCCAAGATCTCCCTTTTTTCCTACTTGCTGAAACATTTGGAAACAAAAAATATGTCAAACCTAATTAAAACAATCACCCAAGTGCTGGATCTGACTCAGGGGTTGTCGTTGTCATTTTAAGAGCTGCTTTCTCTGCACGTTTGTACAGAACATGTTRTTTTATTTAGAATCTTCATGTTTAGTGAACCCGTGTTTTACTTTTTCCTTTCTTTCACTTCAAAAAGGGCCAAATTATAAAATTACTCTCTCTATATTTATGTAAACTCAGAGGAATGACAGAAATAGTGGTATGCCAGAAAAGCTTGCCTTATTTTGTTACAGGCTATATACATCCATGACCTGCAATATAGTATTGCTTTTGTATTGCAGAAGCAGAACTGCAGTCCWGTTTTGCCTTCCACTGAGCCACGCAGGAGGGCAGGGGAAGCTGCGTAGAAATGGTGGTGCTCAAAGAGGGAGGGGGACACCAGCAGTAGAACTTGGCTTCTGTGCTGGTCTCTACATCAGGCCAGTTCATGAGACTTGGTGCCTTTTGATAATGGTGTCACCTGAGACACCCAGAACACAGGATACTGTCCTAGTAAATCTTGCATTTGCATAGAAACAATACTTAGCAAACATGCAGCTTCCCCAAGATCCCCCTCCCAAAAAGCAGCCATGAACCATGTGCATATCATGGTTGGATTCACCCCTTCTAGTATCAGAGGCATATACATGTGCTAATCACCTAAACTAAGCAGAAAGAGTCATTTCATCTCATCCTAGTGTAGCTAGTGTAAAATAAGCCATGTAAATTAAACCAGAGAAACACCTTTCTCCTTCTTCACGAACTACAAAGGGAGTCTTGGAAGAAGGAAAAGAGATAAAAAGTCACATGAGTTGCATCCTTTTCCTGTTAAGAAACAGAAAAGAAGGGCAGGGATGTAAATATACCTAACTGCACGGTAGATAGACTTCATTTTCTATAACCTTTGGTCCTTCTTATTAGTACATATATCCATGCAAGTAGAGGKTTTTTTAAAATATTAATACTTCCTAGCATATGTTCTAAATAAGTAAGTGGAATTAAATGTAAAGTGGAAATATGTAAAAATATTTCGTACTGGGATTATTAATCTCTGTGGTATTCAGCTACTTCTTMGCAACACACATTCCCTGAGGAATTCTCTCAATCAGAACTCACTTCTTGGTCTCTGAGTCCTTCTGGACATATTGAATTACACACGATGCATGAAATATACCTTGGGGCATAACTGGGGGGCAATCTGAGAAGACATCGGGGGTGGTTTTGTACATATACTGTAAGCAGATAAACTGCGCTTAAAATCATCCACTTGGAATTCCAGTGTTCTTGAGGAAGTCGCTGCTTGAGATCAGCAGGAAATGTCTTCCCGCTGAACACATCTAAGTATCAACAAACAGCTTGTGCCATCAGCAGTAAGGTCCAATTGAAACACAGTGATGTGTGTTCCATGCAAATATGTATTATCAGATGCAGGGCTTCTCCTTTTAATTACATTAAAACCATTGATTAGAAAGGTCAGAGAATAGCTAAATGATTGGAAGATTAGGTGATTTCATTCATGCGTCATGTACAGAGTTGCACAAAAAGCTGTACTGAAATTAAGGAGGGGGTTCACCTGAGAAAGCATTTAGAGACACATAATCAATATTTTATTGGTGATCTGGGCATGTTGGAATACGCTGGTGTGTGGTAAAGGGATTTGATAAATAGATTTTAACTCCACATTTGAGTAAATTTTAGTCACTCAAATGGTCCCTTATCTGAAAACTACGGTTTGTGTCTGACTAATCAACACATTACAGGGTAATACTGCATTGACCCACAACCATGGATATGTGGGGCTTGTGTTCTAGCAAGACTCTCTAGCCTCATCTTTTTCAAGTCTTTCTCTCTGGCCTCTGGGCAAAAAACCTGTGCAGGCAATGAAAAATAGCACTATTTGTCTATTCTGTGTCCATGGAAGGGACCTTGGAGTTGTAATAATTGTATAAACAATGCAGTGCAGAGGATATACAGGGAGTGTACAGGGGATATACGGGTGCATACAGGGAAGGTCAAATCTAGCCAAATGCAAGTATTGCTGTAAGCCTAACCCCCTTTATGCTGCTACTAGCCCCTAATCTCACCTAATTTGTAAATGTTTTTACAAATGACGACATTGCAAATGTTCTCACATTGCTGCATCCTAGCTAGTCACCCAGCCCTAGTTAGCSCTGTCAGCCCAGCATGCAGACCCAGCCTCAGCTTTCTGAACGGGAATATCCTGTTTAACTCCAGGAGATTAGCCAAAGCACCAGAGTTCAGGATCCATATCCCTCAGTGGCTGCTGAAGAGCAGTTAGGAGGGACACAAATATGACTCCCTTGTCACAGCTCTCTGCACCTCAGAGAGGGGCCTTTGCTCATGGGGCGCTTCACCGTTCACCACTCATGAGTTAAACATGAGTTAAAGGCACAATGTAGCACTCCATTTCAGCATCTAAAGTTTCCTGGATAATCTCTATTGTTTTACCCATTTAATAACAAATTTTCATTGTGGTTGCCAAGTTTCATAGGCCAGTTAAACATTTGGCAACACTAAACAATTAGCAGATTTTCATTTATGTAGCAGTAGTCTTTTGGCAACTACAGTGACTTTCAGGAGAACATTTCCTTGCCGGTTATTGATGTTATATGTATGTTAGGCATTTCCTAAAATAAATATTGATCGATCACTAGAAAGATCATTATTGAAAATGTTCACCTTTATTTCTTCCCAGAATGTTTTTCCCAAACCAACACAGYCTTCATTAGTCTGCTAGCAGTATTGATACCTCTTTTACTTCACTATGCTGGTCTGGTGCATTGAATGTTAGTCGCTTAAATAAGGAGTGGATATCTACCCTGCTCATATAAAGTAAATTTGGCTGAGGAAGGCACAAGCTGTAATCCACCTGTTTCTCATTCACAGAGGTGCCTTAACAGATGAAGAAGCTGGAAAAAATAAAAAAAAAACATGTCTTGAAGCACTGGGCCACCAGGCACATTCACACGGGTGAAACCTTGCTCCCTATGAAGCGAACAAGCCAGCCCGCACTCTGTTTATTTGAGCAACGAGCGGGACTTGAAAGTACCTAAAGTAACCTCCTTAGAGCGGAATGTAAACACAGGCTAACAAAAGCTTCTGGAAAATGGTATAAGTAAACCTTTCCCTTGGCTAACTGGGTCAATCTAATTGCTGTAAAATGACTGAGAGCTAAATATTGCAATTCCTGTGGGAATGTTAGARGAGGCATTCCAGCACTGGAAAGAGATCAAGTATATAAAGCAAGAGAAGAAGTGTCACATAAAAGTTAATTTTTATATTACCTTTTATATATATATATGTATATAGTGATTGTTATGTTGAGAGAAAGATTGCTGTTGAGTTGCATTTTCMGTTTAAGATCTCATATTGGTCTTCTCTGAAAATAACTTCCAAAATTATTTTGATATCAGTGTCAGCTAGGCCAAGAGGGAGATCTTCTATATAAG
This sequence comes from Eudromia elegans, assembly GCA_003342815.1. NCBI lineage: Eukaryota > Metazoa > Chordata > Aves > Tinamiformes > Tinamidae > Eudromia > Eudromia elegans. Next base: position 2,544,907 of record PTEX01000020.1, read on the forward strand.
ATCTATAAGATATTTTTAAAATGTGCAAAAATTAAGAGCTTGTTTGTTGTTCAATTTATGATAGTTAAATTTAGAATCAACTTTAAAATCCTGATTCTGTTGTGGAAAACGCCAGCCAAATAAAACATATAATGGAGGAAAAATGAGATGTGGTTTTGTGAAGTTCTTTCTTGGACTCTGTTGCAGATTAGCTACTTAGAATCCAAGTAAAAATATATAAATTTAGTAATACGTAACTTTGACTATAATTATTGATTACTGTGTCTGGGCTGATTAGTGCTGCACACAAAGCTCTGCCAAAGACCAAGTTATAGTAGAGATGAAGTCTCTAKCACTTTTCTAACAGATCTGATTTTTCAAACTACAGTTGGTGGAGGAAACTTCTTAATGAGATTGAAGAATTCTTATCAGAAACAGCTCACAGTGGAAGGGAAGAAGCTTTCTGGCTTTCACTGCATTTGTCTTCATTTTCTTTGTCTTATCTAAAATCAAGCTTCRGTAATATTAATTTTGGACTGAAACAAAATGTTCCGCTAAAGGAGAAAAAAAAAAAAAGCCAAAATAGAAAAAAAGCTGTGGCTTTGCTTTTTGATCAAACAATGTAATAAATTTTACACAGATGTTTCAATTAACTCGAATGAATATTTTTAAAAGAAGAAACATCTGCCTTTTTAGAAATGGTCTGTCAGAGGCCTATTGTGTTTTCACTAAAAGGTATTTGCTATTCTTGGTACAGAGAGGGACCTCTGCCCTGATCCTTGCTGTCATCTGTGGTATGAAGCTAAACAGTAGCACCTTCTCTACTCATAAACACAAGCTAATTTTTGAGGGTGCCTGCCAGATTGTTTCCTTTCCTTTTTCATGCAAAACCTGGGCACAAARTATGCTTTTATCTACATGTGCCCCTTGTGCAAGCAAGGGACAGGAAGGGGTTGCTTGCAGATAAGGTTGTCATTAGCCTCTGGGTTAGAATAATTTTTTTTCTCACAGGATAAGAGYGGGAGGGTAGCTGGAGAGAAGAAAACATCCAGTGAAGTTAGCAGGTAACACCCTTAAAGACAGCGGAAGGAATCACTTTTTCAAGCATCACAGCGTCGCTATGGAGTGCATTGCCATCATCCAGTGGCAACTGGGAAGTCAGGAAGGGTGAAAATAATGCAAAGAGGGATTTAAACCAGTTCACTGGCCTCTTATGTAGCTATCATATGCTGAAGTGTAAAGCTGGTGTCTGGATCAAGAATCCCGGTTCCAAGTTAACCTGACAAACTGCTGAAAAGTCTCTCTTCGTAATTGCCCCRTTCTACTTGTCTTTTCCTAAGCATCTGCTGCAGGCCCCTGTCAGTGAACGTGCGCTGAGCTGGCTGGACCTTTGGCCTGACCAGCTATAGCAGTTCTTATGGCATACGCTAAGGGGATGAGACCATCTCAGCCTGCACACCAGCCACTGAAGATGACAAGATGCAGAAAGGGAAGCAAAACGCACCCTAATTAATAGWGATGCAAGAGCAGCTCTGGAGGCACTGTCTCTCCCTAAGACATGACATCTCCCAGAACTGGCACCCAGGAGTGATAGGGGCTCTACAMTGTCCCTAGAGCATAGCTTGTTGCTTGATGCCATAGTTTAGTACTAAGTATGTTTAGTACTAAGTATGCATTTTCAACATAGCTGGTGGCAGAAATTGCACTTCTAAGCTGTCTGGTGGATTTATATGCTTAAAGGATTATGAATTATTGCAAGCCAGTACTATTTCCAAACCTTTGCTTTCTAGCCTACACATCCAATTACTTGAGGGCATATTTGATTGTATATGTAGTTAGAATAGGGGTTTGTCCTGGTTGTTTTACATTTTTATTATAATAAGTTAAAACAGAKACAGGCTTCGATTTAGTAAAGACACACTCAAATTTAGCAATATTACTTACCTGAGTAAATCTAAGTATATGAGTAAGTAAAGAATTAAGTAGAGAACTCCAAACATCCCTGAGAATATAGCCACACCACAAACAAATAAATCTGGAAAGTTATAAATTGCACCTAATCCTGCTTGAATGTCAACAATTGTTTGCGCCTGCGTCACTAACATACAACCAAATCTGAAAAAAACAATTTCTGGAAGAGGAAGYAGAAATTATTGTATTTATCACTGTCCAAATAAATATGAAAAGACTGATAGCTGTGTTTGACTAMTCCACTAGATTTTATCAATTTCCAAAGCAGTGAAAACCATTTACACAGAGCTATTTATTCTTATACTAACCTAGCTAGTAAGCTTAGGTTAGTAATCATTCAACCTAATTCACCACAGCCAGGCACTAAATGATATTTTACATATGCTTCAGGTTCACAACTAAGTTGCTGTCTCACTAATTCTGGTCACTTGATGCCCAGTAAGTCATGGGAGAATCATGGTATGAGCAACCCCTTCGTGCCAGGTGGGATGTCCTGAGGTCAGTCCAGCGGTTCACAGCAGAATCCACTCTTGTAGGATGCCATTAATCTGTTGTAGTCTTCCTGTTTTCTTCCCCCCAGCAGTTTAAACCAATCACAAGGAAGACTTTTCTTATCAAAACAGACTYTGTTGTTCCCTTACGGTTCTTTTGTTACTACTTCTTACCACTGCCTTCCTTCATTGTCCTGCCAGAGCTGAGGGTTTCAGTGTCATATAATTTCTTATGACTTTCTTATGTCATCTAATTTCCTATGACTCTGTTCTCCCATAGTTCTGTAGTGTGGTACCACATGCCTGGACACCCAAGAGTCTTGTTGACAGTGGGATACACCAGCACATGCTGCTGCACTAAGGGCTGTGCTGTCCATGAGGCACAGCCTTGCCTGCAGTCCTGTGACACTGAGACACCAACGGGTCCTGCAGTGCTGTGTCCTGCCCTGGGCTCCCTCGTACGAGAGGGGTGCAGCTATGGAAGCAAGTCCAGTAAAGGGCTACCTAGATGGTTAAGAGGCTGGAGCGCCCCTCAAAYGAGCAAAGACTGAGACAGCYGGGCCTCTTCAGCCTGGAGAAGAGAGTGGATCTTATCAATGTGTATAAGTATCTGAAGGGAAGGTRTAAAAACAGTCTTTGTACCAGTGTCTTTTCAGTGGTGCTTAGTTACACTTTTTTTCCTGTGAGAGTGTTAAAGCTTCTTGCCTGGCGAAGTGTGTTGTTGGAGGTATCCGAAAGCCATACGGACAAGGTTCTGGACAACCTGCTGAATGTGACTCGCTTGAGCAGCATAGAGATCTTCTCTGTACTGGTTAACCATGGGCTTATGGTAGAAACAGTCATTGTAGAAACATTCGATGTTTCTACATTTCATGTAGAAACAACATTTTCTACATCTTACGGATGTAAAAAGAGACTGTCAAGCGTTATTATTTTTAAGCATGAAACTTCAAAACAATCCAGTTCAATATTTTGTCCCTACTCAGTTTTTACTAAGAGAGCTAAAGACATGACATTATAATTAGAGATCTAGGAGATTTGTCACAGGTGTTTAGTCAGATGCTTATACCCTTTGAAGAACAGGTTAAGTGTAGACCTTTCTGCCAGCATTTACAGCTTTTAACTGAAGCACTTTTTCTTTTTTTTCTTTCCTTTTTTTTTTCTTTTGTAGCTCCATGCATTTCTCAACTCTCTTAGCTAAAAAAATGCTGGCATATGATTACCGATGATCTAAAATCTAAAATCTGTACTAAATCCCAGAGCAGTTTTACCCTCCTTAAGCCAAATATTTGCRTGTGCAGCAAATACGAAACATATATCATGAAAACAGTGTTCTGGGTTGTATGTAGATATTTCTAATGGTACTGTTGTGACATACATAAAATRCACTTCACAAGTAGAAATGTCGGTACACTGTCAATATCCCAACCCTGCTACAGTTTCATTAGTCTGGCACCCCCACATTAAGGCAGTTAGTCATAGCCTGAGTACCACTCATAACTACAGGGGTTTCCCYAGTCCTGTTTGTATTTCTTTCGCAGGTTATGTTTCAGTGGTAGCTTGGTCATTGCTGCATATCCAAAGTAATTGAGTAAAACCACTCTAGATCACTCCACAAAGACTGCAAACACTGACTTTTCCCTTAGCAGCTATGAGTTCTGTGTGATATTACTATGGCTTTGTCTTTCACCCCCTTCCTTCTCCTGTCATATGATCTCTAKCTTTCATTTAAAAGGATTCAGCATATCAATTACAGACAGTCMCTAGTTGAAAACTTTCTTATCGTTCAGTGAAAAATCCTAGTCTGCTGTGACCAGTCCCTTTTAATCAGACGTAGGTGCTGACAGACACAGTTGCAGAACTCCAGGAACGTTCAAGATGTAGAAAGAGTGCCACAAAGAAAACAAGAACAAAAATCCAGGGATGGTGCACGGCTTACTGGCTAAATCTATGATAAACTGGGAAAACTGCCAGACCAAACTGCTCCAGTGAAGAGAAGCATTTGCCACAACAAACATTCCACTTCACTTCCTGATCATCTAGCTTTAAAAAGATATATTGGAGCAGTAAATATAATGTGTTAGCAGTATTAAACTTAACATTAGAAAGGAATTAGTAGAAGAGGAGTCAGGGAGGAACTACCTGCCTGTCCTTTGAGYGTTAAATATGGAGAAAAAATCAGAGAAGCCAAGACTGCTTTTTGCTTTCCACTACTTATGGTGAAAAGGCTTATTCAGAGGACAGATATTGYGAGTATGTGAGCTGTGCTATGACCAGCTGGCCTATTTTGGATTTCAGCCGCAATACACAGATGGAAAGTATGTTTCTAGAGTGCATGATTTCTTTTTATTTTATTTTTTTAAGCTACTTAGAAATTCCCTTTGAGGCCTAAGGGGAGTTCAAAGATTACTTTCTGAATGCTCTTTAAGGGACCTGCACATCTTTTGTAATCCTGCTGTGGAAATCTCAGCACAGGTGAGGGAAGGTAAATGTTGTGTTACACCATTGGAAAAGCTGAAAAGATTTCCCAGAAAAATATGAAAGCCACCATGTGTGCTTGCTATCTCCATTGACAGAAGCTACATTTAGTCTGGGGCAAGAACGTTTCATTATAAACACCTCAAGGATTATGAAGAACCGGAGAAAATAAAAAGTAGGGCCACTCTAAGTGTCTTGCATCACTTCTAGAGTCAAGCTGCCCAAAGGAATTTCTAATTTGCTTACAAACTTCATGCTGAATCAGCCCTCTGATTCAGGACTGGTATATTTAATTTGGATGTTCATAGGAAGATATTATTAAGCAGCAGGGTTAGTTTCTCCAGTGTGTGGTACTCGCACACAAACAAACAGAGCTGCAGTAGGAAATAATAGGAAAGTGAATGGTTCCAGAGCCAGGAGTATACCACACTTCTGATCTTCCCCACTGTGTACATCCCATCTTCCTTCTTCAAGAGATGGAAAGCTCCTAAAATCAGGAGGCAGAGGGATGTGGCCATGCCTTTCCTACCAGCTCCCCACCCAAAGGCAACAGTAGCCTGTTAATCTACAAGGGCAGAAAAACAAAATCCAGAAGTTTGATYTTTTCTCTATTTAAGGGAGTAGAAGAGCAGCTCAGACCTCTGCAAGAAAAGAGTAGACCTGGTTATGGAGTAGATTCCTGGAACTGACTCCCAMTAATATTCAGTCCAGACATTGTTAAAGAAGTATTTTATTCCAAAACCTGAAGAGATATTAAGTGTATTGGTCATTTGTCACCTACTGGTGAATTGAGGACAAAAACATTATGATTTTGATTTAAAGAAAAGAAAAAAGACAACACCCACACCCACCTTCCTCTTTTCTCCTGCTCCCCACWCACACAGCACTCAAAAGCCATGGGATTTTCATTCACCCATAAACAGATCAGTGGTTTACTCTGTTCTTGTGCTGACAGGAAACAGTCTTCTGTGACCTGGAAAACTCTGCAAGTTTCTGAGCAGACACATCCACTTTTCTGAGCTGTTTCTTTATTTGTTTTGTTTTGCTTTGTTTTGTTTTAATAGAGAAGTTTATAAATGTRTTTGGGTCAAACAACTTAGCCCTTATACAAAGGGAAAAAAAGGAGTCATGGCAAAAAGAGTGTTTTTTGGAGATTTGCAAAATCACTTCTACACAGCTTCATAATGAGCCATTTTCTAATTTTTTTTACAAACACAAATTGGCCTGAAAGACAGTGAAGAAACCTTCTCTGTCACAGAAAGAAAGTGAAGAAACAAGTTTGTGCTGTAATGTTCCCCGCTGTTCCCCTCAAGTGAAAGGAACTTTCCAAGAAAAGATAAAAATGAATTCCACATGAGGGAGAAGATTCTCTGTAAAACTCTGCTTCTCAGTTCTCCAAATGGCAGCTGCCCCCTTGGACAGACGGGTTCTCCAAAGCAGAGAAGACGGAGCATCGTCATAACCTCTCAGAGGCAACATGTTTGATGAAGTCACATGCCAACGAGTACCCTTCCTGTTCAAGCACATTTAACTCTTTTAAAATAATATAATAGAGCTTTTGCTTTATTTTAATGCAAATAGGCAGAGTTCCAGATATCTCCGCTTAGAAAATATTTTTAAAACTAAGGAAACAAACAAAAGAAACAAATCCCTTGAATATTTCCATGAATTTGCCAAGTCTGCTTGCTCCTAGGCYCCTCCTCCTGCAGTGCTGTTTTTTCGACAGAGTCCAAGTCCCTCTGGTGTCTTTAAGCTTTCTGCCTCGTAAGCATTATTCGCATATAACAGGCAACAATACATAATTAATTGGCACATATTTTGAGTATCAGAAGTCAACTGCTTATTGTAAGCCTTTTGCAACTAACCTTCACATCAGCAAAAAACAGAAGAAAATCATCTTTTCAGTCTTAAAATGACTGACATTTTCTTGATTTCATTCGTTTTTCCATGGGCACTTTGCATCATTTCAGAAGAGTTAAGAGTTAAGGGAGTATTGTGAAGAGGAATAGTTTCTCAAAACCTAACTTCATTGTTAGATTTTTTTTTTCCCCTGGCTCATCTTATGGATATATCTCTTGCTTTTTCTGCATAAATATATTTTGAAATTCTTCTTATTCCTAAAGATCAATGGAGCTTTAACAGACAGAAAGAACCTGAGTTCTCTTTAACCACTGGTCTCTTTAACACTGGTTAAAGTACCAGGTGCTTAGGTACCATAGGAGGTACTTGGCAAATTAATAGATTTCCTCATTTACATTACCTGCATTTGCCATCATAGGACTCAAGTACTGAAAGAACAGTTTGAGTCACCATGTGATGTTCAACCYGGATCCACTTTCTCCTCTTCTCTTACATAAGAGAAGCGCCACTTACTTCTGCATTTAATATAGAACATAACAAGACACAATAGTTGCCATAATGCCAGATCGTGCTTCTGAAGTTTCTCTGCTTTCCTTAAATTCACATTTCTACACCTGCAAGCAGATACTCCCAGGACCAGTCTTACTGCATAAATCACTCCTTCATTGATTTAGCACTGTTCAACGTGCTGATGTGGATTCATTTTGCTTGTCAGAAGGTGGCACTACAGAGACAAAATTGACTATATTTGCCCAGGTGGCTGCACTTCTCATATTTGTGATTGGTTCCAAAACAAAATCAGAGTTATCTGTTATTTTTCTGGTAGAGCTATAAAATGCTAATTCCGGCTGCTAGTTGAATAAAAATTATAAGAATGCCTCCACTTCATGTAAGAAGAGACAAGGAAGAAAAAATACCGTCACTTCATTCCAGTCTTACTATTGAGTGACCAAGACAAACAACATTATGCACCACCTTGTGAGTAAAAATAAATAATAAAAAAAAAGTGGTAGAGATACAAAATCCAAAATCTAACTGAGGGAAAAAAAACATACATGAAGTGGAAACCAAATCATGTTAGCAAGAACATAAGCAGAAAAAAAAWGTTTAAGTACTTTTGCATAGAAAAGCCTATGCAGATAACTAATGATGGATATGAGTGATGTCTTGCTTTACTTTCACTAGTTAAATGAATGCCAAGGAGATTATCAGAAAAGCTTTGGTCTGCTTGTTGAAGGACTATTAAAGGTATTGACAAATGCAACTGACACCACCAGTGTGTTTAATTTCTTTTTTTTATTTTTTCTTCTCCTTTCCTTTTCACTTATAAAGGACAACTTCAATTTAATGACTAACCTACAGACTTGGGAAATCATAGGCTTAACTTTGCTGCTGTTTTAAGAATAAAAATCACACAAAAAAAAAAGAAAGGAAATGAATAACAATGAAGATAATTTTGTGAGATACAAGTTGTGTCAGACCAATCTAATTTTGACAAAAAGGCATAGGACTTKTGAAAAAGCTGCAAGTTGTTACACCTTGACAGTGTCTCATATTGCTAGCATTGCTTCACAGGAAAGATAGGCAGACGTGCTATATTAAACTACAGAGGGGATGCAAAGTGTAGTATCTTAGTAGTTATGATGTTTGTGTGTTAATATTTACAAGATGTGCTGAGATCTGCTGTAACATCTCTTGGACGTATTAGTTTTCAGTCTTTCTATTGTGGACCTAGCAGATAGACAAGAGAGCCTGCACATTTAACAAGTGTACAACACARAGCCGGAAATTACTGTAAGCGTGTGGAAAGACATATTTAGAATACAAATGATCTTAATGAAATAGAGGRATGTTCTAAAAGAAATCCATGGATGCAGTACAATAAGAACAAGTATTTGCACTTAGGTAGGAGGAAAAAACGTGCGCAAACACTGGGGAAATAGCTAAGTAACAGTTTTGCAGAAGTGTCCCTAGGTACTATGGGTGATCACAGTCTAAATTATGTGCCAAAACTGTAATGCTGTTATGAAAATGACAAATCATAGGAAAAGATAACTATGAGGAAAAGGGAAAGAATTGAGCTTGTTGAGRGTAAGGGCACCACTTGATGCAGTGCTGGAAAATTAGTAGCAGTGGAGGTCTTTCAATAGAGAATGCAAAAACATATTTTTGGGAAGAAAAGTAAAAAAAGGTAAAATAAGGAAGGATTGTCTCAAAAAATGATAAATATATAATAACTATTGTTTCCTTAAGGCAATTAAACCATTTGCAATTTCACTCTTAGGCTGCATAGCAGAGGTTAATATTATCTGAGCAAAGATAGCTAAATTGGCTTTCTATTATTGAATTATAATCACTTGAGCAATTTTAAAAACAGGTGTTGCTGATTGAAATCAATTATTCCTTCACCTGATCACTACACAGCTGATAAAAAAACTCAAGATAGGTACTCAAGCACTCTCCCACTTGTACTGAAGCCTTCTTGAAAGGCATTTTTTAAGCCAAGATGCTCTGGAAAGAAACTCCACTGAAGGACAAAGATTAAAATCCTCTAGGAAAGAGGGTGCAAGCTGTGGTGTCTGCAGATCTTGATTTGATCATTAAGTAGCCTTGATACTTAGGTGACTGTTGAAAAGAAGTGTTTTCAATGTCTGCAGGAGTTTTCTCACTCTTGTAGACCTCTCATTTCATCTTAATCCTTTGGTCTAAGATATTTGTGAGAGTACAATGTAATAGTATGTTTAGCAGCTCAACAAAATACAACTTAAAATAGGAAATAGCATGTTTTCACTTTAACCTTAATTATAAGATGCTTGGAAAAATACTGGGGGATTCAGAGGCATAAGATGCTTTTTTTTTTTCCCAGGCAGTTGAAAAAAGAGTTGGTAAAAAGAGCTTGATTAAAAACCTGCTAGATATTGCTGTTGCTTTATGTGTTTTTTCTTTTTGTATGACACAACAGATACCGTCTAAAATACTTTAATGTGATTGATGTAATTCTCTTACAGCTATAAAAAAAAAAAAGAAAGAGTTTGTGCTCAGATAATTTCGCTACTGTGAAACGTGCATTCGTTCTGATTTTTCCTTGTGTGAATAAGCTTCTACATAACTTCCTTTGAACATTTTATTTCTGAAGTGGGGTAAATTGAGTGGGTCTTATTTCCCTAATAAGTTAGCTACCTAGTAGCATCTATTAGTGCATTTTTTTCATTTCTAAAATATTCCTTCTCATTCATCTTCCTAATGTGAAATTTCATATGTTTATGTCACCACCATAGATGACTTTGTGCTTTCTGTGYATCATTCACTCAGTATGCTCTATACTCTTCATAAATTTGTTTTCATTTACTTGTGTGAAAGTTTTGGTTTGGTTGCCTAAACATCTATGGAGGTTATCAGTTGTGGAGCTGAAAGAATTCTAATATTGCTGCTTTTACTACACCAATATGTCCTGCCTTTGCTAATTTAGGTTTGAGCGGTATGAGAAAGGACCTGAACATTTTTTATTTAGTGATGCTGATGTAGAGGCCCTACTAAATTACAATATAACTATTGATCTTCATATGGTCTGTATATCTAGTTGTTTTGCACTTTGCATAGGACACAAGACACTCTTATCYGGCTCTTTGTAAAATCTTCTTTCAGATGAAGATCTATGGCACAAAGAAGACTGAGAAGAAAAAAAATAGCTGTTACGGAAAAAAAATATKTTCTGTGTTGTTGGAGAACAGCTTTTGGGGCCATAGTCCACTCCGGGACCTCTTGGGTTTATGGGCTGCAGCTACCGGAGCACAACTGATACTATTTCATGAAATCTTGTATGAAAAAATAGAACTAGAACTGAAGCAGTGCCTGCAAGACGAATACTCTTTAAGAAACGCTAAGAAAGTGCATCTATAGGCTTTGAATTCAGCTTCAGTGAAAGCTATTTTAGATTTTTTTTTTAAGCAACAATAACTTGGAAAAGGAGATAGACAAGTGTTCATAAGGTATAGAAAGGTCTGTGCAACTGGTTAAGTATTCATGACAAAAGTATGGTCTGTAGCACTGGTATCTTAAAAGGCTGAGGGTTTTTTTTTGGGTTTTTTTTTGGTTTTTTTTTTTTTCAAAGACAGTAACAGATTTCTATAGATCCCTAGAAATAATTGTTAATATGTATACTGTGGATATATTATTCTGACAGTAAAAAATTGAGCTGCTGTAGGTGCAAGGAAATAGTAGGTTTCTCTGTGATTCCTAGGTTAGCATGTCACTAAAYAATGTTTCCAGGGTGGAATTATTTTTTTGAATTCCTATGAAGTATTTTCATTAATATTTTTCCATGTTTGTGTAATATTTGTGCATACTTCAGCGAATTGCTCAGTGAGAACAAAACAGCATGAAAACAAATCTGAATGACGTTTTCACTGAAATATTTTGATCATTTGATAATTTTTCCTAATTTAAAAGATAGTGGAAATATGTATCAGGATAGAAATAGATAAAACAAATTAGGGCAACAGAGGAAAAAYGGAAGAAAATTTCTTAAAAGTTGCAACATGTAGAAGGGGAAAAATATAATTTGCTTTGAATGAATGATTTTGTGTTTTTCTTATTGTTGTCTTTTGAAATCATTTGCACCAACATGTGTGGCAAATTCCCGTCTGTCCAGCTTTACGCTATCTCTAAAAATGAGGGGGGCAATCTTTCTCTTTCTGTATGCAGCTGCAGACCAACTGATCCTGAAAGGCTGTATTCATGCCTGACTACAGAGGCCTAGGCTGTTGACGTGATTAAGCTCTACAACAGTGCGTCCTGAATGAATGATTTCCTGAAATCATGAAGCCAGATTTACTTAAGTGTTCAGATGTTTTAGTGTGCAAACAGATGCATTTGAATGTTCTATGCTATGTATCTTAACGTATGTAAGTATTTATTAAAAAAAAAAAAAGCATCCTATTTTACCAGAAGAATCCTGAAAGAGTAGAATGAGTTCAAAYATAAACAACTGGGATAACCTAAAATGCAAATAAATTGTGTTTCTAATAAAATATAAAATATTGAATAACAGCTAATCTGTTATTTAACATATCTGTTATCTAACAGCCATAAAATACATATAATGGTATATCTGAAAGATGCAAAATCAAGAGTGCGGTTTTGGTATTTGTGTGGTATTGGGAAAACCTGTGAACATTTTAGAAAGGAAGAGCATAACACTTCTAGTAAGATTAGAAATTGTGTACCAGAAGATGTGKTGAGCCGGCAGAAAAATGCAGTAATTTCCACAGTACAATTTAACTAAATTTTGATGGTCCAAGCTGTATAACGGCACATAGTAAATTCTAGATTCCAAGCTAAGGGAAGGCAAAACCACTTGTCTGCATTTACTGCCTTACTGTATTAACTGTATAACAAACCACTAACTTACCTCTGTACACTTTTGCATCCTCAAGAGAAAAGAACAAGCAAATTCTATATCAGAAAGCCAAATAGTCCAAATCTGAAAGAGCACAAGAAGGCCAAGGACACTAAATTAGGTGAGTATTGCAAATGGAAATTATCATTTGATAAAGTGGCTTTTTTTAAAAAAAAAAATAATTCTTCCCAGTTCTTAGAGCTTTGAGGAAGTTAAAGAGGAAGGCTGTCTCATTTATGCTTCAGCTTTTTTAATGATGTACTTGAATCATTCTACTAGCTAAAGCTAGACTGACTTCACCCTCTGACATAAGCACACTCACATCTGTGTGTTTATAAGCTCGCTAATGCAGAAAAGGCAACTACTGTTTTGGTTTAGTTATGCCCCCATATGCCCCAAAAAGTTGAAACATAYGTTAGGAGAGTTCTTGCCTGGTATCACACTTAGGGAGCATGCTTAACGCTCAGTCTAGAAAAATTTGCCTTTTTTTTTGGTTTTTGTTGTTCTGTTGTTCTGTTTCTGTTGTCCTGTTCACTTTCTTTATCTTTAACGTCAATTGTCTAAAGCTCCACCATAAGGAACAGGAATCTATGTGGCTGTAATGCAACAAAAAGTAGAAACTCATTTAAGTCCCAAAACTGGGCTGTGATCAGAGAAGCTCTTGGCTTCCTCCATATGTTATCAATTTCTGTGAAAATATACAATAACACGTTAACTTTCCCATAAAATGCCCCCGCTCATCAAATTGTTCTCCACTCTATTTTAGCCCTCCCAAGCCTTTACAAAATGTGATGATTCGTCTTTCCAGTTTATAGGTATAGGAAGAGCGTGCCTGATTCTGAAAAAATATCATCATTACTTTTAAAAGTAACTCCAACTGAAACCTGGATATCAGTCCCAGGGCTTTTTATCCCCATAAAGACACTGTCAACACGCTCATTTCAGCAGTGCTTTAACAAGGCRCAACCTCCAGAACTTCACAGGAATGTGTTTATCATTGCTGCTTTGCCAGATGCTAACAGTTCCTAAAAWTGAAATGGTTAGAAAAGGTGGCAAGGTGAAAAGCAGACCAGGTTGAGACACAACAAACTTTAGGTCAGTTCTTAGCCGAGCTGCAAATCTTTCTGACTTTATTGTGATCTGATCACTTATTTTTTCCCTTTATCTGCTCCTTATCTGTAGAGAAAAGATTAATCTTTTTCATGGATCAGTGGTAAATAAGATAATTTCATAAGAAATTTATTCACATGAATAAAAATCAAAATTCATTAAAAAAAAATCTTATTTTCTTATCTCTTCTCCTCTAAGTAYAAGCTACATTCTTTCTGAGTGGACACAAAGCTCCTATATCAAGATTCKAACATATTTAGGTAAATTATTAAAGCATTTCTGCTCTACTAAGAGGTGAAGCCAAGCAAAAAGCTAACAAATACAAGATATGTGCAATTTTTTTCTTCTTTAAGCAGTTTCACCTGTAGACCTTTAGCCATATTCCATGTGGATTTACTGCTAGGGTGGCAAAGATCTGATCTTTGAACTATCTAGGAACTCTGGAAAAGCCTATCAGTAAATACTCACTGAAACTAAATTGCAGTTCTTGCTCTTTCACCATGGGAGGAAKTATCCTAACTACTAAGGTGTATATTAGGTAATGTTATAAATACTTAAACATAGACATGCAGTGGAGACTTTGTTTTAAACTGCTTTGTATCTTCTATAATTTTCTGCACTCAGCTAGAAAGAGCCCAGCTGTCCCACTCCCATGATTTTGCTGTACTAGAGTATGGTCTAGAACTCTATGAAGTAGAGTTCAATGGTCATTGAACTGTGTCTGACCCTGGTTACCTACACCAGATCTGGCCATGACTAGCTGGCTTGGTGTTCCCGGCTTGATCTCAGACCTGTCYTGTGCCCACAGACTCCCTGGTGACCTAGACTCTCTGTAGAGCCTAGACACCATTCCCAGGCCAGCCCTGCATACCTTACTTGGTACTACATGATGGAACCTTGTCTAGTGAGTCCATTACCTTGCAGAAGAGCTGTCGTAAGACACTTCCTGCATCCATCCCTAAGCTTTATGGGCCTTTCCCATTTCTTCTCAGCCTTCCTTCATTGTAGGGGTTTATTGGTTCATCAGATGGTCCCCAAGGTGTTGCCMAGACTCCAGGGCCATCCAGAGACAGCTGGGACCCTTGCTCCCAACAAGCTTTCCCGGGCTCTGGGACCCATCAGAGCAGTTGGGAGCTTTGCCCCACTCAAGCATACCGAACCCTGAGAGGAGCAGAGGGACAGTTGGGGAAYTGATACTCCCCTACAAGGGAATGTCCTTTTCTCTATCCCTGCCCTGACTTTGCTTCCCCTGAAGATCACCACATCAAGTCCTGGCTGACCCTGGATCTCTGCAAGGTGTGAGGTTGCACCTTGCTGGGAGGGGGAGGCTSTTGTCAGAGCCTTGAGGGCACTAGTAGGGCTTAATGGCCCTGGCCAGCCTCACCTGCAGCAAGACCCTTGCTCTGCTGGCCATGTTACTGTGCTCATCATCCAGCCCTCAGGAAGAGCTCTGTCTAAGGGTTAAGGCCCTGAGCTAGGCTTGAACAGGCCCTTGAGCCCATGGCAGAGTGTYGGCTAGGCCCCAGGTGAGGTTGGCCAGGGTGAGGAAGACCTTATAGTGCTCGCAGAGCTGTGATGATGAGCACTGTCATGCYGGGCATTTTGGAGAACGTGCAAACAAATTTCTGGTACTCATATATGCTACAGATAGAAATGGAAGGATTAAGGAGCCTTTTCTCCGTTGTGGGCACCAGTTCATGCACCTTTTTATCCTGCATCGGATGCTTGATAGTTTCTACTAAAGTATTCTCTGCTAGTAGATAAAGAGCAAGGGTGAAGTCTGAATCACAGGAGAATAAAAGTAACCAAAAAACCTCAGTGTTTTTAATTGTATTTTATTACTAGGTGACTTCAGTAGAATTCTGGACATAGCTGTTGCTGTTCAAATTATCTATGACAATGTGACTTGAACTATAAAAAGATTTTGAAATGTATTGATGAATAGGTGTATCAAATGTTCAATTGAGGGGCAGTCTCTACATATGGAAACTATACTCTGTAGGAGTTCTTATTTTCCCMAAATTTYATTTTTTATTTATTTAATTTTATCTATTTATTTAGAACAGAAAGAAATCAGTTCTTTTTTCTTTTRAAACTTAAATCCTTTTTGAAAATTGTGACATCCAAGCTCACCTCTTTCCTCCTGTCAAGGGACCCACTTCTCTGTTTTTGTTGGAAAGTGTCAACACCCAGAAACTTCATAGAACATGCTGTAAGTCCAAAATTAGAGTAAGTTACTAGTTGCAGCTTTTCTCCTCAGCTTTATCAACAAAGTACAATATACCCCATGATCAATGTCTGCTGAGGGCTGGTTAAAAGGTAGTGATATTTCTAGCGACAGATTAGAGCGTGTTCTTTTTTTTCCCATCAATATACCTATTTTTTTTCAATAGATACGGCTAGGATAATGATACAATGATACTATATCTGTGCTTGCTAGAAAGGAATTTAAGTTTTACTTAATTCTCAGGAAATTATTTCTCAGTAAAGAACACATAATTTGCAAATAGCAAGCAATGAATTACATTTACTACATAGGGAGAATAGTTGCAAGGCTATTTATTCTGTTGAACTGAGTCATAGTGTAACTAAATAAGTACAATAGGGCTGGGTACTAATTTTTTAAACAATGTACATTATATTAGGGTCTTGCTTTCTCTTCTATCATTAACACTGTATGTGTCAAATCCTCTGAGCTTAAGGATGATCTGATAATTCCACAAAGTATTAGTTAGGCATCTTTGGGCCAGGRCAGATTCTAATGAAATAAGCCAGTCACACGACGAGGTATTTAGAAGTACTGCTATGCTGCCTACAACAACATTCTGTTATGGATTAAATGWTCTTTGAATCTAACAATTCTGTTATGTTCTGCAATCTTCCAGTAGCTAGTTTCAAAAATTTTACACAAATAAGAACAATTGGATTCCCCAAGGGTCTAAGCTTTGAAAATAAAGTCAGGTTGTTCAGAAGCTCCATTTCATATTGTACGAAGGCATATGTACTTTGGGAAAATAGTTTATTTACTCAGAAATATGAAAAATGTATCACACGCCTCATTGTCTCTGATATTTCTTTCCAATAGGTTTCTAAGCAGAGTTTTATGTTATGGCCTCACTTATGTGAGGACTATCTATATGCTTCACTTTTGTGTCCCTGACCACTACGGCAACTACAACTTTGCCTCTCTTTGTAATTCTACCCCTTCTTTTTGCTCATATCAAGCGGAAACCTTTCTCAAAGGAGCAGAATGCAACAGTCAGAATCTGTCCTGTAGAAACAACCCAGAGTGTGGCTCTGTTCTATACAGCCTGGAGAATGCTGCAATATATTCTCCTTGCAAAGCCGCTCTTTCAGATGGGATGGGCTCCAGCATGCCAGTAGCTCAAGGAAGGGSTCTTTTCTTGAGTTATTAATGTAATTTCATATAATGTATGCATAGTAATTTATGTATACTCTTATTGATGGGATTAATTTAGACAGCAGTGCACTTGGATAGAATTTGTCTTGAAATGTATATCTTAAACGGAGATCAAGCAAGCACCAAAAGCTACAGGATATGAATGCTTTCAAGAAATACAGCTCTATAAAGCAAAAGTTAGAAAAGAAGTTGAGGGAAATGCAGGCTCTCATATGTTAGTGAATTAAATGTAGGCTCTCATTGTGAACTAAATATGTTCACTAAATAAATAAACCAATCTAATTAAACTTATCTAATCTGTTTAAAAATCAGTCTTGCCATCTTATGAACTAACCCATCACTATGTTTAGGTAGCACTAGACTATTTTGTCAGGATAGATCTCAGRTATAATAACATATATCTTATTCAGTGGAAATGTAGTCAATGGTACTGGTATTACATTGCAGTATACCAAAGATTGCTTTGGAAAGCAAGTTTGTCCTTCCAGGTATCTCTTTAAGACCAAGGACTGTGTCTTTAAGATCAGGGCTTTCTCCATTGTGGATGGAGTAAATGTTGGGAGATTCTTGCAGATAAAATGGCACAGGACATATTCTTTTTTTCTGATCACTATTTTTTATAGTTTAATATTACACTGGCCCAGGAATGCAAGGACATTGTTTGAGTTTTGGCATCCCTAACTCATTTTCAACCTTCGATGCCAATGAAATGCAAGGAAAATAGCATTATTTGAAACACTCAGGAGGAATTTTGTTGTACTTACTCCATATCTTGTCATATTTATAGCTCTTACCAGGAGTGAATATGCTTTGTATTTAACAGTTATGATGAGTAATTTTAATGCATTACAGTAAAACTTGATATTTTAAATTTATGGTTGTTTTGAATTTGAATCATGAAATATTCATTGCATTTTGACAACAAAAAGTCCTTCCAACAAATCATTCACTCAGTTTCTCCTATATAATAATTCAATRTAGGTCTAGAATGCAAATTCTGTGTAGAAATAGTATTACCACCACAGGGAGATGATTACCTAATATTTGGAATCTGAACWTTTGAAAAATAATGGGATTTTAGCCATCTTTCCCTCATAGGCTGGAATAAAGCTGTAAATTCTTTATTTAGGAATCATTTCTCAGAATCTAGAAGGTAATATTTCTGTAWGAAGAAAATCAAAACTTCTTGCTCTGCATCACTGACTTTACCCATGAAAAGCTGGTATGAAGTCTCATAATAAGTTTTAATTGTYAGTATTTTGGCATGTTCATTACTTCCAGACATATTTAAAATATATATTTTATCTTGCATGGATAGCTCTTAGTTCTTCTATAGGTATCTTTTCATAGCAAGATGAATCACTATAGAATGTGGTGCTTTACATGTGCCTTACATGAAAGCATAGAATAAAATCCATGTATGTCTTGCATGGTTCTTTACCRGCCCTTGAAAATGCAGAAGGTTAATGTTGTGTATCGTTCCACTGAGCTTGGTCTTCCAGAGTAATGATCATGAGAAACTGCTGGCTTTTCCCATATCTATCCAGCCAGGGTTGGTATGCAKAGAGTATAGAGGGAATATTACACCTCCCTATTTCAGAATTTTATCACTGACTGTGAATGCTAGACACAAACAAACAAACAGGAGAGAATCATCAACATTCACAGCAATCTGCCACCACCCTAATTTAACCATTGATCTTAGTGTTTAGAGAAGAAATGCAGAAAGCTTACAGTAAGTCTGTCACATTTTAACTACCACACTTCTGTTGTGTAAGGATAATGATAAATAAATCCATAGTGACTGATTATACATATTCTTTTTGGTAGGACTGATTTAGAAGAACGTAGAAACTTTGAAATATTGATCAAGTTCTTCTACAGAATCTAGCATGGATCAATGGCTGATCTATTGGCTATATCTAATGGCTTCTATTCCGGGAGATGAATCAGCTACAGAATTTAAGATAAGTCGTCTATAATGGGCACAACTCCTAGCTCTCTTCTCAGGAATAGGACTAGGGTTTTGCATGAAATACATTTTCTATGTTTCATTAATTAAACTTTATTAATTACATTTTCAATATTTTAACTGAGACGATGAAAGAGAAAATCAACTATTTCAATCCCAAGTTAAACCTATTTGGATTTTTTTACCAAAACAAAGAGAAAAGGTTTAGTTCTGCAACTATTCATCTTAGGTTCTAAGAATTTCCAAATTGTTTTTTGGCAAATATGCAATGAAACTATTTTTCTTGAAAAAAATTGATTTATTATAAAAGATTCKGAATCAAATCATTCAGTACATTGTTCTAGTCATCCTAAATCTTTATTGTTGCATTCCAAATTATCATCTCACTTCATTACCTTTGAAAATATGAAAGTGAAAAAAACTTATTTTTCTTTCTTCTTATCATAATGTGTAAAGTGTCTGTGTAAAATGCCTGAATTGTAGTTTCTTTGCTTTTAATTAGATGTTTKGTCTTTTTAAAGATCAATAAAAA
The DNA here is from genome assembly GCA_003342815.1 of Eudromia elegans. Lineage (NCBI taxonomy): Eukaryota > Metazoa > Chordata > Aves > Tinamiformes > Tinamidae > Eudromia > Eudromia elegans. Next base: position 2,564,119 of record PTEX01000020.1, read on the forward strand.
TGACAAGTTGCTCTTAGTCTGCTCTTAGATCTCTTTCCTCCAAAATTCTTATATCTCTGACTATCTAGGGGTACCTAGTGAATGTAACTGAAGTTTAAAAATAAATAAATAAAAGAGGATATATTGATTTAATTTCTRTGCTGGAAATGGTAGCAAGTATCGGTGAAGTATTTAAAGTCTGAATCAGGATTTCAACTCTCTAATGTGATTGTTCAAAAATCAGGCTATGAGTTTGATAGATTTGCTTAACACAGATCTTAACAAATATCCCTTTGAGCAAATCCTTTAAAGATCACCATTAGTATCAGATCCAGACAAAGAAGTGTTTCCAACCACAAGAGGAGGAAAGAGAATGAAGAATTGCCACTATAGGCAAAAAAAGGCAAAGGAAATGCTGAGAAAAATAAACATAAGGTTGTTAATTCAACTAGTAAAATAAGGGAGAGAGGTTAACAACTAATAAAATAAGGGAGAAAGGTTGCATGAAAGAAATTAAATTAATTCTGAAGCATAAACTGAGAGATAAAATTGGAAATTCCATCATTAGACAATAGAGTATGCAGGAACACAACCCTTAATCTCTGTCATTTCTTCAGTATAAACAAATCTGCTCATTGCTAGTATTATTACTGAAAATAGATCTCATCAAATTCTACAGGGAGAATAAGTTTGATCATTTGGAAATAAGTGCTTGGAACTACTCTAGCTCTTTGTCCAGGAAACCTGTATTTCAGTCCAGACTGAAAACTGTCAAAGACTCAGTTTTTTATCAGGTAGTCAACATCCTGAAGGCACTGCTTTCTCTAAAGCCTTAARTAAAAAAAATAAGTAAATAGGGAAAGGGGTCCAGAAGGCAGGATTTAATGTAATTTAAAACTGGAATTACATCAGCAGTTTCAAACAGATGGCAGAATGTGGAGATAAATGTGTTAKCTCTTTTAGCTTATTTGGTGCCTCTATTGTTTGCATCATTAAAAACAGGAATAGTTTACAATTTATAAATACACTAGATACTATACATTGCAAAAATGGACACGTACCTACTGCGTGGAAGGAGGTAGGATTAAATTAATTTGCCATGCTTTCATGTACAGTATCTGCAATGCTTGAGGCGAGTCTGCATACAGGTTTCCTAGGAAATGAGAAGAACAAAAATATAATGACCTTGAAATTATACCCCTAAATGTCCCAAGTATTTATCAACCTGGCTCAGAAGTGGTAATTACATAAAAATACAAAAGATCCTTAATTGCTTCAGTTGTAGTGTATCCTGGCAGGTACTGTACACAGCTACAAAAAATGGTACATGATTAATAGGGAGTTGCTTATGATAGCACTAACTAGCTAGTGTATAGTGCAAAGCACTCATTTCTTTTCCAATTAAAGGAAAAAGGTCTGGTTTTTAGGCCCATGTGAAGGTCTAAGTCTGTAGTAGTAAAATACTCCACTCTCACATTGTGTGATATCTTAATCAAGGACTATATATATTCATGAAAAACAGGAAGCTTTAAATAAAATACTGGGATGAAAATTCTGTAAATATCAAAATAAAACRCTTCATTCTGCTCATCCTAGTTTGCTAGTTGTGAGAAAATAGTATAAAAAAGGGTAAGCTAGATCAAATAATACTACACTGATATGGGTGATTCTACAGAGCTGGAACTAGGCACCTAGCCACCATCTTTGATTTGTCAAACAGCATCTAAACATTTTTTTCATGTATCTCTAAACCCCTTTCAGCAAAGTKTTAAGTAAGGAGTGTCCAAAATCACATAGGAGAATTTTGGAGCAYGGTCTCAGTTCATGCTCTAGAGCTGAATTTCCAGAATGGACTGATACTATGAKAATACTGATAATATGAGGTGGTTCCCTGTGTTTCCAGATCTGAACTATCCTCTGGCACGTTTGCAATGTGTCAGTGGGATCTGCGGAACTTCGGATATGACTGCATTGAGAATTGGGGGGCAGAAGGGAGAAGGATGTGGTGCAAAGTAGTGCAAGTGACAGTATTTCTCAAGTGCCACCTGTCAGTGGGGCTAGTTACTAGGAAAAAAAATACTGTGGGCTTCCTTCTGTTTTTGTCTCTAAGGCAAGGCATGAAACAACAATGAAATCCACTCTTCATCACTGCCAGTTCACAGAGGTGGGTGCAGCAGCTAATCTAGGAATTGAATAAAGATTTTCACACATTTCTTCATACCTGGATGTACTCTGTTCACATTTCCGAGGTTTATTTCACCACAGCAGCYAGACAGTTTTGGGTTTTCTTTTACATAGTGAAAGTCGACATCCTAGAAAATGAAATAAGGGCTTCAAATAGACACTGTGACAAATGGGTTTTTAAAACCTTAATCCAAATCCTGGTCACCATAGCCTTATCATCTCTTAAGAATCAAAAATTAAGAGTTCTTTTTTAAATTTATGATGTGTTTGTGTCTACACATTCATGCACACAGAATTTAAATCCTGGCCAGTATGTAATTTTAAGATTGAATACAGAGAGATTTAAAGCCTTTAACACTTTCACATTATCCATTGGCAGAAGAGTAGTCTAAAAGGTAACTCAGAAGTATGCGTTATGTTTTGACCACATAGTTACCATTGCCCTGCTTATTGAGTACAACCCAGATCAGGGATGACAGGATTAGGTCAAGCACTGGAGAAAACAGGTGTGGGGAGTTTCGGAAATAAGCAGAGACTTGAATCCTGCTTTGAGTATCACCGAGACTGTTGACAGTGATAGGGGAGAGTTGGATGGCAGAGATTAATGCAGCATTGGGAACTCCTGAGAAAAATCCTGAACGGTTCCTATTGGTGAATCCTTCTCGAAGCATCCTTGAAGCAATCTCTGGCRACCCACTCCAGGGTCCTTCAAATGAGAGACTCGACTCAGCTCTGCTCTAGCCCCATTCTGCCCTCAGGCCTTAGAGAAGACCTAGTGTAGACTAAGCTCCAAAGTGCAATTTTGGCCTGGTCCTCTATAATGCTGATCTTCTACATCTGTGCAAAGACCAGCCAAAATCTCACTCAAGGTAAACAAAATTTTCTGCAGAAAAAGAGAAAAGACATACAATTTCCTTAAGGATCTGATTTCAGGTGTTCATTTGCTATAGAGACAATGATTTTCAGTAATGTCCTAATCTTATTTAAAATTCCTCTCACACAATCAAAAATAGAATTTTCATTTTTAGGAACTGAAATTCAGACCAGAGAGGGTAACCCCCTAAGAGAAGACTCTSCACGGAACAATATTCCTGCAAGGCAGGTCAAATGTTCACTGACACATCTTGACAATGCCCCTTTTCTTTACATTGACTCTGTTTGATTAAAGTGATTGAAATGCATTCCATATTTGTGCTTTGTCAGTCTATATTTTGGGCTCATAAACAGGGTGATACTAGATTGACTTACCCAGATTCTTCATATAGCTTGTCATGTTGAATTAATTAATGCTGCTTACACAGCATGAGATATGGACATTCATCTTTTCGTTTCTGTATTTGCTTTATAACCAAATAAGGGTTATTATGCTGATAGTTTCTAGATATGTTAAATGTTTTTATTAAAAAAATGCAATGGAAATACTATAGTATGTGTTAACACACATTTTATAACATTAATTGCATAAAAACAGGAATACTACAGTCACAACAAAGAGCAGTAATGAATGAAACTAGCTACATTTTTTTTTCCTCTCCTTTTGTCTAAAAGAAATGGAGCATTACCTAGTTACCTGCAGAAACTGATCATATACCTAGTTGACCTTTAAAAATCTGATCATGGAAAATTTAACAAAATCCTCGAAGAACTGCAAAGTCTTAGGAAGAATTTATGTCCTAAAGGAATCTTGCAAAATACACCGTGAAGCCTGACGGGGACYGAGCACTGGAACAGGTTGCCCAGAGAGGGTCTGCAGTGTCTCTTCTGGGAAATAGACACAGTCCTGGGCTCTCACTGACCCTGCTTGAACAGGTAGTTACCCATCTCCAGAGGTGCTTTCTAAGCCCAGTTACCCCCTGATTCTCTAGTTCCTTAATCATGAGCCACACRAAACAGTTTTAAAGTCATTTCTGTACTGGATCACTGACATTGCTTTATTTCAGCAGCAATGGAGTCAGAAGTCCAGTTGGAACCTATAGAAGCTCCCATTGCCAAAGTTTATCCTCTGCATTTGTATCTTACATGTTGTAAAAGTATATTAATACGTCCAAGGGCCTGAGGAAATGTACACTTATGCTGGTACATTAAATTGTCTCTCTGAAACCCGTGGGTCAGATCCCCTCTCTTCTCTGTTCTTTCTGTGTTATGAAGACAGGCCATGTTCCTGCTTCTGAAGACTGACTGAATTTCCTGCCTCTGCATGGGCACATTTTCCTGGAGGATTCTTGCAGGCTGCAGCGTGGTGTTGGYAGAAAGGAGGGCAGTAGCTGTACCAACCATCAGCTGAAAGGGTGAAGAGGTTTATCATAYACCAGTGGATTCAATACTTTAAGTGGCAGAACAGCAAACAGTGGTCCAGAGTTGTGACTTCAAGGCTGCTCTTACCCTTACACGAAAGTTGTTTCTAATTGCTTCAGTCCTAAAGGGATATGTGGCCGTTTGAAATAGAGGGAGAAGGCAGCTTGGGGTGCCATCAGCTRTAGACACAGCCATGCCATAATCGTGTTAGCTTGCTGGACCACCTAGGTTTGAGCATTGCCTTTTTCACCTCTGCAGACCTCAAGCCCATACCAGCTTCCTTATAATTGTAAGGAAGGGTGTCAGTCATTTTTATTTCCAAAATATTAGCCATAACTCCTGGCAGAAGTTAGCTTTGCTTGTACTCAATACGTAGCTTCAGAGAGACCTCTGGTTGATAGCTACAACACAGAGAGCAGTAACATGTGATGAACGACTGAGATAACAGGAGGGAAAGACTTTGTCCTGTACGATCTATACTCTGATAGATTGACGGGTTGAAAGTACRGATTTTACTCTCAATCTGTATTTATCTTGTTTTGCTGTGTTTCTCAAACTAACAAGCCCTTTTCTGGTTGTATATGCAGTGTGYGTAGTCCCTGCATGTTTAGAGCACTAAGGGAAATGCTCAGGTTTCCAATCTTTTAGGTCAGAAAAGAGGGAAGAAGGAGATAAGTTATTTCTCAGGAAAGACCTCMAGCCTTTTCTGCTGGTGTTGTCTGCTAAGCAGAGGAGTCCCAACAGTGAAATGCTGCCTACTGTGCTCCATTCCAGTTAAAGCAACGCAGCACCTACTCTCTTGCCTCACAGTTCAGCGAAGTCATGGCAGACCTGTATATGCATCTGTAWATCACCGATAACTATTAAAAGGAAAGGGCAAATGTGTTTCCTGTCTTCTCTTTAACATCCCTTTTTCGAATCTCGTTGGTTAGCTTTCCCCTCGAAAGGGAGCGAGGCGTGTATGCAAACACTTGTTCTCCACATCAAGCTTGACTGAACAATTTCTCTGCTGTTCTGAGCTTCTGGTGAACTGAAAATTACCAGCTGTACTGGATTGTGACAAACACTCTGTGTGTATGTGTGCGTGTGCGTGTGTGTACGCATGTGCACGTACGCTCTGGGGAAACGGGAACAAAGGGACGGATGGATATTATAAAACCTGATAAAATCAAGCTCATTTTCACCTTTATGACCCAATCCAGCATTTTAATTCAAATAAGTGCAAATGCAGCATTAACTTTGGACTGTGAATRTTTCCCGGAGCTCTCACATAAGCATATAGGGAGCATATGCACAACAAGGAATTCTCTAATGCATTTCTTGGCTGAGACACAAAGTGTAGTCTTCATTGCAGAAAGCATGTCTGAGGTAAAACAAATGTGTCACACGGCCCCGTCCATGTGAAAGTAAAACACAATACCTATAAAATACACGTGGCAACAACTCAGCTACTTTAATCCTTGCCAAAAATTGACTTCAATGCCTAGAACCAGTAGAACTGGAGTGCTTTCAGCCAACTCGCCTGCAGCACGCCTTGTAGGGTAGTGGCCTTTAAAGGACACCAGATTCGCCAGTTTCCTCCCTCTCTGCAGCCATAAACCTCTTGATCATTCATGAAACATAGTCACATCTATCTGGAAGGAAATATACCGCTGATTTCAGCACAGAGCCCACCTAAGARGAGAAAGTGAAAAATGTTTTAGCCCCTGAATGGGAGCACTTTTTGTTGGTRTAATATAACTACTCAATATGAGATGGATACTTACATCTTGCAAYGACACTTTTAACACTACTTTCTGTGTATTACACTTACCTGGACRCCTGGGAGCAAACTACTGTTTCTCCTTGCTCAGGTGGTTAACTAAAATCCATACCTGAGTTTTTCAATGCCCACTTATAAAAAAAAAAAAACAATGAAAACTGCCCTGTTTTTCTGAACCTCACCATCCAAGGTGCAGTTCCACAACTGCAAGGACCTGGGCATTTGAATGTCTATGACTTTGAAAGTCTTAGACCTGATGGCAATTTAATCATAAACCATGATGAGAGYGCTCTTGCAGGTGAACAGCAAAACTCCACACTGCAAAGGCAGGGAGCTCTATTCAGAGCTCAGTGCACAGCATGCAGAGACTCTGCTCTCTTTGGCAAGATGAACAAGCAGCAATGTAAGCTGTTTTTCTGCGCAGAATGCTTTAGATGAGGCAATCTGAAAGGATGTAAGGGGAGAAAAAAAAGATGTAAACAGAGCAGAAAGAAAAGGAAAGAAAGTGACTGGGATAAGGAAAGTGATCAGAGGATAGTAACAGGTAACAACCTGAAAGGCATGGGACAGGCAGGCCTGGCAGACGTAAAACATTATGATTTTGCCCATCAGACTGATATAGAAGATCAGGTAGTTTTTCAAAACTGAATTTGCCAGTGAAGGAAAAGAAAGACAACGAAGCTCAGAGAASTGGGCTGAGGCGGCATGCAAGCTCAGGTCACAGTAACGCTCTAGCCACAGGAAAATCTGGGTGCCAGTGTCTGAGGGGAAGGGCAGCAGTAGTGCTGTCAGTGAGGRGACTCAATCCTGGACCATCTGGCAAGTGCGGGAGCACAGAGAGCTCCAGCGGGACCCCCACAAGTGAAAAGAAAGACSTGGGCAGAGAACTGCTCCTTTCTCCCTTTGCCATCCATGGTGATTTATGAACCTCTCTGCTGCTCCGTCTTGCTCTTGTAAGCGAAAGAACCCACTTAGCTTTTTCATGATGGCAGAAGTAATTAAAAAGGTGATCAACTTCAGAGGAACATAAAGCACACATACACACACAAAAAGTCTGTCTCTTTAATGATATCCCCTACATACTTTACTGGCAGGGATTCTGCTAATCTAATACCTGYTAATTTTCTTTCTAATTAAGGCTATAGCCCACCAGAGGCTGTTTTATACTTAATTTGTTGGGGTTTTATTATATGGCTCRACTGTCAGCCAACCGCTATATGCATCATGTGATCTTGGTTAAGATCTTTCAGGCATTGCTGCACACCAAGGCCCTTGGAGAGAACGTGCCACTACAATTTGTGAGTCACCCGTTCCTGCTCTCCCCAGCTCTTGTCATGTGTGTGCTTGTCAGGATTCATCTCCATCTCCATTACCCCTGGGGCAGAAGTCATAGTTTGTTTCTGCTCACTTGTCTGATTTTTAGCAGATCATATTCCCATCTTCGGAACCTTAAGCAAGTGCCATCTTTTGAGAATTTAAGGTGGAATTCTAAGTCTTGATTAAATTCAACTCAAAAAAATAAATTTTAACATCGTGACAAAAAATATCCTCAGCTCAACTGAGGTAGACTGCTATACAAAGGAACATTAGATGTTCTTTAGTGTTGCCAAAAATAAAACTATTTTTCTTAATTGTTTTCCTTATCTTTCTCTCTTTTATTTACTTTCAAGAATTTAAAATGAAGATGACGGCTGAGGCAGATGTTTATTTGTCTGAAATAGTTCTGAGATCTTCATTAGCTCTTCTTTTTTTTCCATAAAAGTTTGTAACCGAATTATGCACCAGTTAAACAATTAGCTGGGAAATTAAAAAGAGAAAAATCAGGCAGTAAATCACAGATAAGCAAAGTCAGTGTTGCTTTAGTGACCTGAATTCTATGCCAATAAAAGAACATTTCATTAAGCAGCCCAGAAAAAAAWTTTGTTTTGCCTCCAAGTTTTCAGCTTCCAGGTAAGCAAAGCTATTTGTACAATATTGGCTCAAAATTGATAGATCCAAGCCCACCAATAGCCATAAAAAAAAAAAAAATCATCCTCCATCCCTGTGGGTACCAGGAAGGATGCACTTTGAAAGGTGTTCAGTCACACTGTGAATGATGAGATTACTTGTTGAGTGGTGTCACCTGAAAACAATACAGGATTTCCCGCAATCTATTGTCCTGTCTATCCAAGTTCTCAAAGGCCTTAATTCTGTAACRAGCAATTCTCATTACTTCGTCAGTGCAAAATTTATAGGAACAGGATAATGGAGACTCTTGCCTACTTTGGCACTGAAAATAAAYGTCAAGAAAGACCTGCCCTCCCCACTCCTGTCTGCTATGACTCTACTGAAAGAGAGAGTGCAAGGTGGAGAAATTGTGGTTGAAAATAATCTTYAAAAATAAAGTCTCTTCAAAAGTAGCTATAAGTTCATTCTTATATCTAAAAACTAACATGTAAATTAATGCCATACATGTAGCCATGCATCTGATAGCTTTCAGCAYGTCATGAACGGACATGCTGGATGACTGGACTCCTACTAGCTCAAATGGAAAATAATTGATCTGTATTTGGTTTTGTCCATAGCAGCATAGGGGATTTACATAGAACTTTAAATAGCCTTTAAATAGAACTGTTTAGATTCCTGACCAGGAATCTCTCTCTAACTGGAGGAAGGATGTAGGAAGGATGTAACAAGATAGGAATTCTGTTGGAAATGGCCTGCATTGTTGTTGACTTCCTGGGCACCGCTCAGAGACAAGATGCTGAGCTGGGTGGAACTTAGCTGCTGCCCCAAACACAGTTCTGCTCGGTCGGCACCTCTCACTGGTATCCCCTCTCCTCTTCTGCTCTGTTTGCACACAGGAAGTTCCACACGGTTCTGCTTCCCCAGTCCCTGGCCTCCTTAAGAAGACAGCAAGCATCAGGGGATATTACTGCTGATGCGATCATCAATGACTGCAGCTGGAAGTCCATGCAGAAACGTGTGCTGTGCACAGGGAACTAGACAACAACAATACCCAGCTTCCCTTTCCACTCTCCCTTCCTCCACTTGTAACTGAAAGTCGAGGAATCCAAGTCCCATTATCCCTTGTCAGAAGGATATTTCCATTCCTTGGGGAAGGGACTAGCAAGGGCAAGCCATGTCATAGTGACACACCTTGCAGAAATGTGCTCATACCACAACACAGGCCTGATGCGTGCACATAAATGGCTGATTGCAGCCAGAGCCATTTGGGTACACACGAATTAGAATAGGAGTTATCAGTTCATGTACTGAAACATGCTGGTCAAAATTTTGCTCGCTCTACTTCAAGAGCTGTCAGGGYTGATCTTCCTTTCTCAGAGACACCAAGTCAGGTAGTAGAAGCTTTAAAGAGAATCTGCAGCCTTGCACCTCTGAGGTGTGAGATCTCCTGGCATACCAAACAGGCTGCCCCATGCTTGGCTCAGACAGGGAATTCAGTGGTCTAGCCTGGCCTTTATTCTTCAGATGTGACCYCCAGCTTGTCAGGGAGCATCCAGGGCTTGCTGCTCCTTACTGGCTGACAGGTAGGCCTGCTGAGCACGACAACATGGCTGGCAGGGAGATACCAGCCAGGTTCAGCCGAGATTCCAGATCACCACACAAGTTTGTGATGACAAGGCAGATGGGAGGTCAAGCTGGGAATGCAAGGCAGCAAGTCAGGGTCAGATCTGGTATTGATAATCATGTCACTTTAGTGACAACTTGGCAGTTCCATAATCATGAGGTAGGTCCAACACTGAGCTGAGAACTCAATCCACAGGTCAGGACTGATGAGCAGGGTCCATGGCCAGGCATGACTACAGCATAGCCGGAGCTGGAGACAGATATAACTACAACATACCTTGGTCAGGGATTCTGTGAATCCCATTCAAAAGGACCCACTGGGACCATGAGCAGTGGGTATGATTGGAGATCCCAGGTGAGGTTGGACAGGGTGATTAAGGCATTCARGATATCGGCACATGATTTTCTTGGAGTTCTATGTCAGAAGAGGTGAAAAAATGCCAAGAAATATTGTCTTGAATCAAGAAATACCCAAAGAATTAATTAGTATCAGCTGTTTCATCAGAGCTTATACCRAAGGACTGTCAGAAAGCTCAGCCATTCCCCATCCCATAGTTTTGCCCCAGAACATTCAAAAAACAAACAAATAAACAAATAATAGTTAGAGATATTGCAGCGACCTAAGAGCAGAAGAAGCCAGCAACATGACATTTGCTTCCTTCACATCCAGAAAAAAAGCAGCAAACAAATTCTTAAGGGAAATAAAAGAAAAAAAAAAAGATTTTGGATTGCGATGGATTTAAAAAATGATAAATTTAGCGCAAAGTATTGTCTTAATACAGTGCTAATGTATAATAATACATGGTTTATATGCAAGAACATAGGGCCTTACTGTTGAAATTTTCAGCTTAGTTTTGGTGTGTTTTCAAATTCATCCTTAGGATTCTGATCGTGAGCTTTTTATTGAATTTCCTTGCAAGAAAACAAGCAGCTGTGTGAGCACTGGAACTAATGCTGCCTAATTCTGAATGGCTTTTGGGCTTGTGGTAACTGCCTTTTTAACTTCTTAACCCATTATTAAAGACCACAGAAAGAGAATCTACACAGGAAAGAAAACAACTGAGAAGTAGAATCTCTTCTGTACAGACAGTCACAGGCTCTGAATGAAGCACTTGGTCTTTCATAAAAGCGGTTGGTCTTTCATAAAAGTTCTTCTCCATGTGGTTTCTCTGACTTGTAGTAAGCAGCTATTTTCCCTTCATTAAGTAGCTCACTTCTTTCTGTTTTGTGCCTCAATTCAAGGAATATCTAGGAACACAATATGTTCAAGATCTCTGGTCTTCTATCAGATCTCATTGAAAATGGCCAACAAGTACAAATACAGAAATACACACAAAGAAAAACTGGCCTTCAACAATGGCAGGTTTCTCTTTTAATGATGGAGATATAGCAAATTTCCCAGGYTTCAGTATTCACTATCAGAGTACCCTTTAATATTTTCTCTCTTGATTTGGAAGCTGAATCTCCTTACTGCARTTCAGACCCATTACTTACTGTCCTGTCCATTTTGGATGCTCTGAAAACTGACTGTTCCTACCTGCAGCAACGATTTGCATGCCTGAGGAATATTTCTYCTGTCTTTATTCAGTTTTCTTCTTTCTTCCCTTTAGGTTAAATAAACTCTTTAATGTCTAGTTACTCTTTTTAATCTCTGCAGAGTGCTTGCAATTGGCTCACATATTTTCTCAAGTGTGGTGCCCAAAACTATATAGAGCACTACAGCTGAGTCCTCTCCATCACCCATTCATCCAAGCACATATTTTGGCATCTCCAGATGAATAATTTGGGTTTTATTTTAGTCTTGTGCAAGTTCTGGCAGTATGCAAGGACATACTTATTTGAAAAAAAAAAACAAAAGGCAGCAAATTAAAAAACTGCARGAGTAAAACTTACTATGAAAGACTGTGAGACACAGTCTGTCGGAAAGGAGTTACTAGGAATAACGAGAAGTTTAGAAAACAAAAATAGAAGCTCCTCATATCCTCATGATTGGCATCCTAAAATACAGCAAGCATTATAGATGGCCATGAGCTGCTTTAAAATTCACAAGATATCTCCAGCCACCTTTCCATTTCTTATAATTCCTTGAAGGAGCAAATCCCCCAATCCTRCTGTGATAATATTGCAAATTTTCTTGCAGATGTTCTTCAAGTGAATCTCTGAAGCTTGTCCCTCATGTTTTGCAAGCCAGCCCAGCATGATCTCTTAAAGAGCAGAACGATTGGGAAAGCTGTATATCAACTGTTTTAACTGTAGATATTGTGCAGCAAAGAGCCATTTGTGCAAAGAAATGGATAATGGCTGAATGTCTCCATTGGTTTTCCCAAATGATATACCAGTGAGTCTCTGAAAATTTATGGGAAATTATTGTTTCTTGACAGAACAGCAGCCTATTCTAATTCAATTAAGGCTGTGGATGTTCTAGGTTGAATGGGATACTGCAGTGCAGCCGTGATGCTCACTATTCACATTACTGTTCAACCTAGCTGCAAGTTACTATCCGTAAAGAACTGCAGACAAGAATTCTGACCAGCTATGCTAAGCGAAGATTATAGTAGATCTTGAAGATTTCCTGACAGCAAAAATTCATTATAATGCATATAAAGCCCACCCAATAATAGACCAGTTTTCAAAAAGAAAAAAAGAAAAAGAGAAAGAAAAAGAGAAAAAATACACTCATCAGCACATACTAGCTAATTTTGCTCCAAAACAAAATCTGTGTTATCTATGTTTACAAAGCATTCTCTAAAAGCTCTTGGCAGATTCACAGATCTGTGACAACTTCATTGTAAAGAAAGTGCTTCAGCCACAGATCCTGGGAAAATATTCAAGGACTTCTTAAAACTAAATCTAAATCCCATCCTGTGGTGGCGGGTCTTGTGGCTTTGAAAGCCTCTCCCTCCCAGGGAATCCTCAGGCTAGAGGAACGCAGTCCCAGTATTTGGGAACCTGGAGCGTGGCAGCATCCCTCTTGGATCTCCCCTGAAACAGCAGACTTAGGATATACCTGTTTCTCCATCTTTCTATAATCCCAGACAGAATTCTACAGAATTAGAATAGAATTATTAGAACTAGAATAATGAAGAATGCTTGGGGAAAAAAAATGCTCAGGATCAACAAAAAAATATTTGAGCAAAGCCTATATTTACTGACAAATTTCAAACTAACATTTACTGACAAATTTCAAACTAACATTTGACTTCAAAAGAGACAAAATTTCTTTTGTGGAAGTGGTCTTTCCCCAGGAGTCCAGTGTTTTCTCTGCCTCATTTCATAGACAGAGGAGGCAGAAGAGGAGAAGGTCAAATATTCATAATTCCATTCTGCTAATACCATCGCARCCCCAGTTTTCTGAGCTCTTTTTTCCTGTTTTTTTTTTTCAACACCATACTGAAAAAGAAAAAACATGGCTATAGTGAAGTGAATGTTTATACATGTATTACTACCTTTGAGATTCTTCATTATACAGCCACCTTCTATTAAAGTAGTATTAACTGCATGCCTTTTTTTTTTTTTTTTGTGGTTTTGAATCAAAATCAAAAGAATTGTCTTTTTCTTCTAAAATCTTGGTCCATAGCTCCAGATTCCTTTCCTGATGAAGGATCAGGCTCTTTAACCATATCTACATTGAATATAAAACAGCCTCTGGTGGGCTATAGCCTTAATTAGAAAGAAAATTAACAGGTATTAGATTAGCAGAATCCCTGCCAGTAAAGTATGTAGGGGATATCATTAAAGAGACAGACTTTTTGTGTGTGTATGTGTGCTTTATGTTCTTCTGAAGTTGATCACCTTTTTAATTACTTCTGCCATTATGAAAAAGCTAAGTGGATTCTTTCGCTTACAAGAGCAAGACGGAGCAGCAGAGAGGTTCATAAATCACCATGGATGGCAAAGGGGGAAAGGAGCAGTTCTCTGCCCACGTCTTTCTTTTCACTTGTGGGGGTCCCGCTGGAGCTCTCTGTGCTCCCGCACTTGCCACATGGTCCGGGATTGAGTCCCCTCACTGACAGCACTACTGTTAGTGTATCTCACCCGAAAATTAGAAAGTGATTTTCTACACAATACTTCTTACTTAGGGCCTTTTAAGCTTTATTTTTCATTTGCTGCTGTTAAGACAGGTCCTCAACCTTGACTGAAATTTCATAGGTACTCTTTTAAATACCTRCCTACTCATCTTCCAATCCTTCACCATCATTATGCCCCTCAATGCTAAAAAATAATAAGCCCATCCAGACATCTTCAAATCAGCATATCCTGCCAGAAAACCAGAATGATAGTGACCACAAAGGCAGCAAAATCTAACTATCAATTTATACAAATCATAGTATATATATCCACTGGAACTGTGCATTAACATATGTTTCTCTTACATCAACAAACACTCTACAAGAAATTGTGCAGACCAGCKAAGGAAGGAAGGAAGGCCGGGGCTAATAGTTCTTGCACTGGAAAAGGGAGGGAGCATTGTAAGGTAAACAAAATGCTTTGAGTCAGGCCCTTTACCTGAAGGCCCATGGAAAGAAGTGAGAGACAGCTTCTTTCAATTGCCAGGCCTACAAAATGCAAGTTAAGTTTTAGAATATCAATGTGCTTTTTTTTTTTTCAGTCAACACAGTGCTAGGACCAATACAATCCCTTCTGGAGCCATAAAGTGTGGAGGTAGGAGGAAGAATATGATGGATGTATTGATGCAATGATGGACAATGGATGCATTGTTTCAAGTCTGAGCTTTTTTCTTTTTTTCTAATTATCTAACATTAGGGCAATTAAGTTAATGYTTCTGAGAAAGGCCTTGATCTGTTCTGATCCTTTTAATCCACTTTTGATTTCAAAAGTTGCAATCCCACCCATTTATTCCTATCCCAGATTGCACTGGTTGTCCCCAGACCCTCGCTGATACAGACCCTTGTGTAGCAGTAGATCTATATAGAACAGAAAGCACTAAAAAGGAACAGCTATTATCAAAAGGTGACTAAAGTGCTCCTCTAGACACCTACTGTGTCAGTGCTCAGTAATCCAGAATAAATATAGGTTAGACTGTCAGACTGTCTGCAAAAGAAATTGAGGCCAGTCAGTCACATTTGCAAAAACAGCTTAGCAATGTCATATATTAATAGAGCGATTTTTTTATAGATTCACCTCCTACTTCATTTCCTGTTACTGCAGACAAAAAAACCCAAACTGTCCAAAAATATCCAGTGGGTTGCATGGTGTGGATTCATTTTTATGCATTCAACACCTCCCACTTAAAAAGGAAAAAAAAAAAAAAAAGTAGTGTTTCGTTGAGATTCAGCATTCATATCAGAAATGAACTCGTTTCACAGCTCAAGGGAAACTGTGCAGTAGATTAGGTTGGAAACTTTAAAACCTATTTTTTGTACCAAAATCCACATTTCTAGAAACCAGAATTTTAAAGGAAATATATTAGCTTTCTTGAAAAATATTTATAGCTCCAGAATCCAAATACAAGAGAAAGAGAAAGAGAATGTATTCTATCTTCTGTATGCTAGATGCAAGTTATAAATTCCATAATCTCTGTATTTTCCCTCCTTGTTCTATCATTCTTCAACTATGAAAAAATTATCAACATATATTAATTTCAGTTTACATGAAATGGGTGTCAGTGGTTTTTTTCCTCCCAGTGTTAGGAGAGCAGATAAAATCATGACAAATGCTAGACATTTCAGAGCAAGAAGAACTGCTTGTCAGAATAAAGCAATTGGAAGATCCACCTCTCTATTTACCTTGACTGATACTAAAAATTAAATATCAAAAGTTCCAATTGGGCAAAATGGGAATTTCCTAGTTGGATGTTCACAGAATGGAAGGCCACCTCTCACTTCTGCAATTACTTTTCTAAGGTAAAATCTTACCTTGGTGAAGTCATTAGAAACTTCACTACTGATTTCAATCTTGCCCTTCCTTCTACAGCAGAGAAAAACCTTTTCGAAAAAAAGGTGGAATAGGTTGTGAAATACTGGGAATCTAGAAAAGACATTTGTTTGCATGACAGCTTTAACATTAGAATAGTTAAATGCATCTTGTACAGACTCCTGGAGGGAAAAGTATTCCTTCTCACTCTAAAATGGGTTAGATTAAAGTATATCTTTAAATTAGTCTTACTCTTTTTTTCTGTATAGCAAGGAATTTTTCAACACATTTTTTAGGCTATCATAAACCTGTTTTTATCTTTGTCCAAATCTCCTGGAGAAGATTTCCAGTTTGAAGTTTTAGGATCAGTTTTCAAAGACTTTCATTGTCTGGGAATTCCTACATTAAATATCTCCTTATAACTAAGGAAAGCTTACTTGTGTAAGGACAGAGTATTCTCAAATCACCATCCAAGRCTAAAATATCTTTCATTATTTTATTAAAGTATTATTTTCAGTTTTCAATTGAGATCATCATAAATCTCATTACCTTCTTCTATAGTGCACTTTCAATTTGCCTTATACGAGCATATATAAACAATAACCTATATTAAAAAAAAATCAAATAAAATGGGCATGAAAAATATACTGTCTCAGTAATGACACTAATAACAAGAAAAACAACTTACTTAATACTAAATTGAGAATACATAATTGCTACAGACCAGGCATCTATTGGAAAGGCTTCTAATCTTATGTAACGTGTTTCTAGCTCTGACTCTACAGCTGACAAAGTCTCTGAAGCAGCAAAACCCTACTCCGTGTGATAGGATGTGGGACAAAACAGTGATGCAAAAAAGGAGGGATAAATATAACTAAATATATAACTCAATGTACAGAATGCTTTGGCTGATGTTGTCAGTGATGTCAGCTTTCAGGTTCCTTCTTTCAAATTTTCCATCCTGAGCTCACATCCTAATGCCTGCTTAAAAAACAAGCAAGAACAAAATAAGTAGTGGCTACGAGACTTTTGCTTTTAAATCCATTATGACAAGTGTTTCGAAAAGCCATCTAAAAATGCTGCTTATTGGSTTAAAAATGAAACAAATAGAAACAATCTACAATTCAGACTTTTGCTTTTGCAAGATTACGAAAGACAGGAGAATTTCTAGAAGATAAAAAAAAAAATAGTCTTGAAATTTTAAAGCCTTAGGTAAAACATGTTAAAAATACATTTAAATATTTTACACCGAAGAATCTAAGACTTCTTATTTGTAAACCAATGGTCTGAATGAAATCTTAATATGAAAACATAGGGTTCAAACTTCATAATGATGTCTCCAAAGGCTATAGTATCAAAAACTATGTCATTTCTTTAAGGACTGAAATGAGAAAATCCCCACCATTGTGAGAAAGTTACAAAACCAGCCAGCATTGGCAAAGGAGAGTCAACTGACTTTAGTAAACAGGGGGAATACTGGCCGGCAGACATAAACTGGGACCATATCAGTGATATTCTTGTTTCAAGACTTAAAAGTCTACATAGACAACCACCTATTTCTGTCAGACTCTTCTCTTGCTGCAATCTCGCCCTGGGCAGACAGCCAGTGCAAAATCCCTCTAGCGCAGAAGCCCCGCTTAAGCCATGGGTTTAACAGGAGCATAAATGAAGGGAGTGGTTGAAAATAACCTACCCTTACAAGGCAATATTTCAGAATTCCCAGGCTACGGAGAAAAAGCATTTGCAAAGTCTCTRGCCCTGCTTTCTCATACTACCTCCTCCTTCTTGGAAAAGGACACTTTGGGCGATTTCTGTAAAGGGAACGGTAGCAATATGGGAAAGGGGTTTCCTTTTCCTTAAAATGCCTTTCTGTGCCTATACTAGCAACAGCTGAGCAGAGGCACACAGTCCTTCCAGTCGTCAATAATGCGAGAGTAGGCAGCTAGAACTCCTGCAACACCACATCTCCTTTGCAGATGGTGAGGTTTTTCTTTATGCCTTCGTCTTTTCTGCTAGTTCGTAATCTGCCCCTCAGCTTCCCCGGGGCCAAGGAGAGGAGGATGATCTTTATATAGCTCTCCTCGGGGACTGGGTGAATCACAGAGTAACATCTAATCCTTCCTGCGCTCTGCAACTATATAACATCCCAAATGATTAGCAAGCCAAAGAAAATAAGTTGTAGTTTTAAAAATAAAAATCAGGAAAAAAAAAAAGAATGAGCACAGTTGGAGGGGTCACCGATTTCCACCACAAAACTCAAACAGAAAAATTAAACAACATGCAGGTAATAAATAAAAAAAAGAAGAAATRAGTCCAGGAAGGATGCAAAAAACTCCCAAGAATGTTGAGATATTATGTTCTTCGTCTTAGCATTTCATTTTTCTTAAGCTTTKGAAGAATGATAATCAGTAGATGCTGGGTGAATCTACTGCATGGTTCTTTTTTTTTATTGGAGGCATGTTTTTTAAATGTTTGACCACCATGTTTGGTATCTGAGCTGTATCTCATGCGCTGYTTGTCATTTCACACCACTTAGAACAAATCCCAGCTGGCTGGAGTCCTGGTCCTGTGGATTGTGAGTCATGGATATTAAATGACCATCATGTGAGCTACTGCATGGTGCTGTGGTTAGTGTGTGACACTGTAAAGTTGYATTGTACAGTAGCTTATCAAGGAAGATCATCAATGTGAATATGCAATTTGAACAGAGAGCACTTCCATAAGAGCATAAAATAAAATATTTGTTTTAGCAAGAAATAAGAAAGGGAGATGGGATGGATATGTGCAAACTGGAAAAAAATATGGACTTTCCTTCAGTTTCAGGGGGATCAGTAAAGTCAGGGCACAGGATATCAGCTTCTGGTTCTACGGTAGCAGAATTGGAACAAGGATTGAAAAGATAATGTCTATAATGGAAGAGTTTATAAGAAAAATGTAAATCTCTTGAAGGAAATYCTGGAGCAGGTTTTTCCATAGGTAATTATAACCAGTCCTATCAAGGTATCCCACCTGGATGAGGACCTACACAGAAGCCTACTTCAGCATCTGGTTCTTGGGAACAAGAATAAATTCTGGAATTGACTAAAGCATCACCTTCCAGTTCAGAATTTAAAAATGAATGAATTCCTTTCACTGGTATGAGACTGACAGTCCTTGAAATGGATGGTTTCAGTCTAGTAGTAGCCCAAATCAGATTTATATTTCATGCTAATCAGTATCATGATGGAAACCTGTAGTGCAAATCAAATTGGGGCAATGTTATGTTTGAAGTTCAACATTTCATACCTAGATTAGGTGGTTTTATTCCATCCTAATTATGAGGTAGGTAAGTTCCTGTTGTCAGTGATAAAATGAAAATCCATTTTAGACAGCACACAGGAAAACTGTGTAACAATTAGATACAATAACTCATTTACATCTTCCTTAACATGAGTAAGTTTCTGAAGGTGTTGTCATCCAGTGAGGAAAGTACTGTTCTCTTCTTCAGGTTACAATAAAATTATGTAATGCTGTCGAAGGAGTCGAAAGTGTTCCAGTCCTGTTATGGCTCCATAAAATTATTTCACCAGCTGCCAGCTCCAGCTTAGATCTGTTTTTCAGTCTTGCACCTCTTTCCCCTTCTTTTAACAGCTACCGGCTCCTTCCCACTACCTAGTGATTCTAGTGACTGGTTTCCCCTACTTTTTCTTATATTTATGCCACATCATAACTGTGCAGTTAGCTCTCCTTAGGTCAGGAGAGCCATGTGTTCATAGTTTCTTAAGCTTTCTATGAGTTTTCAAGCGCCAAGGCATTTTAAATGTATTGTATTTCTTGAATTRAGCATTAAAGGCATTTCAAAAGCATTTCAAATCTGTTCATGGGTCAGAAGAGGCTGTTAAAACTCACTTGTCTTTGTTTGTTTGTTTGGTTTTTATATATAGCAGTCCAGCAGTCCTGAATCAGATGGGAAGAATTTATTCAACCTTATTTGGATTTAATCAAAACCAGCATTATAAAGTGGCATTATAAACTAGCATTATAAAGTATATCAGGAGATGATTTAAGCTGCTAATAAATTGTGTTTAGGGTACTGTGATTGTTAGGAAAAAAAAATGCATTGGGCAATATTAACAAAATCACCATTTAAAAAATGACGCAATTTAATCAATTATGCTGCTCCAGTTAGCACCAATGTTACACTCAATTTTTTAAAGCATGCAGACAAAATGGAAAAATGCTGAAGAATTCAGAAGAATTTGAGACAGACCATCTTTAGTAAGCTTTCAGGAAAAAGAAAAGTCTAAGGGGAAGCAGGTTTATTCACAAAAAGTATAAATGGATATTACATAAAATATAAATCAATTTCATTAATCAATGGGGAAGACCAGGAAATGATCAAGTAAAGTACTAAAAATATGGATTAAAAAAWAGGTCAATTTTCATAACTATATGAAGACAGAATAAACCAGACTGTCGAGGCATAAACAATACGATAGAAAAAGTTATGAAAATAGCTTCATTGAATATAGTCAGGACATCAGTCTGTGGGGAGCCACTCCAGCAGCCCAGTGAAGTCAGTGTTTTCCAATTGCAAAGCCGTGAACTACAGAATCCACTCACTACTAGTCCCTCTATCCCACATGGTCAGAAAAATATGTTAGATAAATGCTGTTTTGTCACCTGTTGTCCAAATTTATTAGAACTCAGTTATCTTGAAATAAATACATAGAACGGATCAATAAGAACCCTGACAGTAGCCTCATAACATGCAACCAAACTGAAGGTAATAACTAAGTTAGCCAGCWCCACAGGGGTATCTGACTTTGTTTTCAATTTCCCCTGTTTTAGCAAAAGCATTCAAAAGCTGCCTCTTGAGAACAAAGTGAGATARAACTTCAGAGGAAATTTTATGAATAGGCCTACTTTGTTTCTAACAAATATTACTGCTTTTGCATAAGGATTGGAAAATAGYTATATAATCAAAGGAAAACAAAAGTCAACAAAGATTCTTCAGAKAAAGTCCATGCCTGACAGTTTGATTTGGGTGTTTAAAGATGGGTTTTTTTCCCACAACAGTGATAGGTTGTAAGCAAATATACTACTACAGTGTCTTCAGAAAAGRCTCTATTTTCAATAAATGTACTTTAAAATTATTATTAGAGCAAAGTATAATGAAGGGTTTAAATTCCCATGCCCACAGGGCAATATAGCACTACATCTGTGGATTCATATCGCAGACATGAAATCTTTAACCCTACCTCACAATATTGTACAAGAATGAAGAAATCTTGGTTGAGATGGCCATAGTCTCCAGTCACTGAAATCCAATCCACTCCTCTTATTTGCTCCAGTTCTAGGTTCACAGCCCTACTRTAACAGGACATATTTTACCCTTTATAATATATTTTTAACATTCCAGAGGGTTTTTGTTGTTTCTCAGGATTCTAGAGATCCATGATTACAGTATATTTCTGAGGAAATAAGGTTTATATTATCAGTCTGTTCATAGATTTCTCCCCTTTCCTCCTCCATTTTTAAACAATTGGATAGTTTAATTCACGCTTGACATATAGATGAAAATTTCAAAGATAAAGCATTTCCACAAGTTTTGTACCTGAGTAAGAAAGGGACCCAGACACACCTCGACAAAGGGACCCAGCCATTAAGCACGGTAAGAGATGGCTGCCAGCTGGCTAGCCGGCACGCGTGTACTGGCAGGGCAACCAGTACTCAGGTGCTTTTGAACTTGCCATCCTACACGTTGCCACTTTGCCTAGCCGCTCAGACAGACGTCCTGTCTGAAGCTGGGACATGATGTCCAAAGGAAACCAAACTGTCTTTTTAAAAAAGAATGTAGCTTTAAGACCCCCAGTACACAAGATAAGCCASTTTCCAGTATTGCCACGTGGCAATACCTCGTTGAGGTTTTGCAGCAAACAGTCACTTWCCCAGAGCCAGGGTGCAGCACAGGACCTCTGGGTGCCAGACTTCACACTGGAGCCCTTGCTAGGACACTGTCCAGCTCGTTGAGCAGCCTACAGGTACTCACTAGCAACAGATGAGTCCAACCCAGTGCCAGGGARTTAAGCAGAGCTGGAAACCTACCTAAAGAACTAAACAAACATATTGGCATACAGTGCAAGCCGTGGCCATGCTGCCWTAACAGCCATGTTTTCTTGAGTGGCATTTCAGATACAAACTCATTCTGCTTCAAATATATCCATATCATCATAGAAATCAATGCACACAAGGAAATCCTCTGATCAGCCACTACGCTGGAGGGCAACGGAAGGTCTTTAAGTAAACAGTATCCAGAAAAATCGAACATAATGAACCAAATACAAGCTGGGGAGAAGATTTACAGAGCAGACTGTCATAAGGGATCATGAGGATTCAATTCACAAGTGCCAACAGTCTGACAGCAAAGTGTTTATCTTGACATTATTTCTGTAAGGATTGTAAACCACTATGATTCTCGAGTTTTACATACATGCTGCTGTGTCACTACTTACCACCTATTACTGCAGTATAGATAACCATTCATAAACCCCTCTTCTAGGCACCCTTCAAAGTCAAGGAAGAGAAGTGGTCTGTTTGAGAGCAAGAGCTAACTGAGCAGCTGCAGCTGTCTGCTTTCTGATGAAACAAGCTCCTTTCTGGGAAGCTGGTAGGATGTAAAAAACATTCAGTGCATCTGGAGCTGGCTCTGGCATCAGGAGACTCAATCTCATTCACTGCATTGAGAGAGAAGGGAGAGCTGAGACTGACAGCAGTGTCACAGGGAGCTACAAGCTGCGTTAGAAGGGAGAAAGACTAAGGGTAAGGGTCAAACTGCGGCACGAGTCAAGTGCTGTAGTGTCTGGTTTCAACGAAGAGCCAGAACTGAGCTACCTGCATTCACATCTCTTAGGGATTTGTGTTCAGTAGGTTTGCTAGCACTGAGATTGCTGTGGGATATGACCGCCACACAGGCATTTCTCATGGAGATATGCCCATGAATCACCAAAGTCAGAGGATGGGAGTGAGTTTTCTTTCTCACTAAGCAAAGAATGATATAGGTGATCATCTGTAGCTTAACACAGAGCGATATGTGGATCCCATGATAGTAAAATTATACTTATTTTCATTCAGAAAAAAATGATCAGGACAAATTCTGGAATGAGTTTTGGGAYTGAAGGAATTTATTAAGAACCTCCTCAAGACAGAAACTAGTTATAAAAGCTAATATTTACACTAAGTTATAGATTACATGAAGGACTGAAAAAAATGCCTCAGGACTCTCAGAGTTTCCTGAGACATCCCATGTCCTGAGTTCTAGGTGTTCCGCAGAAAGAAAGCACATCCAAATGGCTTTCCCAAAGGCACAGTTCAACCCAAAGCTAAAATGCTTTCTGAGCTTCTAAACTCAGCGACTGGGGTATCTAACGAGGCAGCGAACAAGTAGAGACATTARATGTCAGAGAGCAAAGGAGCTGAGGCAGAAGGAGACAGATGTTTCTCTGGCACATGGCTACACCGTCTGGTAAGAGACTTTGGCAAAAGCCCACGGCCTGTGTGTTCCCATTGCTGTTGAGGGGAACTGGGCTTTGTGTACAACTCTGTAAATAAACAAATGACCTCAAAACTRTCCCAGCTTTGAACCATTATTCATTCAGATGTACCCACTCTCCTGCAAAGCCGTGATATTCACATTGCCACGAAACCAAAAGGACGACGAGGCTATCGTCCCCTGGCTCGGGTACTCGAGTAGCCCAGCAACAGGCAACGCAAAACTCAGCTGTAGGTTGTCCCATCCATTAATCTGCCCTCTCCCTTTTCCATTCTAGCAGTGATGAAACACAGAGAAAACAGCAAATTGCTCTCATCAGGTTTCAGTATTTGGGACTAAGTCTTGCTTATTTTAATCACAARAAGAGTTTGATTAAAATCAATGGGTTTTGTTTTTTCAGATGATTTAAAAGATACTTTTGATGGCATTTCTTGCTATATTTCAGCACACAACCATTGTGCATAGAGGAAGGCAAAATGAAAAGTAACAAGAGTTGACTTAATATTTTTGAGCAGAAAAATAAAATTCATTATGAAACTGAAGGAAGCCCAGGTCCGCTCTGACATTATTTGATCTGTATTTTATTTCATACCTTCTAGAATGATTGAGAAAGGGAATTAAAGTTGATTAAAATCTTCTCCCAGACTCTGCAGAAAGACCTGAAGAAAGATTACATAGGCAAATGCTTTCATTTCCCCAGCCATCAGTGTTCTAAGACCAGGGTTTATAGCAAAATAGTGTGACTCACAGTATAAATACTGACTGGTCTAAAAGGATACATGACAATTACGTATTAGGGGATACCGAGCTTGCAGGATTTGTCTTTTTAAAAAAATGTAGTTCTCCTTAATCTAATTAGAGCTGTTCCTTGCAGCTTCGATTGGCAGTTTGGCAACCTGTGAACAGCTCTAATTATCGACAGCCTTCTATTTGCTGCTGTTCAAGAAAGGGCCTCTTCTTGCACTCTTCCCTTGAACTGTTTCCATGGAATGCTGTCCATATTCAGAAAAAATGTACAGGTTGCCAAACTGTCAGCTAAAGCTGTAATGAATGGTTCTAATTACAGTCAAGTAGCAGAGAGCATTGGCTGTTTTAATCAAATCTGAGCCTTGTGAGCTATTTGGCAGAAATACAAGAGAAAGCCCGAGGAAAAGGCTGCCAAAATGCTAGTAACCTTTTATTCTAAATTCTGCCTGTCAGAGCACTGAATACCAAATGCTTAGCAGAGGTTTTTGTTTGTTTGTTTGTTTTTAATGTAGCCTATACGGTTTCATCATAAATTATTATCCCATTCTCTAACAATAAAGCAAAACAAACTCAGGGAAACACTGCCCTGCAATGTCAAGACTAAAAATGATAATCTGCAAGTTAGCCCATCAGTCAGTTACAGTCACGTTGCCAGTCACAAAGTGGAACCTAATAACATCCTTTCGCTCACACAGTCTCTGCCAATGCTCAGCTTCACTTTGTGTACAGCAAGAGAGGTAYAAGCAAACTGCTTTGTCAGATATCCTGTCAAATGCTACTACAGCTCCTCTCTGAATGGCATAGCTTAATGCTCCGGAGCACCTTCTCACTCTAAGAATGAAAGGTTATCCTTACCAGCATCTGATGATCTTTAAATTTCTTCCTTTTTTTTTTTTTTTCAAATTCAAAATTTGGAAATAATACCCAAATTATACTTTTTCCTTTTATTTACCATCTCTTCCTTAAAGATCTTATACTGTTTCAAATGTAAAGTATCAAAATGACTCAGTAACAGGAAGGAATAAGAAGTTATAAAAAAACCCCAAGTTATCCAATCATTGGGTAAGGTTCATTCCTGGACTGGAGAAAAGAAAAATTAAATTCCTGCAGTTTTACAGAATTTCCTCTGAAAGCTGAAAAAGGGTAGCAAAGAAAGCAAGGACCTTCTTCCAAAAGAATTCAAGACAAAAAAAAAAGGTGAGCCCTGGCACAGGCTGCCCAGAGAGGTGGTGGAGTCTCCTTCTCTGGAGATCTTCCAAACCCGCCTGGACATCACCCTGTGCCACATGCTCTRGGRGACCCTGCGTGTGCAGGGGGKTTGGACTRGATGACCTCTRGARGTCCMTTCCAACCTTAAGCATTCTATGATTCTATGATATCTTAGATATTTCAGGAGGACACAAAGAGTACCAGTCACTGTTCACTGTGTCACTGTGTTCACCAGTCACTGTGAACTGTTCGCAACAGTTCACTGTTTTATSTTCTTTCCCCAGCTCCATCCCTGGCAAGAATGGCATTCAGATGCATGCTTATGCTGAAGTTCCAGAAGATCTTTTTCAACTACTTATTTTGGTGTTCACGCAGTATGTTGTTAAGTTGTACAAAAGTATTGGTACCATCTGTCTAATAATTAATTTTGGTCTTCCTCAATGACAAATTTTAAACTCTATCATCAGGATACAGCCTCTTGATTTATAATCCRAACCTCTTTTCCTCACACAAGATTTCATGGTCAGAGCAGCAGTTTAAAGACCATTACCCTATCTTTTCTTCCTGTTGAAGATGTTTCCAAAGAAGATATTTCTCTTTTTCTCTTGACAATTTTGGTTTGTACTTGATAAGGATTTTTGAGAATTCCTGATTACTTTCCCTTACAAAAGATAAACTTGCTGTTACCTTATTCTGGAAACTGCATGAATACGGTGAATTGCCTGGTGAATTCCTGGTGAATTACCTTCCTTCATGGAATGTCACTGACAATTTCACTGTAACTTCAACTAAATTTTTAGATTACCTAATATAAAGAAAACAAAAAAAAAGAAGGCTTTTTAATGTTGGTTGCATTCTCCATTCTTTAAATACATACATAGGTCTTTCTGGCTTTTGCTAATAACAGTTGTTTTATATACAGTATAAAAGCCCCACACAGAAGGATATTTCTCTCTTATCAACTYAAGTTTGAAGCATAAAATATAATTATCCTTGTATCATTATCTTAGCTTGCGCAGTTCAAAGAAATAACACACAATCTGGAAGTGATTCTGTGCCAAAAAATGTGCTAGCCTTTTCTTCTACTAAAATCTGAGTAGCAGATAGGAAGGAAACAGCAGAATCCTTTTCCYCTTTTTCTGTGGTAGTTAAAAAATKAGTATTTTCTTCTATATGTATTTGTCTGCACAAAGTCCAGTATCAAAATGACTCTTCATTTAGGCTTAAGGCCTAAGAGCCTTTGAAACAAATGACATGGAAGTTGCCTCAGTAGAAACAGTCAATTTTTCAGACACACTGAGTGCTGTCTGCAAATAATGCATCTCTGATGCTCAAAAAACACAGCATAAGGTGACCTGAAATTAGGTCTATTTTATCAGAAGTACTTCTGCTTTGTTCTGTGTAATCCAACATGTGAACATATCTTCCATGTTACTCCATTGAAGAGTAGTAATTGCAGTTGCATGAGGACTAAATCAGGTTAGAAATAGGAGCACAAAAAATTTAGCAGRTATTTTATAAATTTTCTTTTTTTTTTATGTTCCACTGAGCTTGATAAATTAGGGTAGAACCAGTTATTCCATGTGTTAGGAATACTGCCAGTAGACAGGTACAGTGTGGACATTCGCACAGGAGCTAATCAACCCTAGGTTCTTAGAGCTAATGGACAAATCAGAATGCTTTACAGCTCCTATGGAGTTACTCATCCCCGCCTAAATAAGAATTTGAGGGCAGGTCAAATGATAAAGACTTTTGAGATAGGTTATTTGTGAACCTCACTAATGGTGCTTGTTGCTTTTCACCAGTGTGAAGGCAGTATGGGTGACCAAGTAAACTGTAGTGAGATTAAGAGATCTCCAATTGGCATCTTCAGGTAAAATATAACAAGAAGTTGTTCAACGTCATCCTTATATTGAAAAATGAAATTTTGGGTCACTAGAACCTTGCCAACAGGGACTTTACTGTTTTACAACAGCTAAAAAATCAACTAATTTGAGTTTGCTCTATTACTGATGTGATTTAGAAGAATTACTGACCTCTTTATCAGGCTGTGAACCCTTCATATCCTAACACATTTATATCAGTTACAATATAGGATATTAACATTCATATCATTTGATTTCAGACAACTCAATATCATATACTATGTTTATGTCAGTTACCTTCACCTTTCTTACAGTCACTGAAGAGAAGCAGATCTCCAACTGGTGATTAACCTGACCTGTCTTATACAGGATGAAATTACTCATTAGCAGTTCAGCACAGACATGTATGTCTGATTTTCATAAATATGGGTAGATAAATTTCACCCACTCTCTGTCTGCAAAATCTGCCATGGCAATTGCAGACCTGATTCACCATTGTATTTTCTTGAATGTGCTTCCTCCTAAACAGTATCTAGCTTATTTTCTGTTTGTTCTTTGTTCTYTCTTTTATTTCTTTGTGTGTGGGGTTTTTTTTTCCTTCTTGTCATTGTTGTGAGGACAGATATTAGGAACGAAAAAGATATCTCTGATTGATTACCTGTGAAGTTACTTTCCCTGGCACAAGTACATACTGAAGCTGAGCTGAACTTCTCACTTTTACAGAGTAGASAGAAGTGAAGCTAGGAAGTCTGCTCTGGAGGGCATGAAAACTGGTAATCACTTCTTACATCAGAAATAGTTCCACATCTGATATCAGTCACCTTGCTGTATTTTTTATTTTTGGAGGAAAGTAGAGTATTTTTAATTAAGACAAGACCAAGGAAAGTAAGTTTAAGAAGGGGATTTGGAACCCTTCCTCTCTTCAATTGTGAAAAATTTAAGCTTTCTCATCTAAAAAAACTCTTAAGGAGATTAATAGTTTCTTAGTAGAGACAATGACATTCAAAAAGGAAGAGAAGATGGYAAAAACTTATGTGTACATTGTGCAGTAGAGGATGATGAGAAGATACAAACACTAGAAAAAGTGATTTACTGAAACACGCTGCCACTSTCACATAGCTGTACTTCTATGTGATGTGAGCTGGTACCTCTAAAAGGTTCTGCATTGTACAGTGTACTGATACCAGCCTAGTTTATTACATAATAACTTGTAACAACTCCAGTGAAGACTGCCATAGTCCCTGTATCAGATGACGATGTGCCCATGTTGAAGTAAACCACGTGCAGCTCTGGATGCTTAGCTCTGGATACTTAGTGATCCAAAAGGTTTAATGGCAGGGCTGCTGGCAAAGTAGTGTTTCTCATTGTCCTTCCCAGAGCTCATAGCCAATGACTACTCATACGCCCAGCGTTCAAAGCCGACATGGCACGAATACTTCTCCAAGTGAGGTCATTTTTAAATTGAAGGTGGAGACGGAGCATGGGCAATATTCCACCATTCTCAGCATTGGTTTTGTTGTCTTCTTTTCGTTTATTTTGTTTCATTTTGTTTACCAGTGGTTGTAGACAATACAGTTTCCTGGTCCAGATTTTCCAACATATTTGAACACCCCACAATAGATAAAAGCGTATCTACTACTCAACCACAAGTAAGTATCTAAACATATTTAATTACGATACCTACCAGAAGCAGTATGGCAAGCTGCCTTGAAGCAGCAGCAGGATACATGGAATCACCACACATGCACACGTGACTCAGGTGCCAACAGGTGATAGTTATAGGATCCATTAATATTTTACTGCCYGCTGCTGGATCAGGAGCTATTGGTCTACCATGATTACACAAGGGTCAATATTATACTTTGAATTCCAGTAGAGCAGACTGAGCTACAGCAGATTTCAAACAGCAAATTTGACATTAGTCTTTCACAGCTGTGATGTAGCTCAAGATTTTATGAAGTAATTTCTAATACCTTTCTCATTAAATAATTAACGTACTTAGCTGTTATGACTAAAAATATGGGATAGTGCATGATTACTTAATATGCTGTTCTAGTGTATATTTCAATTGGCACATACAAGAATACAAGATATTGGATAAAAATAAATTCTTTAGTTAAACTACCCAAATGATTGCAAGAACATAAGATCCTCCATCAACTGTGTTATACAGAGAATAAATATAGAAACATATGGCACAAGTCCTTAGTGAAGTGAAAGCAATAGCAAGATATCTTCTATAGGGAGCTGTTCTGTATTATTTCATAACCTATTAGTTTATACTGACTAAGCAATCAGGATTATGACTTTATGCTGCAATATTATGAAGACATAAGCAACAAAAACAAACCTAGGAATGACAAGAGCTTTTGCATGAAGATTTTTCTGATTTTAAAATGGGTATTTCTGTAGATAGTTGAAGAAATTGAGAACCAATTGAGAAACCATTTTTAAAAAGTAATGGATTAGTCTAAAGGTGCCCTTGGAATAAGCCAAGATGTATATTACAGGTCAGCATATAGGAAGTATCCTGAGCTAGCACAGTCTGGACAGTAGTTAGACCTGCAGACATTATGCCCTAGCCATATAARTATGTTGTTCACAAACCAGTTTATTCTGGATTTTTTTGCCATATCTTAACTCATCTTACATAAATCTGAAGAGAGTCATTGCTTTCACATGAAGATTTATGAACACCAAGTCCTGGGAACCAGAACCACAAGCAACAATGAGCAATTGAAAAAATTAAACTATTACAAAGGAGATGACTTGTTTCAAATTGGATGATAACCAGAGATCCACTCACATTCATTCAAAGCCTTCTCAGAAATATTTGTTCCCTTTGGASTGGCCCACATAACTCATCAGAAACTGTACAAAACAGGCTTTTTATTGCTTGCCACTTCACTTCCTGAAGTTGAAACATCCCAAGAAAAGAGACAGGGAAAGTGATTACTGTATGGATATCAAATGCATTAGAGACAATTAAAAAACTGCCTCTCWGTAAGAACTCTCTTTATTCTCCAAAAGCCCTACTTGAGAACATGTAACATCTGCAAAGATAACAGCAGTATAACACACACTAGGTCAGGTTGACTTCAGTCAACAGAGAGGCACCAGTCTGCTGTGCTGCGTACCGTGGTTGGCTCCACCTGATTTAAATCCAGCTGGTTTGAAGCCACAGTTCAGTATTGCTCCCTGCCTTGAACCACGCTGAGGTCTTCCAAACCTCTGCAATCATTTAAGCAGCCTTTACCAAAGCTCCCTTAATGTTTGGCCTTTAACACATTTAAAACCATGGGGTGAGCGAGTTTTGCAGATTTCTAAAACTACACATTTGAAGCGCATTAGAACTTGAAATTAAAGCAAAGTTAAATCCATAAACTCTCCCAGCTGAGTCAATATTAACTTCTTGCAAGTCTTTAGGACAACATCATGTTTAAAAGAAAATCTCTACCTCCTGCAGCTTTCCTATTCTCAGATCTATAGCTGAATAATATCCATCTATCATTTTTTWAAAATAATTTCTTATTTGAGTAACAAAGAATTTGTTCTTACATAAGCCTTTAGTCATGCAAACCAGCAACCAGATAGGAAGCTCAGTTAAGTGCTTAAATCAGAAGCTCCTGCTAGAAAAAAAAAAATAGGAAGATCAGTTTCAGCAGACTAAGGTGTTCATTGTGTCATGGTTATTCTTCTGAAAGGCACCACAGACACATCATTAGTCACTCCAGGGAAGCCTCCGGCTTCACAACAAGGTGTCCTTCACTCCCTGAGATGATTACAATCCTTACTAAACAATGTCACTCATGTAGTTTAACAGAGAGACTGCCATGTGAAATGACAAATATCTCAACTCAGGCTTGTACACAGCTCTGTTGCCATAACACTTTGAGTGAAAAGTCACCTGAAAGAACTTTCCATTTTAGTGCAGGGACTGCAGGTGTGAGGCTGAACTAAGGGACACGCCTGCCTGACACGCAACGGGACACAAAGACGCACGTACATATTTGGGAAGGATTTCTTGATTTACCTAAGTGATGACAAGTTATGATAATTCCATCTGAGTGACTGCAAAGCGATTCTGTTGCCATAGTCACTACTGGTGTCGATACACTTGCAATAGCTATTAAAATCAGGAACTTTGGAGTATATAAAAAAACCAAAAATGTTTGGGGCCTGATTCTCCTGCTGTTCCTACCAARAGGTATTGCACTTACTGTGATGTGTTATTTCAGACTGGCAAAATGCTTGGGAAATTATGCAAAAAGGTACAGGAAGAGATCACTTTTAAAAGCCTTTTTTTTTAAGGAACCATGAAAAAGCTTTGAGTAAACTTTTGCCATCTTTTTTGAATATGATTAACATCTTTCCCACCCCCCCTCCATGCTCTAGCAGGCAGTTTTGACAATGAGTCTTAAARAGTATGAATTCTAATGAACTAAGAGCACTTCCAGGTTTAATTAACAAAATATGAGCATTTGTAAAACAAAATCTTAGGTGGAAAATACAAAATYCAGTATTATTTAAGTAGGGCATCACTTAACCAGTAATGCCCAAAATTCCAGAATTTCTCAATGTGATTTACTCAAAAGATACAATGTAGCATTTTTCCAAAAAGTATATTTGGAATATCACACTGTCTAATTTAGCCATTTAACTTTTAGATCTCTAAAATGCAGTGGATGTATCTCACACAAATTTACTATTATAGAATCATAGAGTCATTATGGTGGGATAGGTGCTTCARGATCACYGAGTCCAACCATACACAAAACTGCAATATCACTGTTAGAATTACAAACATACTAAATAATAGTATAAAACTCAAGTATAACAAACTCAAGTATAACAAACTCAAGTATAATACGTATAAAGTAAAATGTAAAAGATTGCTTTTCCAAGCTCAGAACAAGCAGAATCCAGCAATCACTTCCGGCATCATCTTTTCACATCTTCCGAATGAGCACGGGCCCACAAACCACACGTTGAGCAACGCTGGCCATGGWGCAATTAGAGCAGAGGGACGACTGCTGCACAGGTACAGGTCTATGCTCAAGCACAGCTTACAAGCTGTAATCCAGCCGTGGCGGCTCAGGCTTCAGTACAAACTGGAAACCCAAGCAAAGACTTGGCATGGCCCTGGGCACTTCCTCCCTTCTCCTGAGGGTCTGGCAGCTTGTGYTCAAGGCCAACTTAAATAACAGTGCAGATGTCCAGCTTGGAAGCTGTCTTTGTGACAGCTCTGCGAAGAAGCCTCAGCAGTGACTCTCGCTTTTTCCTTCAAGAGTAGTTTGGGCTATTCCCAGCTTCACTATGGATTTGGCCAGTTATCTGGACCCTTTGCTGAACCTTTTTGTCATCAGATCTGCTGTGCTTGCCTTGTTCAGGTCCAGCCTTYACCCTTGCTGCAAAAGCCTTGCCTCCGCCTATGCTCATCAGGTTCAGCTCGTGGCCCTCTACCCAAGAGCAGCACCTCCTGCCTTGCTGCCCCYTTCCAGTATCCAGCATCACCAAAAGAATCGTGCAGCTCTTTTGAAGGCTGTGTAGTTTTGTTATAGTGATTATAAACTCACCAGACATGTARCAATAGAAAGAAATATTTTGGTCATATTTTGGGATTAGTGCATGAAAGCCTTGTACAACAAAGCATAAAGCATTGGTATGAAAAATGCTAGGCCTGGTTAAAAGGSAGGGTAAGTTTCATATAAGGAAGTGCTCAGTTTTTCAAATATCAATTTCAAATGAGCATAAATTCAACTTTAAATGGTTCTCTGCTTCAGAAACTATATTTATTGTGACAGTGAATTATGACAAATATGACTATAGGTCAGTACTTCATAATTTTTCCTCGAGGCTCACTGCTCTCAGCTGTACATCAGCTGATGTATGGCAGTATGACTGTAATCCTGGGAGAATGACATCCTTGATAAATAAGTTCCATACGTAYTGTTAAATGCCTAGTTTAGAGTATAAATGGGAACCACCAACCCAGGGAGCTCTCCAAACACTGCACAGAGCAGAAGATATTCAGTCAAACAGTGAAAGGGCAGCGGTTATCTGAAGCATAATCAAAGGGTCCTAYGAGGACTTCCATTCTCTATGAAGTGGTTGCACAAGCAAGCCAAACTCTGTGGGTTTATAGCACACCTATAATTACATTTTCTTTGAACAATCCAACGTTAGTGTTTCAATGAATGAAAGAATATGAATCACTTTTTGATTTGCTTCCTGACTTTTCAGTTGGTTTTTCATATACCTTCGCTACAAAATTTCTGATCATTCAGGCAATTTAACATAGAGAGAATTGAAAAGTGAACTCAGAAAGGTAGACRGATTGTTTTTCGTAACAGTATTTTAGTGTTAACTGTATATTAATTGTATGATATATGTATAAACAGATATAATAGCACATAGTTGTAAATTTGTTAATTACATGTAATTATATATTCATTATTAATTATATATCAATTATTAGTTATATGTGACAGTTTCTTACAGTATTTTGTAAGTCCTAAGTTACATTTACCTTCAACCTGCTGTGACAGACATCAGTAAAACAAAAAGAGATTTTTATTAAACTATCTGATTTMAAAGGAGAGTTTTAAAAGTGATACAGGCAAGTGCATATGAACAACCAGTTCCCTCCTAACTGAACAGAAGTAAGGCATCTGAATACTTGGGCAGTTTTGATTACTCCAGACATTTGGATTTTGGTAGGAAAAAAAAAAAAAAAAAAAAAGAAAGAGAGAGCAGACAGATATGATAGATAACTGAATTTCCTTGAACTGTCTGTCAGGAAAAATCTTTTCACTACACTTTCCAAGAGTACTTTTCCTAGAGTTTTAATGTATTGCAGTTAGCATCTAAGAACAAACGTTTCCCAGACTGGCATATAATTATTAATTTTGAAGATATATGATTTGTGAACATAAATCACTATTAAAAGAGTAGAAATATTCACAATGGTTAATCTTTCTTCTATCTGCATTCGGGTGCAGAAAGACAGGCCTTCTATAAAGTGATTTACAGCAGTGTAACCATATTGTCTTTCATGGATAATGCMATTTCAAGTTTAGATTTTAGCCAGACTTGGACCCTGTTTCTCACCAATGACTACAGAAATAACTAGAGATATCTTCATTCTGCCATAGTTAGCCTTTAGGGATACCCTTTTATTATGCCTGACTAAGGCTACTGAAGCAAAGGAGGGTAGTGCCTAAAAATTCGCTAGACATGGAAAAATTTAAGGCCTTGCAATAACATGCAAATGATCAAAGCCAGAACACTGTCCTCCAAGTTCCCACTGTTCAATKTAAAAAAAATCCAGTTTTCCTTGGTCATTATGTGTGACCAATAAAGTAGCAGTATGAGCCAGTGAACTTCACCTAAGTTAAGAAGACAGGAAGAACCTCTCCAGGTTTGGAATACTTTTTAATACCTTGTTATGCTTAGTAGTAACCATAAGCATTCTCCTGGCTTGTGTACTGGTAAATTTAACCCAGTGATCCAAACTCAGTTATATGAAGCTGTGGTATGTCCTAGACAATTTTCTGAGACATCATTCTGACAGCAGAGTCAACAGAGTTTCCCCTTAATTCACAGTCGAGAGGTATTTTGGATCAGAATGCTTAGTTGCTTGCTACGCATTTTGAGTGCTCACACCATAGGGCAGACCYAGAGGAACGAATGATGTTCTTCAAATCACGTTCCAGCAGATGCTGGACTGACCAACGCAGCTGATGACTGAGAGCATGAACCTTGATTATGACAGGAYGATTGTGAAGTACCAGCCCTAAATTCAGGTATCTAAAACCAAAAAATCCTAAAATTACTGGATTATTTTCCAGGTAGCAATTGTGACAGAATAAAAGAGTTTAACTCATGAGCTTTGATAGTGAGGTACACACAGCTTATGCTTTTTTCACAAGGCTAATGCATCCATACTGTAGGAGGCTTAGAATATCTGTAGGAATAAGTAATTGATTTCATGGACAGGCTGAACTAATGGGAATTTTGTTTTAACTTGCTTGTGCAGTGTCAGAGAGCAGGTTGAGGAAGACATTAACCCCACATTTTTGTTTTTCTTTGTGTATGACTGGACTAATTGGGAGGATGAATCATCCTTTTTTCTCTCATAGTCTTCTTCTAAAACAAGTGTTTGCAAAAGTATCTCTAAAGGTGTTTTGTAGCTGGCAGAAGCACATGCTTTAGACACCTAAAGGATGCTTGAAGACAAAAAATAAGCCACACTGTGRAGTTTAGACACTTCTAGGTGTGGGCAGCAAGTAAACAGAGGTTTCTGGATTTCGCTTTTAAATTTAGGCACTTACTTCCTTTTTGGGGATCAAATTCCAAAATACTAAATAAGGAGCAGGGAGGCAGACTCTTAGAAGACCTTTCAGTGTGAATATAAGAGCTACGTTGAGGTTAGAGAATATTTATTTTGGTTTACATTAATATATTTTGGAGAATCTCCAGTTTTCAAGTCAGGATCTTCCATTTGGTGACGGCCAGATAAAGCAGACAAGGATGAAACAAGTCAAGTCCTAAGCAAAAGAACGTAGACAGTTCTTCCACTCCAAACTAAAATCATAGGGTTTTTTTTTATCTCCCTCTCTACTGCCCTCCCTTTCACTTTGTCAAAAAAAAAAGTTGACGATTAATGGCCCTTTTTATTACTGATCCAAGAAATGCATTCAAAACTAAGAAGTCATGAATTTAAGTTAAATAGGCATTGCTTTCATGATTTGTGTAGTATAACTTGCTTCTGGATGTGGTTAAAATGCAGACTATACTGCAAAAGTAGTAAATAATTTTGTAAGAGGAAGTTTTATTTCCTTAAAAATTCGGACAAAAACAGAGAATCAAAAATATCTGCTCAGTTTCATGAGGTTAATATTCTTCTAGAACTGTACTAATAGGAAAAATATCATCCTTCATAGAGTCATACAACACAGCACTTTCAAAACAGGTATTATATTAAGTATACTAAACACTAGAAAGAGTGCTCAGTTAGGATGCTCCGCTGAGAACTGCCGGTGGGGCTTCATGTAGCAGTGTTTATCCAGGCAAAACTCATATTTGTTCATGCAAATGTCCAGCCCTGTCACATAAACACTGATTTGTTTGCATGAAGAAGATATTTTTCCTGGCAAAAACTTTTGAGTGTGGCCTGCCATCTAGTCCCAGGCTATTTAATGGCTTTTTTAAAAGAATGTTAATTGGCAATTTTTTTTTGAAGCTTGTCAAAATAGTACACATTTGAAGCATAGGTATTCATATATTCATTGACTGCTCTGAATATTGAATACAGTGTTTCAGAAAGAATAACATGTACAGAATGAAAAAGTGTCTGCATTTAAAGATGTAGCCTGGGAATATGGAGATAAATGTTCAGTTCCTGTTGCTGCTACAAGCTCCTCTGACACTGAGCAAGTAACCTAATCTCTCAGTCTCTTAGTGCACAGTTGGAAAAATGAGAATACTTATTTTTCTGTCTTAATTAAGTTTTAAGGTCTTTGGAAAGAGGATTGACCCTCTGGTTACATGTGGTATGATGAGTGCCTGTAGAAATAGGACCAATTTCTCCTAGAAGTTCCAGGAACTACAGGAGGAAGAGTGGACCGTACACAATTCCTTAATTAAGTATGCCATTCCTTGATTTACCCAATTGCCTTAAAAAAATGCAAAAAAGTTCTTATTTTCTTTTTATTAATACCCAATGAACTAATATATTTATCTCAGAATTACAGAATGGTTGAGGTTGGAAGGGACCTCTAGACATCATCTAGTCCAACCCCCTGCTCCAGCAGGGACACTCAGAGCACGGGGCACAGCGTGGCATGCAGCCAGATTTACTATACTTTTTGAACCTTGGGATAAAAAAAAGAGGAAACAATCAACACTGTAAATATGTTTTAAGTTTCAACTATTTTTAAGTTGAGTTATTTTAGAGAATATTAGCCTTGAGAACCATGACCATAAGACCACATTCTGCTACTGCTGTCCTAACTAGTGGTAGTGAAAGTGACTTTCTTCCACGTGTCTCTCTTTGGCAGATACATCTTTTATTGGCAAAGATTTATATGTGAAATCAGGCAAACCTTTAAAGAGAGAGTTTTTACAGTATGATGCGAAATAAAAATTGTGTCAGTTCTGTCAAAGAGTGTAGCCATTCGTTTGCAGCCAGGACTGCAAGACTAATCACTGTGACAGGTTCGCACAGTCTTCCACTGCAAGTCTGCAATATTGTGTCTCAGGTAAAACCAGCCTTTTTCTCCATAATCAAAACTTCAATGTTTTTAATTCAACATCTTTTTCATTTTAGAAAAGCACAATTTGAGACCATTGACAATGCCTCTCTTTTAGAACAGGAACATCAAACAAACAAATTCTTTTGTGTTGTCACAGAACTGAAAGGCAATTATAACTAAATGATGGTTGGTCATCAACCATTGGCTTTTTTTTCTCCCACGATGAAATGAAAGCTCAAAAGATGACCAGTTTCAAATCAAATGAAAGTGTTCAATTTGGGTATTGTGTTGTTTTGTTTTGGTTTTTTTTCAATTCTTTCTTTTTTCACCTAGTTTATGAAATGTAATTAATTTTCAAAATGAGGTATTTGAGGAAAGGAATCAAAATTTCCATTTAGAAAATGTCAGTATTAATATGATAATTTTTCAGTTAAAGCAACCTGTGTTCATAAACATTTTTATTTACTCTTTGTACAAAGCAAGCAATCAAAAGCGTTTCACTCAGCTCTGCCTGGCAGCATTTCTGCACATGTCTTGGTTTATGTTACTGGCATAGAAAAGATTTGTCAGGATCTGAAAGCTCATGAGACTTGCTTCAAAGCACCAGTGTAAATATTTATGGCAAAATTGTGGCTATTTGAAATGAAAGGAAGTCAGGCCATATATTTGGTAAGGCTGATAGTATCATTTCAGAGTGACTGAGCATTACAGAATCTTAGGATACATCTAAGGGCTAGCATTAAGCCCTTGCATAGGCTGCAAAAATCAGCCACAAATCTGGGTGAGTATCTGGAAGCAAATAACCCTTTCAGAGCACGCCAGCTACACGGCTTTCATTACACTTAGGTGGCCATCTCTCTGCCTGCAATCTGAAGTCCCACCACCATCAAGTTCATGCATCTTGTAAAAACCAGCCACTAGAGCAAAACAAAGACTCACACTCTAACATTATATGTTACATCCACAGAACAAAACAGAATTAGTAACCAGTTCACATCCACTGACATATTGGACAGCCAGTGACCTCTATTTTGGCCATTCAAGTATGACAATTTATCTTTTTAGATTCAAAATTTCAAGCATGAGATCAGCAAAAAGGGTGTATTTTCCCTAACAGGACATGAGTTCAGTACAAAAGGTACATCTCCATATCCCATATCATACAACCACGAGTGAAGCTCCGTGCCCATAAATAGCTCTGCAGGCCAGAGCCCAGTAAGCTCTGTTGCAAGGCAGTGAAGCTCTCCTTGAGTTGGGACATCTCTCAAGGTTACTCTCTAACAGAGAGAATATTTGACAAGAAATGTTATAGAGTTAAGAAACCAAGACTCAGGCAGCAACCAATGTGCAATAAGATTCTCTTGCTATGACTACACTGCATTCCCATCTTCAATAAGTTTGTTTGCAATAAACTGAGAGTTAATACCCACCACTCCTCATGACTCCATCTCTGCTCTTTTGTGGCTACAGATATGCTGAAATGAACAAGGATGCTATTTGCTTTTTGCTCTACGTGCTGTGAAAATTGTTCCCATATATTGACAGTCAGATTCAATTGGTATCTATCTGCAGAATCAAAGAATTCATGAAGCTATAGTTCTGTCAGCCATTACYTTTGCTTAAAATTTGCTGGTGAAAGCACTGATTTTTGGTCTTATTCCTTCAGAAACAGTCAGTGAAGGGCTGTATTAATTGATTCTCCATCTCAGCAAAGGCTTTTGAAGAAAGACATATAATTATCTTCTTTTCCTTTTCTTCTTTCCCCTAGACGGATTGCGTGGAAGCATTAAGCAGACATCTGAAACTGTATCAGGCCAGAGAAAAAGAAAATTCATATGTTAACTCTCATAACTTATTTCAGAAATACCCATATTCTATCACCTGTGGAAAAAGCTGGGCATTTTCAAGCAATAGGTTATACACTACAGTAGGTCATATATTACAGCAGGTTATACAAACCTAATGTGTCCACATGGATTTGGAAGGATTTTACATTATTCGGTTATAGTGTTTATTTGTTTCTTATTTTAAAGTTTTTCTCTTAAAACTATTCCTGTCGCACTACCCAGCACTCGTTATTGATCCCAACCAAGCTCAGACATCCCTTACGTAAAAATACAGACACGGAAATGTTCATTAGTTTAACAGCACCCAAGTATCCTTTCATGTTACGAAAATCTCCATTCAACCTATCAAGAGGAGTTCCTGTCTTTTTGCTGGCAGCTGTACAAAGAGTTGGAGAAAGACAGAACATGACATGTCCTGAAGGTCCTATTCGGATCTTAATTATTCTGATGTAATTCTGTTGAATTACAGGTCTCATTTTTACCTGTGAAAAGGTAATCTAAAGTCTACCTTGAACTCTGAATTTATAAATACAACATTCTAATTCCACTTCCCATTTATCTAATGGATAGCTTTATATGACCTCAAATAMCACAGTAACTGGTGGTCTGTCAAACCTGAGCTAGAATAGAATTTTCTTTTCTCAAATGTYTTCCCTGAACACTAAGGAAACCAGGCCAACTCCAGCCAGCAGTGTTGAATGATTAGTTGAATTCCAAACCTCATGGATTTCAGGTACTCACTGTGTTTGCTAACTGATGCTTTGCCTGCGTCATTGACAACACAGGAGATCACTATTGGGAATGGAATTTTAAATGTCAATGAATCTTTAAGAAAATGCTCACACAAACGTACTGATACCATGTATGTAAAAATACAGCTAAGTAAAATACAAACAAAAATTAGTATGTAAATATAATAGTGTTGCAAAAAAATATATATACATGGCCAACTAAAAATAGTTTAAAAAATATAACTTCTCATCAGCATCAGCRAAGGCACTGTTAACCTGATGAAGTCTTCTTGATATCACAACTACAGCTAACATGTTTTTAAATCAGAAGAAAGCAAGACTGCCTGAAAAATAGTTCTCTTTCAAAAAGTAAATAGATATATTGTTACTGTATAATGTAAACAGAGTAAGACACTAATAAAACAGAGAGGGTATCAAATGATCTTCTACAGGGACATACTGATTATTTCTTGTTAGTTTCAGTTATTTTCCTGTAAGCAGGATTTAAGCAGCACTGGATCCACTCYGTACTGCTGCCTCCACCAGGTAGATGTCCTCTCCGTATCTGGCAAAGATTCTTGGCCATGCTCTACCATGCTGTAATGATACCATGCTCTAATGATGACAGTAATATTGTCCTGAATGCACTTCCTACAAGCAAGAGACCGCAGTTCAGTGGTCAYAAGTGGGACCAAGATGCATCAAGATTTTTTTTTTCCAACTACATGGTAACCTTTGCATTTTTTCTATGTATTTCTTATTACSATGCAATTGGAAAAAAAAGGTGGGGGGGAGGGAAAGAACATCATAAACTGTCTGCAAGGAACAAATCAGCATGAAAAAATCTCACAGGATTATCCGGTGAAGTAACAATATCATTAAAATAGCAACTGTAGCAGAAAGTAGAACACAGGAGTAAAGTAGAGATTTTAAGTTTGTGAAAAATATGAAAATGTGAAATATGAAAACCTGAGATATGTCATACTAATGTGGTATGTGACTTTCATGAAGGAAAATTGTATCTGTATTTTATTATAATTTGCTGAAACAGTTTCCTCTTCTCACAAAAAGAAGAAGGAAGGAGAGATGTGAAACCACACAAACACGAAGACAAAGGCTGTACTGGTAAACACTGTCCCATAAATCACAGCCCTCCGACAGTATCCAAAAATGGAAATACACTTAATAARTATATGTTTGGATTTGGCTGCAAAATTCCATGTGCAATGGTACCATTAAGTGTTGAAATTATGTTACTGGCTTACCATTCTCCAACACAATTTGAACATTCAGTCACTATTTTGCCTATTATKGCAGATTCTGCGTTCACAGCTGGCTGTGTGCCCACTCCCTCACCTGTTTTCCAGGCACACAGCCTATGACAGTAACAAGCAAACAAACAAAAACCTTCAAAAGACAACTGTCTAACATGTGTCACAAATTCAAACTGACCTCAAGAACAGCGTTTAAGCACTACAAAATTTATGTTCACCACATAAGTCATCGTTTCTACATCATGAATCATTGGCTTTTTTTAATGTGGCTGTGTCACAAAGTCTGCCACAATAGTATCTGGTTTTGACACAAGCCTTCTATAAACCTGAAAAAGTAGGAACGACAGAATGAATGAGAGAAAGAAAACAACAAAAAGATAAAGCATTTCATCTAAAATATCTACAAAAAGAAAAGAACAAGAAAAAAAATCTGTACATAAAAAAGTAGAGAGCACAGTTAAGAAGTAGCAGGAGAAGAGCAAATGGAAGAATGTATATAACACTTTCAAGGATATTGATGTAGTTGCTAATAAAGAAATAGTAAAACTATATCAACTTATTAAGATCTTCTCAGGCAATTTTAGGACAAGTAAGGAGTGCTTTCTGAAATGGAAAAGAAAGTAATGGGTGAAGAGTTTCAAGAGCAGCTAAACAAACTGACTACAAAAAAATCATGCAATGGAGCAATGATCTCTGTATCTCCTCTCAACACCTCACATCCCAAAGCAGTAAAAGAGTCGGTAAAGAATATTGTAGCTAAAAACCTTACAGYTGAAGAAGGTTATAACGGAGGACCAAGTCCTTAGTGACATGCAATGCAGAAGCTGCAATGATAAGACATCTGAAAAATCATCAAATACTGTGAAAAAATACGGCACAGGAAAAATTGTCAAGAGCAATGAAAAGAATGACGTTTAAGTCAGTCAAAACAGTAGAGATGACCACACACCTCCAAGAACGGCAAAGCATTAGAATTAGCTCAGTAAAATCTTCTGTAATAGCACCCTAAACAAAAGAGAGGAATAAACTGGAAGATGAAGTGAAGGAAACAGCAGGTGATAATGTAGGTTAGACTTTGACCACATTTTCAATATAAAGTCATCACAGATGGCAATGATCAGCAAAAATATTAGATGGTATGATCTATTCCTGGGGTGTAATTACACACCAGCCAAAATAATTAGCAAATTAAAGTTTCATCTCAAGTCCCAGTATGCAGYAAAAGCCGACTAAGTGGAAAGGCTCATCCTACCTGTTCACCTCAAGTAAGAATGAACTCAGTTCCACTGTTCGTAGAGCCTAAACCCTATGACTAGCAACTTAGACTGTGTTGGCAAGGTTATTGTAAAGGAAGAGCTTAGCCAACACTGAAATAAAGACCAAAAGACCACCCAACACCAGAGGAACCCACAAATCTGATCCRACTCTCAGTATTCTAAACTAGGTTTTTATTTTAGTAAACAGAAGCAGTCAAACACAAAGTCAATCTACACACTCAAAATTACTATTTCCTTCTTTAAGGAAACTACATCATATGCTGGCAAATAAATTGATACTTATATATTTTTAAAGAGGTGGGAATTGAAAAAATGGTAATTCTAGGTCAAAATGTTATTCAAGTGTTATTTCTTGCTAAACTCATGGTTCTGAGAGTGGAAATCCACTTAAAAATACTTTAGAAAAATATTTAGTAGTGAAKTGAATATATTTCTAAGACGTACTAAGATCAGTCAGCTTTCAGTTGTTACCCTTAAAGTATCCATACAAATATATGATATACTTTCAGACAAAATCTGATATAACATATAA
This sequence comes from Eudromia elegans, assembly GCA_003342815.1. NCBI lineage: Eukaryota > Metazoa > Chordata > Aves > Tinamiformes > Tinamidae > Eudromia > Eudromia elegans. The sequence continues at coordinate 2,607,052 of PTEX01000020.1, forward strand.
ACAGAGCTAAGGTAAAGCATGTCTTCATAAAATATCACCAATGGAGAATTTATGGGCTTTACAACAAGGAACATGCTGAAAGCAACCCAGGACAGACAATTATCATAAAGCCACATTTGTGCTCCCAGGAACATAATGGTAGCATGCACAATTTCACTTCCTCTGTATGTTATGTGGGAAATTTTATTTAGTATGCAAATGAAATCTACATGATTTTTCATGTCATTATAACATTTCTATGGAAAAATGAACTTTTCTACTTTCTGCATCAACTTTGTGTATATGACAATCATATAAAAGATGTATCACTCAAAAAAATACCTTATTGGGTTTGAAGGATACTGTATTCCCAGAGCCTGAAATCAAATTCTTGTGAATGGATGAGAGTAGATATTTTTTCTATTTTTGTTCTTTAAGAAGCAGAATAATCTCTAGCTCAATACCTCACTCTTCCAGCTGCAAACGCCCACTGCCGAGTGTCCTTTAAGGATGGTTATTTATCACAACTATAATATTTATTCAGTTACCTTCCTATATGCTGTGCTTTACCTGTAATACTTCACCRTTTCTACCTCTTCTTGTCAGAAGTCATATGTGCAATATATGTTYCTGTTGATCTGAAACTTGGTATATTAACGAAGCATTGTGTGCGTCTGTTGAGCTAAATGGAGCTCAGCATTGTGTTTAGACACATACTTCATTTTATATCCAAGGGTGACCTCATTAAAATCAAATGCATTCCTTGCTTACTTGAAGTTACTGWGTCCCAAACACACTGAACTAAATTGGAGTCAGTTAATGTACAAAGTTGGAACAAGAGGTGAGTAGAAGAATTCTAATTGTCTTTAGATGATGTGAGGTGAGCAACAAAATGTTTGAGCACCTCACATATGAGGTGAGSAACAAAAAACTAAGACAAAGCTTCATTTATTTTTTCTTCTTTTCAGCACACTTTTAAATGATTGCTTTAACACATTAAATCTTTAAATTGTAAATTGCTTCATATTCTTTCTTGAAAGAAAATTGCTTACGTATCTGTATTCATGCTAAACCTTATGAAAACGGTACTTTGTATGTGCATTGGCAAGTCTTTAAGTAAATGGCATTTTACATACGTACTGCAGAATTTGATGATGATGTGCAAAGAACATATTTCCCTAAAAGAGAAATGACCAAACAAAATTTGAAGGTGTGATGTAAAGAACAAGGCAGTATCGGTTGCCATTGTTAATGAGTGTAAATGAAGTTAAAAAAAGTGAAAGAATTAAATAGTAAATGAACTACAGTGTAAATACCTCACATAAATCATTATGAAAATGTCCATGTTGTGCTGTAACACATCAAAAATCTGCATTGAGAGAGCAATACATTTGCAAAGTAAAATTGCCACAAACTAAAAAATGTCAGAATTGAAGCTGTCTATGTAACTTTAATGAAATTTCATGTGCTCTCTTGTAACTGAGTATATATTTCAGAGGTGTACTACTTTTTCTCATGCAAAGAGGGGAAAAACAAAAGTAGTCATTAAGTTTGGATGTGTACTTTGAAATGCAGAATACTYGGATCAATGTCAGATTCCAACATTCTCTGACCAGGTTCTTTGAAATATTCCATGCATGGAGGGTGAAATGTTTAGTATTAAACAAATTATTTGAACATATTTGACATTATGTGTGATTTCAATTTAGCAGAGTGCTACGGCAAAATAATGAAATTGCAACAGAAATGTAAGTTACACTTAGCAAAATATTGCAAGTGCAATATACAGTTGATTTATAGTACAAATGCGATTTTCATTGCTCGCCATCACAACGCTGGGCATCCTCAGTCACTGGGAAGGAACATGGGGTTGAAGTCATCTCAGACCTATTGCTCTCTTCAAAATTCCTTTGTGCCGTTTAGCTTTTATATTCTATGTCAGGCTAAGGCACATGCATGGTCCCCACACCCCATCCTATGCTTGTCTGGTTAACTCAGAGAGACATTCACTCTCTTTTAATTAACTCAGGGAAAAACATTTATACAGCCAGTTGATGCACTGGACTGTGCTGTGAAATAGTTAGTTGATTTACTCAACTAATATTACCATTTATCTAAAGCAAAGACTATACTCCCATTCTTTTGTGTTGAATAAATTCTGCTTTCTTTTCACCAGCTGTGGTCAGGCACATCCTATATTCTTCCCTGAACTTCATGGGCATGACCCTTGCCCGTACCCTGTGAGCATACTTCCATCACAGCCRTTTGTTGGTCAGCCACATTATTTAAAAGGACATGGTGAATAATATAGCATTTTATGTATCTGACTTTTGATTGCATCCCACCACCAGACTGGATTATAAGATGGTACCAGGCTCCCAGAAATTAAAGGCCTTCTTTTAAGGACTAGTTTCCTTTCTTCTGTTTACAGCTGAATTCCTAGGTGGAAAACTGAGGTCCTTGAATGTCTTTTAATAATGATACAGCAAATGATTCTCACCTTCTAGGGGGCAGGAAGTTGGTAGAATATATCCCACCAGAAAAGCTTCCATTTAACACTGTAACATAGTATAACCATATTTCAAGACATTGAAAAACATTTTAAGACATTTTGTACAGTTTTGGATTGACAAAAATCATGCAACTTCATATACTCATATATTCACATGTCAGATATATATATATATATCAAGAAAGACATTGAGGTGCTGGAGCATGTCCAAAGAAGGCCAATGAAACTGGTGATGGGGATGGAGCACAGAACTTATGAGGAACTGCTGATGGAGCTGCAATTAYGTAGTCTGGACAAGAGGAGGCTCAGGGCAGACCTTGTTGCTCTCTCCAACTACCTCAAAGGAAGGTGTCATGAGGAGGGGGTCAGCCTCTTCTCCAAAATAACAGCCAAAAAAGAAGAGGAAATGGCCTCAAGTTGCACTAGGGGAGCTTCAAGTTATATATTAGGAAAAATTTCTACATGGAAAGAGTAGTCAAGCATTGGAACAGCATTTGCCCAGGGAGGTGGTGGAATCACCATCCCTGGCAGTGCTCAAGAAAGGTGTAGATTAGGGAGATTCTATGATTCTATGATATGAGAAGTTTTGTCTGGCATGGTAAGCACAGATTTCACAAACATCTTTTTATTTTCTTTTTTATATATCCACTTTGATTGATGGGAGCAATAAACAGGCATACATATTGGGGCCAAGAACTGCAAAAGCACATAAAGCCTTTATAATTCAGATTAGCTGACTGTTCTTCTAAAGATGATAAATACTGACCATGTATTCATAACACATAATAAATTATACATCCATGGTAGCCATGTAACTGAGCTCTGGGGACGGATGTTTTCTGACATGTTCTCTTTGACTGTGTTCCACTGACTCCTGCAGAAAACATCATTTTATATGCCATGGGAACAGGGTTACAGAAAGAACAGCTCTAAGAGGCAGGGGGTCTGGTTCAGGTATGTGACTGGAGATAATAAAGTGGATTAGAGTCTAACAATTAGAGAGGCAAATGTTTTACCTGGATWCAGAAGCTACTATTTCCAATCTATAGTCTGAAAATAGATTCTAGAACTCTAACTTTTAATTTTACATACACTAATAACAACTGCATGCCGTCCAGAGTGATCTGTACTTCTAGAAGTTGCCCCTGTTCTACTCTACAATAAAAGTGATTCTATATGAGAAGTTATTTTCATACTCTCTTGCACTCTGTCCTCTCCTAGTTAACTGATTTGCTGCATTTGCTCCAAAGTTGGAAGTCAGTACACCAGCTTGCTGCATCAGACTCTTCCCTTCACTGTTTTTTTGGTTACACATACCTATTTGTGATCTTTAAGCAGAAGCAGTTGAAATAATTCAAAAGCWGATATGTGGATGATAGGATAACTCAGGCAGGAAGGAAGCTCAGGAAGCCATCTAGCCCAACTTCCTGCTCAAAGCCCGGTCAGCTGTGAGACCAGACCRTGCTACTCAGAGCTGCATTCAGTCACATCTCAAAAAATTCCAAGGATGGAGTCTGCACAGCCTTAYTGAGCAACCCGTTCCCATGCTTGACTGTCCTCCAGAAGAAAAAGATATTCTTCATTTCAAGTATGAATATCTATTACTTCAGTGTGTGCGTGTTGTCTCCTACCATGCACYACTGTGTAGAGCGTGGCTCCATCTTCCCAGAAACCTTCTTAAAGGTTTCAGATGGCTGCKGCTAGGCTGCTGAAGCCTGCTTTTCTCCAGGCTGGACAAGACCCATTCCCACAACTTAACCTCACAGGGAAAATGCTCCGSGTCCCTGGCCACCCTTGTGACCTTCAACTCAACTCATTCATGGTTTTTACGCCTTCTTTGTACTGGGAGGCCCAAAACATCTTGGTGTCCCTCTGCTAAATTTGAACAAGTTTAGTGATACTTTTAATGTATTACAGATTCCAAAGACGGTGTAAGAAGTGCTAAATATTCCCGTTAGCACACGCCCAAGATATTGTTGGCTTCTTTGCTACCAGGGCATACTGCTGGCTTATTCCCTGACTGCTGCCTACCAGGATCCCAGGGTAAATTTCTGTAGATAAGTTCCTTTCTCACCCTGTCCCCTGCCTGTATTCTTGTCTGGGCTTCACACTACCCAGGTGCAAGACTGCATCTATCCTTGTCAAGTTTCATAAAGTTGCTGTCAGTCCTTCTCAGTTGCTATTTCCTTCTCAGACTTCATAATATATCACTTTATTATTCATTATAGTCATTTCCTTTGTCCATTTTCAGTGCCAAAATTGAAAAAAAAAWCAAAAGGAGGAGAGAGAGAGAGAAATTAAGAACATAAAAGCTAGGAGAGAGGGAAGACCAAACAAAAGGAGTATTGAAATGAAAAATATTGGTTTGGACATTTGGAAAACATTTGTCAGTAACTTTGAAAATAGCTCTTTTTTTGAAACTATCAAAATGAAAATGTCTTAAGTATTATTTTAAAATAATTTTCTTTAGTTTAACTGTTAGTATTTCCATGCTTAATTTGTTTTGAGAACTGTAAAACTATTATTTCKAAATGATCAGTGATGGAGTTCTATCTGATATTTTCAGACAGTAAAATTTTCAGTTTCTAAGAAATTCTGACATTTTAAAGTTCCCCCCTTTCCAAATAGGAGCAAAGTAAATGTTTCTCCTAAGACATTTTAAATTCATTTAAGGTCAACTTAAATTAGTTATTTTAATTCTGAAGAGGGTTTTKGGGGGCCTTATTTATAATATAAAGCATAATCCTGAATAAAATGTTGTTTCAAAATAAAAAATTCAAATATTCTGTCATAACAAGATTATGAGAAAGTTATCAAAAATCTTTGTTTTGATTGAAATCAAAACAAACAAAGTATAGTCAATACTAACACATTCTTGCAGAGTGTTTAAAACTGAATTAATTTGCATCTTCTCGCTGAGAAATGTTCTGCTAAAAATTTCTGAAACCTGCCCATTGACAAGTACATCATAGAAACACTTCTCTGTTCCAGGCAACCACAATGAACATATCCTTTTGAACTGTCAGAATAGGTACTGAGAATGCTGACCTTTCTAAAGGTGGTGGTATCAAATCACAGTATTCTTATTACTATATCACAGAGGTACAATAAGCAGTACAAAAACTTCACACAGGCACRGGTTTTATCTGTGATTCCCCTGAAACAAAGCTGTTAGAGTCTCTTCATCCTAGTTGGGTGGTCTATAGCAGATTCCCAMAAAGATTGTTGCCCTTCCCCTGATCCCTGATTCGTAAAGCACTTCACTTTTCTATCACGCAATCCAAGTTCTCCTCAACATAYCATGCTACCTTCACCTCCTTTCCTTCCTTGCCTGTTCCTTCTGAAGGAACCATCCATTGCAGCACCCTACTCATGACTGTACTCCTGGCTGRTCCTGTACTGGCAGCCATATAYACAGAGCACCCCATAAACTATAACTATATACAAATATACATACACAGGGTGGCTGCCAGGGCTTTTACCGCRCAATACCAACATACAGAACTCCGCAGAACCRCCGTTCTGCAACAGTTTTCCTGAGTGCACTGTGGCCACTAGCTYCTCCTGTTTGTTGCCCATGCTGCACGCACTGGTACAGTGCACTTCAGCTGGGCTGCTGGGCTCTCCCCCAGCCCTGCCTTGTAAGGTTGGGAGACGTCTGCCAGCTGCTTGTAGAGTGCTGAATCCTGGTTGGCTGGCCTATAGCAGGCCAGCCATCCAGATATCAGCCTTACTGGCCTTCCCCCGATCCTGACCAAGGACTCAAGGGCCATAAGCAGTCAAATTTCTATCACTAAAAGCCACCGCACTACCGACGAGGATGGGATTCGAACCCACGCGTGCAGAGCACAATGGATTAGCAGTCCATCGCCTTAGCCACTCGGCCACCTCGTCCACTGTTATGACTTGTGGAACTGTGTGTGTTCGTTGAAAAATTGCCTAAGCTGATCCTCCTTCACCAAGGACTGATCTACCCTTTCCTGGAATTTCCCACCAGTCTCAGGGACCTAGGCCTTGATGAAGGCCTCTTAAAACTGAAGACCAAAGCAAAGAACGTGAAGTATGCTGGTTTCCTCCATGTCATATGTGCCCTAGTMCTCATTTCCATTCAGCAGTTGATCCACATTTTCCCTGGTCTTCTTTTTTTCTATTTTTGCTCCTCTAGAAGCCATTCTTGTTGCCCTTAATGTCCCTCACTAGATTCCTYTCAAAAAGGCCTTTTGCTTTCCTTATTCTCAGCCCTGTGTGTCTCTATATTTCTCTCAGGTCATCCCTGCCAACCACCACCTTGTGTATGCTTCTTTTCTATATTTGAGTTTTGTCAGAAACCCCTTGTTCATCCATGCAGGCCTCTTGCCACYTTTGCTTGATTTCCTGCTTGTCAGGATGAACCATTGTTGACCTTGAAAGAGATGATCCTTGAAAATTAACCAGCTCTTCTGAACCTCTCTTCTCTAAAGGATGGCAACCCATAACCCATGGGRTTCTTCCAAGAAGACTCCTGAACAGGCCTATTCTTCTGAAGTCCAAAGTTCTTATCCTGATTTTTTTACTTTTCCCTCTTTTCAGAATCCAAAACTCTACCATTCCATTGTCACTACAACCAACTGTTGTCCTCCACCTTTCACATTCTTCACCAGATCTTCCCTGTTTACTATGGCGAGGTCCACCATCGTCTCTGAAACACCAGTGTCTGTGAACAGGAGGTTTCTCCAGTTGCCTGAAGMAGGCCTCATCTACCTCTTCCCGATCAGGCAGTTTGTAGGTGACTTCTAATCTGTCCTCCAATCTGAACACATAAACTCTCAATTGAYCCCTGTCTGTCCCAAGGAAGAGCTCAAAGCATTCTTGCTGCCCTCTCACATAAAGGACAGCTCTCCCTTTTCACCTTCCCAGCCTGTGCTTTCTAGGTAGCCCCTATGCATCCATTACAGGACTTTCCAGCCACTTAATCTTTAATCTGTCCCAAAAGAAACAGAAACAGACAAAGAAGGAACAGAAACAACCCAAATGACTGTCTTCTCTTTACTTCTGGTGCCTGGGAGAGCTGCCCGTACTCTCTTGCCGTTATGATAGATGTGCCTGTGTGTGTCTAAGTGGGCCTGAGAATAGCTGGAGGGAAAAGTGGCTCTTCAGATGGGAAAGACAATGATAATGTGATCTGTCGCATACATACGCTCATATTCTTGAGGAGAGGGAAGCACAGTAAACAGATGGAAACATCTGCTGCAGAGAAATGCACCAGAGAGGGAATTACATGKATGCGTGTTTCAGTCCTTTGTAAAGTCTCATCCAGAATGCTAGCTCTGTAGGAGCTAGAAATACAAGATGAGAAGAACATCAGGGAGTAGAGATGCAAATGGGACCAAGGGCAGACAGAGACTAAACCAAAAATGGTACCTGTCCGATTTATTGCTCAGCAGGAAGGACAATATATCTGTCAGCAGACAYGCTACACGGGGGAGTTAAGAATGAACTCCTGCTGCCATAAATTGCCAGATGTGTTCACCCCACCCCCACCATTTTATCACCTCCAATAATGGAACAGATGTGGTACATGCCCTGCAGGCAAGGCAATTTGTTCATGTGCCACGTTTTGCACAAGAACATAATCTGATTGTCAGTAATGTCTTATGCAAACATAAAAAGATACAGAGCACACTGGCTATTTCATTGGGAGGCTGCCGTCAGCGTAGCATTCTCTCTGCAGCCTGACACACCTGCACCGTCTGAAAACATGAGCTGCAAACCAGGTGCGTTTCTCACCTCCAGAAGGCTTCAGTGAGTTCCTGCAAAATGAAGCCTGCCATGACCTCGCAATGGGTAGTGCTGGGTGAATTCTTACATACTTCAGTCAATTCCTAAAATGGAACCAAAAACATGGGTTCAATATTCATGTAATGAGTAAAAATAGGCACAGAACAATTAATTCAGCTTTTAAATTATGGATATAAAGAAAAGTTCCTTATTATATCATCTATGAATCCTCATGGGATTCATGTAGGACTCTTTCTTGCAGATTTCTTTTGGGTAATTCTCTGCCCAATTCTCTGTCCCTCCTTTTGGCTAACTAGTGAGAGCAAGCCTAGAACATCTTTGGACTGAGTTATCCAAAAATGTCCTGAATAGTGTCATCTCTGTTCCTTCTGAAATCAATAACATTTTTGGCTTGATTCAGATATTTTCATAAGGAAAATATAATGCCTTTTCACCAGCTCTGGAAAGAAGTCATGTATGATAAGCTCTTGTGTGTCTTGCCAAATCATCTATGTAATCTTACTGCAAAATATTGACATTTTTATTTCTGTGATTCCAACTATCAGTTCTAAAACAATCATGTTTTCATATTTGCTTTCCAAAGCCTTTATTTTCTCCATTCAGAAGCAAATTCTTTGTCTGGTAAGACAATGAAGCACATGCCTAACCAAAACATGTAATTGTCCCACTGCTGTTAGTAGAGATCTTTACACATGTAGAAGCTGGTGTCTTGGTAACTGGAACTCAAGGGCCAACTTCTCTGCTGGTGTTGCCCTGTAATACCATTTCCTTCAATTCAGCTCCACTGATTTATAAGCCCTAACTGTACAAGGAAATTTATCCAAGTGGAAAGTAGAATATAAAAGCATTTTGATGCTGTCAGCTTTACAGTAGAAAGCCTTGTAGCTAGCATTTGTTTAGAAAAAATAACAAGCCCTGAAGTTGTTGGCTACATTTCCTTAACAAGTCATCTTATTAATGTCATTCCTTTGTATGGAGGACACTATGTTAATCCTGAAATCTTAATTAAAAACAAGATTATATTTAAATTTTTTAATTTGTCAAAGTCTTTTGAATAAAATGAAGTCCACTAAGTAGATACCTGGTTACCGTACAACCTGCAGTTCTCCCCTATACTTCTCCACTCTCACAAAGCCTCAAGGTCAAGGTTACCAAACTGCAAATCCTGACTAGTTACCCAAGGAACTACTAATATTGTGACTAGTTATTAGCTTCAAGGAACATTTATTTAGAACATATATTTAGAACATATATTTAGAAGATTCAAACAAAAACTGTCCTGAAATTCTTACAGAGCTGAAGTTGCTCTTTGGCTCTTTGTTTTTTTGGTTTGTTTTGTTTTTCTTTTTGGTAGTGTTGCTGTTTCATTTGGCTGGAATTTTTCGGGATTGTGGGAGTTTTTTTGGTGGGGGAGGGAAATAAGGAGGTARGGGTTGGGTTGTGCGTGTACTGTTGTCCAGCAAAGCTACAGACTGACTAGCTCTGCAATGACCGCAGGAGTGTGGAAAAGCCATGTACTTCGGCAGCGGATCTGTGTAGGAAGTGCTGCATAGAACTTCTTTTTTTTCACCTGTAGTTCCCTGCAGATTGAATACATATATATGAGTTGCCATATCCATTCAGCTTTCACACATCTTCTTATATCACATGTAACTCTTAATATAACTCTAACATAAAGAGTAGCATGGCGTGTTAAACAGACATGGGTACCACTCCAAAAGCAAAATCTGATTGTATTTATAGTTAACAACTGGAGGTGTATCCTCCAGCAGATATTCCCGTCTGCCTGCAAAGTCTATACACTCCATTAAGGGAGGCTTACAAAGGCTTTCACGATTCCTATGGTAACCCAGTAGAAAGGCTGTTACCATGGGGATGAGCCAAGCCTATATAAACCTTCTGTCTTCATTAGAGTATCTCTGAGATTGAATGCTTTAACAGTTAGCGTTCTGGAATAATTACCAGCAATGCCTTCTTTTGGGRAAGAATTCATTATTGCTTTCTGGTGGAAATCCAGTTATTTAGTAATCTTTTAGTAAGACTCAACAACCTGAATACTTGTCATACACCAACACAATGAACAGACTAAATGAYGTTATATATTTTAAATGTAGCCTGATATTACTGCCCAAATATTACCAGATACGCATATTATGCATTTGAAATTGCAGTTAGTTTAAATATAAGAACAGAATAAATTGCCTTTCTTAAATTTCTAAAATTTAAGAAACTTGTGTGCCGCAAGTACCTTATATCTATGTGATTTTGATTATCCATAAAGGTGAAGTTCTGTTTCCCATTCAGATTCCCCTTCTCAGTTGCTCATAACTCCTTCTAAAAATCTTTATGCAGAAAAAATAATGTCTTTTGAATTAAAATATTTCATGCTTGGTGTCAGCCAGTTTTGCTTTTTCTTTTCTTGTTTTTTATGACTGAAGAAAATCAATTCAAGATTTTTCGATTATACAAGTGAAAATAAGAGTTTTGTTTCCTCCATATGTCCTATACAAAATGTTTATGCTCTCCTAACTGAAAAATGCCTGAAGGAAGGAACTTCAAGCTTTATTTCAGCAACTTCTGAGTCATCATTAATTTCCCCACCTCTTCCTTGTATATTAATGAAACTGATTTCTTATTTTTCTTTTTAGCCTCCTTTCTTAGTGTCCTCCCTCTTCTATCCTTGGGATATCATTCTGCATGTCAAAAGACATGTTGCCTAAGCTACAATATGCAGACCTCAAAGTAAATATACAAAACAAACAGACAAAACCCCCTGAACCCTTTAAAGCGTTTAAAAGCTTTCCCTCAACTGCTTTTGTCTCCAGCTGCCTTTCCATGTGTGCAATTAGAGTATGAGTTCTACATCTCTCTTCAAGAATCATCCAGGAACAGAAAAATGGCCTCTCTACCTTAAAAAAAAAAAAAAAAAAAAAAAAGTCCAGGTGCCCTTTAGGATAAAATTTGAGACCTTTGCAACAATAGTCACCTTGAAGTTCATAAAAAGCCCGTTTCTGTGGTAATTAATAATGGAAGTTTCTCCTTAGGGTAGGAATTCAACATATTTCATCAACAAAAGGGACATGTTTGTGATAGAGTATTCCTTCCTATTTGAATATATAAATAAAGCAAAGAATATCTTGGCATCCCTCCATTTTAGATGAATGACAAAGGTGATGGCTGATGCACCAAGTGAGGACCTTTGGATCCTGTTGTGGGGCTGGATCCAGTGCTAATATGTTGTTTAATGCTAATATGACAGCCCATAAGACAAAAGAACAAAGTCAGTTTGCTAACAACGTTAGCGACCTCTTATGCCTTTTCCTTGCCTCATTTCTAGTGTCTCTTGTTCAACCCTCTTCTGCTTCCAGCATTCCTCCACTCTCTCAAACAATTCTCCAGCATGAGCTGTTGATAAGAAGCACGCTCCAGTCTGGGATGTTGATAAACTTCAAGGCWTTGCATCTATGGGCCCAAATCTTGGTTAGCCTACCAAGAATGGGGCAAACAGGCTCTCCAAGAAGACACTGCTCGGACCAATCTGTCATCTGTGCCGCACATGTGGCGCAGCCGGAAAGCAGCAGCATACGACACAGCTTTGCTTTCTGTAAAGAAATCCCATGTCAGATGTTCAGTATATGATGRAGAGGGTGAAAATTGTTCTGTCATCGCTCATGTTTGTACCTCATTTCCACACACTAGCATGCCCAGAACAGCACCACACATGCTTGGAAAGCACATATCCCAGCCTTCAGTGTTAACTGTTTATTTTCCAACACGCATTTGGACAGATGGTCAAGCACAGAATCTGCTTTGACGTAGCTGATTTGAAGTATTATCTCATTCCACATTACACAATCTAAATGTGCCTTCTAGCATAGCAGAGACTAATGAATGTCACTGATTGACCAGTGTATTTTGTACTCAAATGATTTTCTTCCCTAGATTGCTGCTATGGTCCAAACTAGCTACCCAAACTGAGGGCAAAGCTTCAGAAACTCACCTCAACTCAGTGCAGCAAGTGAGAGGATAAAGAAGGTCTTTAGTAATGTTTCATTTGTTGATATGCAAAGCTTTTTAAAAAATACCATTTAATAAAAAGAGAAAAAGAATTGAAAAGAAAAAAAATATGTAGCTGAAATAGTACTATTAATATATGTTTCATGTCTAGTGAAGATCTAAGTTTTTAAACTAGCCTGGTTTTCAGAACCACAATATGCCCTTACACTCCAGGTTTGTGTGAGTGCATTAACTACTGAATCACTGTAGCTGTATGGACAATGATCCATGTTGGGAAACAAGGAGGAATACTGGTTCACAGTGAACTATTGGGCAAGCAATCTCTGTATTGTTTTGAAGTATTGTCTAGTCATATCTCCCTGTCAACATATTCTAAAGCGTCACAAATATTCTGCAGAAAATAAACGATACTAAAAAGGCATTGTACCAGGACCACTGTGGAGTCTGAACAATTAAGCAGTTCTTTTGCTGTGGAATTCTACTCAGGAGCTGCAGCATTGTAGATAGCTCTTAAAATGTCGGTATTTGTACACCAGCATAACATWTCAGCATTGGCCAAAAGTAATGCACCGAATTCTGCAAGGTGTGTGAGATGACATTACCTCCTGCATTCTTGTTTTATTTGCTGAAACTATGTCTTTAAAGTGGATTTTTACCTTTTCCACATATAATTTCTACTTAATTTTCTATTGAGTACTAAAGTGCTGATAACTAACCCAAATGGTAACATTTAGCCACTGATAKCACTACCAGCAGCCCTTGAAGCAGAGCCCAGTGAATGCCCCTGAAGCAGCAATATACATGCCGGCTAAACAGAATAAAGTCATTTCTCTCCCTTACATGTCTCCCTTGCATGGGCAATTACAGCAAATAGTTGCCCAAAGGAGCAAACCCCTTATTCAATGTCCCTGGAYTCAAGAAATCATTGCCAATTATTGCAGTTGTGAATGATCCCTGGCCTGCCTGGAGGTGTTTAGAATTAGACTASAGAAGGTTCCTTAAGCTAGCCCCATGGCCATACATCAGCCCCGGTACAGAGAKATTACAATACAAACGGCCTAGCAGTGTTGTTAAGGGAAAAGCCTGGGTGATGGGTGACACTTTCATTTCTTCTGCGTGGTGAGACTTACAGTTCAAGATGATTCAGTTGGGGAGTATGTCAGCAGAGAGTTTTTAATCTTGTYGAAGAAAGCAGCCTCCCCTCCTATTGGGTACCCACTGGCAGTCTCTAGAGAGATGACTTCTTCCCMGTGCTGCACAGGATTCCACTGCTCGCCGTGCTGGAAGGAATGTGTCAGAACTGATCTTACAATAACAAGTTGTACTAACTGCTGACATGAATCTTGGCACTGACGTAAGGCTGAGTTGTTTAATTAGTATTTATGAAAGATGAAGTGATACAGTTCTTTAAAAAATTGTAACGTTCTGGTAATCTCTTATCATAACCTCGTATAAAGATTTTAAGCAAACTAAAATTACTTGTAAAGGGAAAACACCGTCTACAGTTTCATAAAACAGACAAGGGATTTGGAGAGCCCAGCATCATGCATAAGTAAAAACATAAGCTTTGGATTCATTATATTTATTTCCTCTTTAGCTTCTCATATAAAGCAATTTAATATTGAGAGGAAAATTCAGCTCATTATTACAAATATTCTCTAAAAAATAAGTGACCTCCACCATACTTTTAAAATGTAATATTCCAGCAGTTATGTACTCATTAACAGCATTGACAGAATGGGGATCAGTATTTAATATCTCTCTAATTAAAGAAGAAACACTTCTATGATTCATAGGCCACTATTCAAAATGCAGAACTACATTTTCATATGGAGCAGAAACCAACAAAAATACATCCAATTACCCTTAGCTAGATTTCTTTAAATTAGCTTGAAAATTAATGCTAAACTCTTATAGGTGAATAATTACATATATTCACACAGATACAGCATATCTTCCCATCTTCAAAGAAAAAAATCCATTCACAAATGGTTATTAAAAGACCTCTGAGGATATTTTCAGGTGTTTTTCTACTGTGATAGCATAGCTCATGATGAATTCTGTTCATAGCTTCACAAATGTTTAATTTCCCAAAGTCAGATTGCATTTTTCCAGTGAAAATCCCATGGGAAATAGCTTAAATAAAGGGACACTCAGCAACGTTCTTCTTATTCTCCAGGCTGCTCTGTGCCTATCTCTAGGGATTCTCTGAGGACACAGGATGGGAAAAAGAGCACTGCAGAGTATTTAGCACAGTGATATTCTGCACTAACTTTTTAATGAATCTATATCAAGAATCAAATAGGCATTTTCCAAATGCTGGACTTCCTTTACATCCCTGATACCTTCCCATACATTGTTATATATAACAAGGGGCTTCTGGAAGAGTTGGAAAAAGAAGTCTGACATTATAAAGATGAGCTGCTTTTCCTGCTTCCCCTTCTTCTTCCATATATAAGGGGAAAAATCCATATATGAGAGATGCTTTCCTAGAGCAGGTAGCTGGATCAAACTCATTTTTTTTCCACTGAAACCTCTGCACATTTTGCAAATCTTCCCCTCTGATTATGATTATCCTTTCCAGGAATTACCATTCTCCACACATTTTAGCCACGTGTTGAATTTTGTCTCCAGGAAAATACTTTTAATTAAGAGACAGTTCTTGCTGTAATATATGCCCCCGTATAAATGGTGTGTGAAGAGCACTGCCTTTATCCTGCCTGACTCTAACTACCTGTAGCAGTGGAAGAGTCTTACTTTCCTCTGAAAGGCCAAAACCAAGATTCTTTTGGTTGGTTTTTTTTGGCAATCACACTATTCTCAGTGAGTCCAGAAAGCCATTAGCAACTCTTCGCTTTCCATAAGGGCGCTAGAAATCAAAATACCCTCATGATCTCTCTATTCTCCACCTTCTAGCCAAGATCCTCCATTTCTACGGTGTCTAATGCTGACCTCCATTCACGCCCCGTTAGACATTTAGCCTGCTCATGTTGGCCCGTAGTCTACTAACCCTAACTAAACACAGTCCATTTSCCCGTTGCTCCACAATGTCTCACAATCCTATGCCTATCCTAGTCTTGGATACAACAGAAAGACAGAAACTTCATGCTTAATGCATAAAAGCGTGAATCTGTACRGCGTTCAATATGGCCTCTAYATCTGACCTCAGATCTMTTTGCATCTGAMGTAATCTTCAAATATGCAAAAGAGTCCTKTGACTAAGGAAAGAARGGACCTGCATCATGGGAACCTGGTGCCSTTTTCCTCTTCTCATTRTCGGATGCCAAGAGGARCTTGRGYAGCCCTGGACACATCCCATGCAAACTTTCCCCCCAGAACAGGGAGGCATGCAATATTTAACATATGTGCACAGAACAGAAACCCTATTTCTACCAATCACTGAGCAGAAA
Organism: Eudromia elegans; assembly: GCA_003342815.1. Lineage (NCBI taxonomy): Eukaryota > Metazoa > Chordata > Aves > Tinamiformes > Tinamidae > Eudromia > Eudromia elegans. The sequence continues at coordinate 2,622,748 of PTEX01000020.1, forward strand.
GCTATTGACTGCTGCAGCATTAGTAGGCCTAGAAACAAGCTGATATGTGCTAAATGTACTCGTCCCTGCATCATCTCTTTAGGCATTCTCTCATGTCTAATTCACAATGGGAAAAATATGGCGCAACCCTGGAATGCAAATCGTGTCCCATCTTCTCAGGATTTTAACTGTAATGTCCTGAGCAATCCCAATGGGTGCAGGAAGGCATACAGAGGAGGCAAGGCCTCCCCTATGTCCCCTTTATATGTGGGGTTAGTAACACATTTCACCTGTAATGATATGCTTCCATGCCAAGACWTGGAGCGTCAAGAGCCTCTTGAAGACTTCCTGGGGTGGTAGAGCTTCATGCCACCCCCAACAAGCGGGTGGTTGTCAGGCACAATCTGGCCCGGACTGTTTTTATTGTATAAAGTTGCTATGGTATCACCAATTAAAAAATCTAAAAAATAATCTGCATCTGTACAACATGCTAAAATAACTTACCAAATGACACGTCCTTTCGTAGAAAGCAATTCTACTAATTACTGAGGGGCAGATTCCTCCACCCTTCCTCTTGCTGAACAGTGCCTTCAAGCTGCAAATACTCCCACTGCTTTCAGTGTTTGCCAAGCTAAAGTTTTCCACAGAAATCATGAGCCAGGCTCCAAAAATCAGGAGATAGATAGCCTTGAAAAATCATGGAATTTAACTACAGAAGATAAAGGACTTTCATTTGATAAATGGATTTGGCAAAGGATCCCAGTGTAACAGTCAGTCTCATAGCTAAAAAGCAAGCAATCACTTTGGGAGCCTCAATAGAGAGTGATTCTGGGTGCATCTCAAAATACGTGTTTAAGTAGTGCCTAGCAAACTGAAATTCAGAATTTTCTGTCCATTTTCTCCTCTTGCTCTTTTCTCCTGATCTCCTTTTTAATTTTCTGATAAAGACATCRCCTTTATCTTTTTGATCTCTTTTTTCTTTCCTTTTTCTGTCCTTAACTTCCAAATACATTTTAGAAAACTAGTCATTGAAAGAAGAGGAAAGTCAAAGCTCGTATAGAAAACATTCCCAGCAGGTGGGAATCAGAAGCAACCATAAACAACAAAACTARTAAGTGTTGGTGACTTCAAGCTTCCGAGTTGCACCAGTAGGCCCTAAGGGTCCTGAGCAGCTCCATGCAGAGCCTCTACCCCACACTGTCTGCCCACCAGCTGGGGAGCTCCTGTGACCAGGGCCTTTAGCCCAGCCTTTGCCYGAGCTAGATCTGTTATTAGCTGCCCTCCCTAATCCTGACTTGCTRACTGGTTCTTCTGGATTGGTGTTAGACCTAACTCGTTGCTTTGCACGTACCTGAGGATTACTGGCCTCTTGAGTGAGTCCATTACTGCCACTAAACTGCTGTGCTTGGGATTGTCCCCTGTCAGGGAGGTTGTTCTTCCTGGGTGCTGTCATCACCTTTGGCTGCCGGATCATCCTCCCTTGCAGAGCAGTTCTGCTCTTATTGCTCCCTGGCAGCAGCTTTGAATCAGGTTGCAAAGTTTGCCTTTGTGCTTCCCAAATCCACGTCAGCTGTGCTGGAGTAAAGTTCTTGGCGTAACTTTGAGTGATGTCAAACTAACTCTACGATTGCCAAGTCACAGGAATCCAAGGGAGACTCTGTACTTGCAGACAGCAGGGGACAGCAGAGCTGAGGACCACAACTTTTCTTCTGATGACAGGCATAGAGGTAGCTGTGACTACAGTCACACTGTACACGTTAAATTTCTCTATGCAAAGCAGTCAAATCAGAGGACAGATTTAGTCTTAGTCAGACCTGATATGAAGAGGATTTGCCTCCTCTTTCTTCCTTAGGGTTGTGAACCTTTTCAGCCTCATATAGAGGTAAAGAAATATTATCAAATATCTCTTAGTCTTTCCATAGCTATTGAGCCAGAAGATYCTCTGCTCTTCAACTCAGAGCTTTCCAATTTATCTCCCCCACACAGAAAAATCTCTGAAAATTTGTGTATCTATGGACAAGTTATCTCCAAAAAATTATCAGCACTGATTAATGTCATGAAGTTTGAAAGTAAAACACAGAAACTAGTTTTAAAAGATACTATCAATTAAGATACAAACATCTTAATCTGTTCATGTTACAAACTACCTATCTATTAACTTGACTAAATAAATTAATATTTTATGGGAATTTATTAGACCATGGTCACAGACATGCTTAAAGTAACATTCATGTAAGAGAGGAAACAAGTACAAAKAGTTACCTGGATTTTTGCAAGAAATCATGAATTTTTAATGTAAGATCAAAAAATACATGCTCAAATTGATGAAAAAGAAAGAACTGGGTAGTTTTCAAAAAGAATATTTTATTTTCTAAAATGGTGTTGAGAAGAGCTAAGTGAATAAATGCCTCTCTGGGTGCTGCCAGTGGGAACTTGTCTAGATGCTATAAAATTAGAGATGAATAATCTTTCATTATAACAAGTATAAGAAAAGTACAGAAAAGATGTTACATCTTAAGAAAAGTCCAGATAAGCGGAATCAGCTTCCCTATGAGGAAATAATTACTGCAAGCTGCAAAAATAGAACTAAGATCTCTGACGAATGGCTGGTGCATGAATTCCTGTTACAGTTTATTTATGCAGACAATATAGTGTCTGGGATGAAACAGCTCTGTTGGCAGAGTGAGCATGAGCCACTGTATGTGGGCTCTTCGAGCACTGCATGGGAGTGTTTACTTCAGCTCTCCTGGAACCACACAGAAGTGACGTTATGCTAGAGCCTGAAATAGGCAGTGAAATCGCCAGCACCCAGAGAAAGCTGAGTGTGTTGCTGAGATTTTCGTCATCTGACGGAAAATAAACAAGCTAAGAGGAAAAAGTGTTTGCGACCTCTCCATAAGCASATCTCACTGAACTCAAGAAGGGGGTGCTGGACCTAAAGTATAAACTTTGCCCCTGTGATTGTTCAGCTGTGGGGTTTTCTGCAGGAGAGGACAAGCCACATCTATTTGCTTGTTGCATGACAGCGYATTTATAATGCTTTATTCTTCTAAATAAAAGCTCATATTGCAATGGTTACTGTCAAAAATCTGGTAATCCCCAGTAAGAGAATACTAGCATTCTTCTCTAAATGGAATAAAACAAGTAGATTTTAAATGCATGTTATAAATAGCTTATTTTCTAACCTAAAGGATTAGTTTAAAATATATTGATTAAATATGACCGATTTCCCATCTGGAAGACTGGCTGACCTATTCTATTAAGAGATACCATCAAGAGGTCTTATTCTGGGCCTTTTGTTCAAAACTGCTAAAAATGCAAAAGTGGATAAAATACATACATTTGAGAGCTACCGAAGCACCACTGTGAAAGAAAAAGCTCTAGTGAAGCAGTCAGTTCAGCACGCTCCGTTTTCCGYACATATCCAATTGCCCATGCATAGAACTAGCACAGCGGCTGATGAAGCTCAGCCCTTGTGGCCTGCCTGGTGTCATTTCATCCCCCTGAGCTCACATGGACATAAAGCCCTGCATGCCATCATTGTACCTGCGGCCATGTGTGGAGGTTCACAGGCTGCAATAGCATGACGCCTCCCTAGGAAAAGAGGAGATGGGCGCCTAGGCCAGGGGTGCTGAGCCACGGGTCACAAAAGGTACAGCAAAGAGGAGTAGTGAAGAAGGGATGCTGTGGGGGACTCCGATGAGCTACACTGCACTGGTTCTCTGTGGAAGGATTTTTCCATTWGTCTTTACATAACTCTTAAAAATCACTGCATCAGGACGAGGACTGGTATCACACTCATAGCCAGTCTCTTTGGTCCTGCACCTTCTGAAGTGAGTGACAGAAGTGACATTAACACAGCCCTACGCCCTACCATTCACACGTGGTTGCTTTCTCAGAGACTAAGCTGTTGTGAAACCACTGTTTTCKTCTGCCTTCAGAGTTCTGTTTTGGGGAGATTTTATCATCTGTGCTACAGTAATGTGTAACTACTGTGCTTCATGCAAAGCCTGAGCACAGCCTGAGAGCAGCAACCCCTGGGCCTGCAAGGCCTCCCGGCTTATCCAGAGCTGGATTGGTAGTGATGTGACTGAAGGAATGGAGCTAACTAAAATACTTAATCTGAGAAAATGTTTGCTGAAGTGAACTTCATCCCCTTTCACTGAGGTCAACTGGAGTCTTGGCAGGGATTGCATAAAACAGGACTGGTGGGGGTTTTTTTTAAATATCCATCCTATCACCAAAAATATTCAGTTCTAAATTTCAGATTTGGTTCTGTCTCTTTCATCACAGAGAGATCCTGTATCATTAAGGTACTCAATTTTCGTATTAAATAACATGTCTGGAACAATCCAGCATGAATATTCAGAACACTCAATATTTACGTTGTTACCCTACCAAAACTAGTTTTGGGGAAAATCGCATCATGTAAAGACAACTTCTTCCACAATTGGAAAGAAAGATGATATATCTGATCCTTGAAAACATATCAGCCAGTCTTCAAAATAAATGATTAGTTAAGATTAATGGACAGATGACTGAAACAGAAATACCTGAGAAGCCCAAAATGCGACATCTCATATAATCACTAATACAATGAAATCACCAGCAATARTCAATACAGTGGAAAATGATCAAATACTTATCTAAATCTTGCTGAGAAGGAAGACACAAGGGAAGGAAACATCTAATAACTATCTTGTTGTGTCTTTCTCCAGATTCTATCGAGCAAAAAAAAAAAAGAACAAAACCACAAGTAGAAGTGTCTACTTCTTCTGGAAACAACATGAGGAGTGATGTATAGTTGCATCTTCCTTGATACATTTTTTTATTATGTGAGATATAGACAAAGTCTAATATTTCATGATTTTATACTAACATTTTAGAGCTTTCTGATCAGTGTTTTTGYATTATGTGAATGTTTAATTTTTTCRATATGTTTATTGAGTATTGCTATTTTAAAGAGAGTCTGGTTTGAGTTGATCAGGTCAGAAATTGAGGGAATCTTTCCTTGATTTCTACAGATGGATAAAAAGAGAAAAAAAATACCATGAAACATTTACTCCACTACCAGAAAATATAAGTTACTTTGTTATTTCTGTGAGACTAAATATTATGTACATGCTGAAGAAGCTTTTAGTAATAGTTGTGAAAGCATTTTTTCTCTCATAGATATTCAAAACAGAGGGTTTTTTTAGGAATAAAACACCTTTATAATATCTAGAATATCAGTAAAAGCAATAGCAACAGCCAAAGAACATGTAGTGGATGAATGCTTGGCAACTGTGAGGGCTAAATTATAACTCACGGTCATTTGCAACAAAATAAATACAACTGTAGTCTAATACCTGCAGGTATTAGGGAAAATTATAAAGGCAAGAAATGATCACTAAGCAAGCTCCTTATTTAAATACATGCGTTCACTTTGCATTAAAGAGAAAAATATATTTTCTGTTGTTAATTTCCATAGATGTCAATGATTCAGGTGAACTCACTGAACTGCCTGTGTCTTTCAYGAAATTAACAGGCATGCAGACTCAGCTTGGTTGCTTGTTTATTTTCTGTAAAAGCTAAAGCTATTCACAACTTGAGCACAATRTTCCTCAAGGAATTCCTTGATAAGTTTGTTAGTGTTAATATCCAACTCTGTGGAGAGGAAGGACTGGACTTTTTTACTTTTAAGCTTATCAGAAACTGGTTCATATCTAGAAGACTGAGGCCAGTCCAGTTTTGTATTTTTCTAAGGCTAACGTTATTGACAATATCAGTCATTTGGCTTAACCACACAGACCAGATGCCGAAGGCTTTCATTTTAAAAAAAGCAGCTAGTATTCTCGTAGAAGCAAGATTTTTAAAAGAGCATTTTAGACACTTTTACTAAAAGAAGATCGCTGCGTGCACTTCCAGATTACTCATCATCTGACATTGCATATTAAGTTTAACTATAAACTAKCTGTGTGTTGGACATGTCCAGTACTCCAATAGACAAGGTCCTCGGCAACCTCATCTAAGCTGGTATAGCACTTCTAAACTACAGTCTGAAATGAGTGCACCTACATGCAGTTGGAGGAGATGTCAGAGTGGCTGCAGAGGCCTCATAGCACTTTCCCCTGCTCACCAGCATCATATCACACTAGTCTTCCTTAGGCTCAGCTTCAAGTAGACGGTTAGTGAGAAGAGGCTTAGGGGTAGKGATTGTATCAGACTTCCTCTGGTATCAAGAAGATAGTCCTGTGTGCATGTTGATGGTTTTCCTGCTATGGTACAATTGCAGCTAATAGCTGTAGACCAATGAGATGAAYTACTGTGGTAGGTCTCAACATGTAAGAGCTGAGTTGCCTGGAATGACGATTTCCTTTCTCATAATACCTCTTTGGAAGCCTATCCAAAGAAGACTTCAACTGCTTCAGTGAATTACAGAACAACATAAGATGACCTACCAGMTCAAGATGAATATTAGCACCCCCTTTGCTGACAAAAGAACACCCATCCGAGCAGCTTAYACTGCTCCCATCACCTGTTTTTGGAAACATTGTTTTTACTGGTSTTAATCCTTTTGGTCATCCCAAAACCGGAATATTTTGCTTTTCAGAAAGAGGATTATTGTCCTTGTTCCTACAAGCTGGGATTGTACTGCAGTGTTCTGCCACATGAGCCGGATATGAAGGCAGTCAACACCAGGAGAGAACTGTACTGGACCTACAACTGGTGATTGCTTCATCTTCTACTTCAGGACACGATAACGTGCAAGTGGTGAAATGCTGTAGGCATGTTGCCAAAAGAGATGATGACCACATTGCCTGAAACAGCAGCGTTGTGCAGAGATGAAAAGTGAAAGTGTCCTCTGAGGGAGCAATTTTAAACACTGATCTTGCATAATAGATGAAGGAGAGTGGGTGGTGCAGCCACTTGAGAAAAAAATCTAGCCTCAGATGAAAGGATATGCGCTTTTCCGTTGTGTTAAAGGTCTTTAAAAGTTTCAGGCCTAGCAACCAAAACTGGATCAGAGCACTGTACAAATGATGCCACTTACCCACTGTGAAAGAGCTAAGAATTGTTTTAAGTAGGKATAGGGAAGATTTTAAAGAATTTGACAGTTTAAGTCTGCTCTAACACAGAAGCCCAAACCACTGGGGCAGTATWGCATAAATCAGAACACAGACGACCTTGCATATTCTTTGCAAAYGCTTTACACTTTCCTGCTAGGTGCATGTCATACAAGATCCTTTGCCATCAGTGCCTTCATTCCATCCGTTTRGACTGTTGCAAACTCCCGTTCAGCGGGCTAAAATCAGGGGTGGCCACGTAAAAGGCTATAAGCAGCAGAGGCTTAGATATGAGCATAGATTAGTGTTGGGCAGCAATTCTAAGAACTAAAAAAGGGAACACTGCATCACCGGATGAACTGTGAATGGAACAAAAGCTAAAACACATGCTTGAAATAGAAAACAATTTTAGCAATGTTGTTCAACTAGCAGGCTTCTGCAAAGGAAAAACTATAGCAAAGTAACTTCCATTGGCCTCTCAGGGCTTTATTTTCTTTCAGTACAAATTCTACAGATTAATTAAAGTATCTCAAACAATGACCTGAGTGATTTGATCTGGTCAAGTTATCACGAGCATTGTGATGTTGCCTTTTTTCTTGCCAATTTATGTGACACGCCCATGCAGCCTGGTGGCCTAAGTCTTTGGGCAAAAGTTAGAATTGGAAACAGTGAAAGTGTAACTGTGCTGTGTGAAAAACATTTCATTTTGCACGCTATTGTAATCAAGCCTTGCAAATCCACTCCCTTCTTATTTGCAGTTTTTGTAATTGCTCTCTTAACTTACTTAGTTCCTTTTGAAATTATAACAGAGAAGTGATACAGTGGAACCTGTTCATATATTTTGGTGCAGTTTAGTTATCTCTGAAATACAGAAGTAAATATTCTTTAATTTTTTTCAAGTAAAATTCAATTCATGATCGTTTCTGATCCAGACAGTTTCCTCTTTTGATTKTATTCTTTGCAACAGCAGGGAAGATTTTAAAGCCAAGACATTTACAACCATAACCTATGGAATTGCTTTCCTGTGAGAAATTCCTCCTTTGAAAGAACTAGTGACAGTCTATAGATATTCCAACTAATAAYGGAATAATAATAACCAGTAAATTACTTGGCTTAAAACTGTCRTGTTTTACTTGTGTGTAGTACAAATGAAATCACTGGGGTTTTCAAATGAAATAAAATTGAAAATATAATAAAATGCAAATAGAAAATATAACCAGTCACTATGAGATCAAGGCATGGATCTGAACTGAACAAGGCCAATCCTGCTAAATGAAAGAAAGAAAATGAAGTGCAAAAAGATACTCCAGATGGCTGTATTTTCTTTTTTCTTTCTTTTTTTTAAATCAAGGCTTGAAGGGAATCATGAGCTGATTTCGGAAATTTTTGTATGCACATATCCAGCCATGCACTCTGTGTACAGACAGCAAAAGAGGTTCTCTGGAAAATAGGAAGTTCCTTTGAATGGACAAATGGAGGTTGCTGTTAATAGATGTATTGCTCATGACATAGCTAAGCTCAGAGGACAGTCCAGTGGTGATGCCAGCTAAGAAACTGAGTGTGCAGAAGACACAGCAGACATTTCCTGCTCTTCTGAGAGCTTTAGGGAGAGGAGTCTACTCTCCCTTCCTCTTGGGGCTTCATAAACCAAAATCTTTGTGTAACAACGTTAGGACTTGGCCCAAATCTGCATTCAGAATTTTTATGAGGCCAGTATTTGTCCATTTATTAATCTATGCATGAGAAAGAAAGTAATGGAGAATTAACAAACTACCTGTTTCTCAGAGGTTCCTCTCCCTAATTTGAGAGAAGGGAGGGAGGGAGGAAGGGAGGAAGGAAGGCAGGAAGGCAGGAAGAAAGGAAGGAAAGAAGGAAGGAAGAATGTTATGAATCAAGAAAAGTTTCCAGATTGAAAAAAAAGAAAATACGGGTCACAGAGTTATTCTTAAGTATGCCTGAAGTCAGTCCTTATTTTTGCTAATCAAATTTCATCAGGAGGGTTATAACTAAATGAAGAAAAGCTGACTGGAGGAAAAGGTGGCCCATCCACAGTTTTCCTTTAATTTTTCTCCCAARGCAAAACAGAACACAGTCATATCCCTACTCATTCCATTATGAAAGTCYTCCAGATAAATTACCCCACATTTTAGATTTTGGTAGAGAACAGTCATAAAATCAAAGGTATGTTTGGGGAATATGATCTGTTAAGGGAAATGCCATGATTCAAACTCCAAAAATAGTCGTCTTTGCTGTGTCAGACCATGTCTGTAACAAGAGTCTGGCTGCAGAGGAGGGACAGTAGTGCAGCTATTCACAGAGAGCAGCTAACAGGATCAGCAAGTCCGTGTGTCACTCCACGTGGCTTCAGAGGAGCTTAGGTGCTGAACTCTGTCTACCTGAAAGCTATTCAAATTCCAGGATGCATTTTGTCTCCTCTTTGCTTTCTCAGCTATGGTATTTTTTGTTTTAAGGGCAAACAGGGAATAAACTACTCAGAGGCTGTGCTTAAATATGTCATCATCACTACTATAGTTATCYCAAGCTTCAGAGTCCTCCCTCACCTTGTATTACACAGTGATGTAATCACTAGCTGAAGCAGCTGAACAGCCCTTGGCTAAGTAGTGGGCCAGCAGAATTTCCAGATGACTACACGCTATAATGTCATCATGCATGGTTATTTATTTACTGAGCAAATCACTGTCATAAGTGGTTATTTGATTAGTTATCTGATAACAGTTCTGGCACAGCACAAACACAAATATCACTATTGCCACCCAGGTGATTGTAGTTACATTGCAGCTACTCAGTTTTTATGTTTGCAAGAAGAGGGCCACATCTGGAASACTGGATGCAGTTCTGGGCTCCCCAGGACAAGAGGGACAGGAAACTTCTAGAAAGGGTCCAGAGTAGAGCAGCAAAGARGAYTAAGGGACTGGAGCATCTGTCACATGAGGAAAGACTAAGTAAGTGAGCTGGGTTTGTTCAGAAGTTTGAGGGGGAACTGATCAGTATGTATAAATACCTGAGGGGAGAATGTAAAGAAGATGGGGCTAAACACTTTTTAGCAGTGGCCAGTGATGGGACAAGGGGTAATGGGAATAAATTAAAACACAGACCTTCCATCTACATGTGTGGAAGAACTTCCTTGCTGTGAGTGTGACAGAGCCCTGGCACAGGCTGCCCAGAGAGGCTGTGGAGTCTCCTCTGGAGATCTTCCAAACCCGCCTGGATGTCACCCTGTGCCACATGCTCTGGGTGTCCCTGCTGGAGCTGAGGGTTGAACTAGATGATCTCAGCCTCAACCGTTCTGTGATTCTGAGTGCTAATATTTCACATTTAATTGCCCTGAATCCTCAATGACAGGCAATTTGGGAAAAGGATTCACACTTAATGAACAAAAAGTGACAACTCTTTATAACAAGCATGCCATCTTGCAAACTCTGCCTAAGTGTTTTCTAAGTGAAAACAAAGTTCTGTTCTGCAGCAGCCATGCTTTTCAAATCCGTAGGACAACCTACTAGTAAGTCAGACAGGGAGGAGGTTGGTCTATTTTAAGCTGAGTAGTGCCACACTGAACAGGGGAACATATTCCATTACAAGACAARTTGGAGGACATTTCCATGGGCAACCATGTAGGAAGGGCTATGCAGAAACTGCTGACATCTCTGACCATGTATTTGATGCAAAATTATCAAAATTATCAAAAAAAATGCTGATCAGCGCTTAGACTGCTTGAAGCACATCTTTAATTCTTTAAAACTGAAACCTCTTTAATGAAGATAACTAGAACGTTCTTCATGTCTGTTGACTTGCCGAGTTCATCTAAGGAGAYTCTATGAAATAGAGTAGTATTGCATTATATACTAACACCTCTTAGTATCRTTCTTGGTGAGTGATACTTCTTTCTCCTACTTGGTCATGAGTAATACTTCACTCTCGGTAGCAAGTTTCTCTTCTCTTGGCTTTGCCATGCCCAAGTCCTCAAGAAAAGGATATTTTGTGTTCCCCATCTGAAACCTTTTGCTTGGCTGGATTGTCTGGAATTGGACTGAACATAAATTATTTTGCCCTCTGTTCATTCAGATTTCAGTCTCTAAGGATATAACCAGCTCACTGGTAAAGTAATTTCCAACATCACAGCAGTATTTGGTTAAAACCACTTCAAAGGAAGAAAGTACTACTTATTTGAATAATTTTGCACAGTGATAGAAGTATCACASTGTTTATTATGAATTAAATCTCTTTTGTCTAAATCCCAGGCCCATGGTGTATACAATACTACCTCCAGCCTAGCCATGATCCCTACACATTTGAGGGAAATGTGCAAGCAGGAAACTCAACAAATTCAAAATAGTGGAGGAGAGGAGAGGAGAGGAGAGGAGAGGAGAGGAGAGG
>PTEX01000020.1:2634374-2660880 GCA_003342815.1 Eudromia elegans
TGACCTGCAAAGTTGATGACCAAACTATTATTTCAGGTAACAGAGACAGTAGATGGCAGTGTCCCCCAATACTTCCTAGGGAGACACAGAACTTATACTCAATATCTCTACAGCAGAACACAAAACCAAGGCAGTGACAGATGCCAGACAGGACAAGCTTCATTCCCCACTGCAGTTTAAAAGCAGGGACACAGTTTCCAGGAGAATAGTTCTCTACGGCCTCCTAGCTCATKTCTCCTTAGGAAAGCCTTGTAGCTCACTTTTCCTGTCCTGCAAGTTAATCTAATATAAATTATATGTGGCAGACATCAGTAGAAGATGATGACCATTTCTGAACTAAGGGAAATGCTGGTCAATCAATTCATCAAATAGGCTRTGTAGTAATGAAATACGACAGTTTTCATTCGCTAAAATCCTGACAACTGGCCTTCAGATACAATATACTAGAGAGCCAAGAAAAGATTTTAGGGCAGAACAAAGATCTGACTTCAAAATATGTTCTACTGCTGGCTTCCTGTGTTACAATGAACAAGTCACTGTGTCCTGCTGCATTTTGATTTTTGATGCAATGCAGAAATCTCTGATTTGGAATATATACTAAATAGTAAAAAAACCCCACTCTCTTAACCAGTGAAAGAATACAAAATAAATCCAATGACTCTAAGAACCAGATATCTGTGACATGTATCTAAATATCTGCTAAAGTCTTCTCACAGGAAATTGTCAGGATTATTCCATAAATATTTGTAAGACTGCTATATAAAATCCTCAAGAGAAACCTAGAATGGAAATTAATAAATATGAAAGGTAACAGTATTTCACAATGGTTTTCTCAGCTACAGATGAAACTGGAATTTGATATGGAGCAAATACCTTTCAGACTTCTCTGGAAGAGGAGCACAGCAAATGAATTCATTGGAAAATTCAAACACAGAACAGTGACACCACCAGTGCTGCTGGATATCCTCCTCTCAGGGCAACCTTGAAAAGATCAGCGTTGCTCTATTAGCCAAAATATTGGTGTACATCWGCTGGTCATCTGACCTCTTCTCTGAGCTCTGGCATTATCTTTGACTCTTAACAATTCTGGCTTTGCAGCTAAAGAATTGCTGCAAAGTACAGTGACACCAAGTTTTGAAACTCACAATGAGACTAGAGCGGTGCTTAGACCTTGCACTGGCCCTGTGTACAAAGATGAAGAGTAATTATAAATTATGCCAGAGTGAAGGACATGCTGCCCAGCATTTAAAACTGGTCTTAATGAGCTAGAAAACAAGATCCCAATTTTTCCCTGTTAAAGCTCCAGAGTGATACACAACCAAATCAGAAGACGCCTTTAATTACAGCACACCGGAGATCTGATTTTCATATAAAAAAGGACATACACAAAGTTAATTTCAAATAGCCTCAGAACATAGTCTGATGCATCCTGTGCTAGTGAAAGACAGCACATACTRGGTTGATTAGAGTGAAGGGATAGAGAAAAAAAAGGTTATAAATAATTTCTGATGAACAGGTAGTTGCRAAGCTCTCTCTGTTTCTAGCATGATAAGAAAAAATAATCAGAGTTATAGTAGCAAGAGTAAGGTAAAGAATTTMAAAACTTTGAATGGTAACGTGGGAGAAGTTCAGCATTTCTGAGGGAGACTTCAGAAAATGCTAAGCTGTCAGATTTGCAGTTAAAGCCAGTGGGAAGGCCCCCTCACAAGCTGCATTTTCCATTTTTCGTCATGGTGGCCCAGTCAGTGGTGCTGTCATCCCCATGGAAAGTAAAAGAAAAAAGAAAGAGAGAGAGAGAGCCAGGAAGTTGTATCAGCCTTATTACAACGGTACCAAGGGAGCTGTATGCCATCAAATGCTGATTTCAGAGTTCCCACAAGATCTGGTTTTATTCTTCAGCTCCTTCAAAGAGCCTGAAGGATGGATTTCCACTTGCACAAAGATTGGCTTCTGTGCTCTTTGCCAAATACATTCATGCTGTCTTTCCTACTTAGACATGTCTTTCATACTTTGCTTGTGGAATGAAGGATTTGCCTGGTTTTTGTGTTCAGAACTGGAAATTTGCTGTTGGAATAAGTAATCATCCAGTGAGATTCACTGAAAGACTTAAAAGACAGACTGCTTGACCACTGAGGGGGAAAAAAAATGTATACTTCTACATTAATCCCTAATTTTAGGAGCCTTCGTACTGCAGTTACCTTAGAAAAAGCACTTTGAGTAAGCAAAGGTAGGGGTAGCAGAAGAAAACTGTCACTGCAGTAAATATGGAAAAAGATGAGAATTCACTAAGTGAACAAACATAATGGTTACATTTGTTTAAGCAAAAGAACTAATTATTTATGCAAATTAAAGATTAAGCAAACTTAATAGGTAAATCTTTAAGATCAACTATTAGTGCTATTCTGTATCTTGAGATTTTCTTCTCTCTTAAAATCYTCCTGCCAAGAAGTACAAAGCTATTCAAGCCACTGTTTTTCTATTGTTCCCTTGAGGTATATGATAATAAGTGTATTGTTCAGTTCCTCCTGGATGCTGGTACCTCCATCTTGAAGTAYGCTGCATAGGCTGTTGTGACCTCCGTTTAGTGAAGGGATAATCTGCCTCAGAGCCGTAATCAGAAGCATCCTAGGAACATGCAGGGGATGTCCACCATCACACATCTTGCTCAGTTCATCAAGCTGAACTGCCAAGTAAAGGCTTGTGCTGAGATTCAAAGACTGTTGGCATTTTCACCGGTGTCTGCCAGGAACCCAAGCCCTGGGTTCAGGTTCTTAGTTCTATTTAACATTCCAGTTATTTTCYTTCTTTCTTTCCTTCTCTGAGCTATCGGTGCAACACCTTGCCACTGTGCTTTCTTTTAACCAGTCCATCCTTCCCAATCACCCTTCAGCCAGTGTCAGGTTCCAGCAGGAGGAGAGGAGCACATGCAATGTGACCCCCCAAGGTTCAGCTGTGCCCTCAAGCTTTGGAGTTYGCATCCAGCATACCCTACAATCCAACTCAGTGTCACATTTCATGCTAGGCCGTGTGCATCCATGCTTGCATTTCATGTCACATACGATAAAAAGTATTTTTAAGAAGGTTCATCCTGGTCTGTAACAGATGGGATACACAGGTAATAAAAGCTCTTACAGCCTGCAGTACCCATTCATGTAAATCTATACTGAAAAGGGCTATGTCGGTAATTGATTTTTGAGCACAGCAATCCAGCGAAGAGCAAACAAACAAAAAAGAAAGGAAAAGTTATATGGATTAACCTGGATGTAAATTTTTCCTTAACTCCCCCACTTCCTTCAACAAACAAAAGAAAATACTTTTCACAATTCTYTTACAAAAAAGATAAGGCCCTTCAGGTTTAATATTTTTAGCTGTCCTTTGCAGGACCCTACATTTTTTTGTGTTTCTAAATGATGTTCTGGAAGTTCCTCAAGAGTTCAAACTACAGTTTGGAAGCTGCATTCCTGAAAGTCCATAGACTACAAAATTAGTTGATCTAATACTAAGGCRCCTTTTATATATTGTCCTTTGGTTCTAATACCATCCAAAGTTTGCTCTTGAATTTCACCAGTCATTTAAGAATCTGAATCAAATGCAGGTTGAGAAAAAATGCCTCACTTTTTTTTTGGGGAATAAAATCTTTAGATTAAGAATTACCTTAATTATTTTGTTTTACACAATCRGCGTTGGATAGTTGTATTAGTGGAAATAGGGAATATTTCCGGAAGCAGGAAAGGTTCCAAAGGCCCCCACCAAAATGACAGTTTCATAGCCTAGATGTTATCATAAAGCTACCTGAAGCGGCTGTCGTCCTACCTAGAGTCCATAACCTTCACAAGCAGGAGAGAATAGGGCTAGAAAATGAGACCAGTATGAGAGAGGTAGTTAAAAACCTTCAACTAGCTCCTATTTTGAGTGCATTTCTCTATGAGCGAAATACATATTAATGTATTTATGTATGCTATGAATGTATTTATCTGTGCTAAACAAGGCCCTGACTGCAGTATCAGTAAGCATTACCTTAAGAATAGCAGTGGCATATGTAATGAAAAAGGATTTAGAGCCCTCACTATCATCCATAAGGACCCCTGACTACCAGGAGTTCACAGATCMCTCCTTGCAAAAGCATATATCCCATTGCACACATCAAAACAGTACGCAAGCTGACAAGAACTCGTTCCTGTGAGATTTTTGCTATTTGTTTAGACATTTCAGGAAATGTAAGCATTCTGTTCCAGGTAACCTATTAAAACTATATTAAATTAAAGTTACATATGGTGTAAAATTAAATTCCCCTCATATTTAAAATCATCAGGTTCTCTTCAGTGCTAACAACACTCAGTCTGGTTGTTTCAGTCATGAATTTGAACTTGATGCTCAACTTATTGGTGCATGTTAAATGGAATCAAAGCAAATGCTCAAAAAAAACCAATGCATTTTGTAGTTAGGTTGATATTTTTATTTTTTGTGTTGCTTTGTTAAATAATCAGTATATTCTCTTGAGTGTATTTCTTAATATAGCAGCAAGRAGTTTCACAATAGCACTCATTCATGAAAAATAAAGAGAGGAAAAAAAAGAAAGAGAGGACAAAGTTAAAACTATACAATCTTACATCATTTTCAATGAATGCTTTAGAGTGTAATGGCAATCATGAGACCTCCAGCCTACACAAGGAGGAAGTGGTTTTACAGGCTTGCCAGATTAAAGAATGACATCACATTATCTTCGTCAATGCTGATTCCAGTTCTTCGATAACCAGGCAAAYGTGGAAAATGCTGTTCTTGTATCACATGGTCAGACATCACTTTCCATTCATTACTGAAAATACAAGAGGGCAGAAGCCCTGACTGCTTTACTGCAGGAGACCTACAAAAGCTGAGAAATGTGACAGAAAAAGCAGACAACTCTATTTCCTAGCTGAGCTATTTAAGATGCACATTCACAGGGCAATTGATAGCCATTTTTGTGGAAAATCGTGGAAGACTGACGAATCTGGTGTCTCTTTTCCCCATTTCTGTACAGAAGAGAGATGTGCTTTCACTTTCAATCCTAAACTGACCAGCAGCGATGCTTGCAACTTGCCTCTGTAAGCGTGAAGGCAGTTCTAGCTTTTCAAATTGCCAATGAAATACGGAGTTATAAGTGCATGCATAGTATCCCTTCCTGGAAACCCACAACAATGCGGACACTTGACACGATCTCAGATACAAAGAATTAAAGTAATTCATCATAAATTCTTTGATATAGTTCTTTCTGGTAGTATGCCAGAAACTCCCAGGCTCTTGCTTTCTTACAGGCTCCTACTCTGAAACGCCACTGACATGAGAAGGGCTTGGGTTCACAGCAGACGCTTCTGAGAGCTTTTCAAGAAGACAAATGAAACATTGCATCATTTAATATATCAGGGGAAATTTGGGCTTAACTTGCAGCCCTTATAATGYGAAAGAAAACAAGGAGTATATACAGAGTTACAGGATATGCAGAGCAGCTGATACGTGCTTCTGACCTACATGCATAGAGARGGAATTTGCTATAAAATGTAGTCTCAAAATTAAGTTTATCTCAGTCCTTAACTGAAGCTTAATGTGGTTTTTGTTGTTGTTTTTTGGKTTTTTTTATATGGCATTAAGTAGAYACACATTATGTTTGTTGAACACCTCACAGTGAATTTTCTAAGTAACCCCTCAAAATACAACAATTTTTTTACAGAAAAAGCATAGGAATAGTCCATGTCCCACAGATATTGTGCCTACCTCATAGCTCTTCTTACATAAGCAAATGTTCTTGCCACAAATCAAAGAAGACTGAAGGACCAAAGCAAGAAGAAGAGCAGATGAGGCATGCAGTCCATTAGCACCACTGGTGCTAGCACAAAGCTTTCTTTGGCATTCCGGTGTCCAGGAGGGGATAAGTTCACTACAGCTAGTCCCTTAGTAAAAGCACTGGTAGTTTTGTTTGGCTTTGTTTTCTGTAGGAAACATCTCTATAAGATGTCTAACCTCTGATTGATTCAGAAGTTACTGAAGAATGGAAGGGGGCAGAATCATATGCAAACACTCTGTAACACTGCATAACCATAAATTCCTTAATAAATCATACTGAAATACTGATACAGTTGAAGTCCTGCAGAGATTCATCTGGAGAGTGAGCAAACACRTCACTATAAATGAGCAGCACTATCACAAATCAAGCAGTGCAATTAACAGGCCTATGGAAGAGCATGCCTGCCACCTCTCACACCTTGGCTATGGGATGAATGAGAAATGACAGGACACCAGCATGTTTAATCTTCCTAATCTGCTGAGCTCCATACTAAAATCTTTAGATGACTAAGGTTTTCACCACGTACACCAAAAAGCTAACATAAGAGTTGYTCTAGGCTTAATCAGAAGTAACAACTGATCTACAGAGGGCTCAGTCAGTACTTCACTGCTGCTGAGCAAGCACCTATATGTGAGGCCAAGCCACCTGAACCACCTCAGTAGCCTCTGCTGTCCGGCTTCTTTGCACAACAGAAACTCATCTCAGCACATCCCTTGCCAGCATCAAGCTGCTGTTGGTCTGATGACAACCCRCTGTGTTCTCTCATGTAAGTTGTGCAAAAGACACCTCAAATTGCCAACCCCTGCTCTGGTTCCAGGCTTGAAATATTCCCTCTTTGTTCCATAAGCGTTTCTCCAACACTAGAACGCTGGAAAAACAGACACACACAAACCCTCAAATATTCAGCATTACTTTTAAAATGGAAGTATTGAAACCTAATTTGACTCAAGCACGCTGAAGTCTCTAACAGGACTTCATTTTATTCTTAACAAGTTAAACTCTGGAATTCTGGGTGGGCTTAGGTGTGAAATACACCATATCTTATCACATTAGAAGCAAGTTGTTCCCTGAAGTTAAGTTCCCCTTTTCATTAGTACAGCTACGTCACAGATGGTAGAGAAGGAAATCTCCCAACACTGTCAGGCCCAAAAGTGGTATCACACCACAATACCCACAAGGTTAAAAAAAGCACTACTYGCACAAATCCCAGTCGAACAGAGGAAAGAATTACTACTTCCTTTCCAAACTGAAAGTCTCAATCAAGATTATAATCCCCAGACACTGTGACCCACCCAAATCAAATTTATAATAACAAAATGAAGAATACAAATAAGGTAATAAAAGTTAACAAAATAACACCAGCATGATTATGTATAAAATCCTACAGTTTTTCTGAACTGAAGTACTCTACAAATGAGTGAAACTCCAGTAGTTTTCATCATAAGAATTAGATTTCCCATCTGTCAAGAGGCAAGAAACAGGAAACCTGGATAGCAAAGCAGTAGGTTCAGAAGAGTGTATCCTGAGCAGAAACTCRCTTCCTTAAAACAGTGGCATTTGTACTCAGGTATAAAAGTCCATTTTAGCCACTTCTCTTAAGCTACAATTCTGGGTTCACGATAGATGAAAATGCTCCAACCACAGATACTTCCTAACTGACAAGAAATTGGGAAGTGATGACAGATTCTTCTGACATTCAAAGGTTTTGGCTAACAAGKGTCACTTTGGACCCCTTTGAATGATTTCACTAGTAGTCATGGAATGTTTACTTAACTCTTTTTGTTAATAAATCTCAACAGGATCAGTATGCTATTTTACTACACACTATGCCAAATAACATCATAAGTCATCTCTTTCCAGAAACCTAAGAATTAACTAATGAAGGTTATTTCTTAAGGAAAGAATGGATTGTGAAGTTTAAGGAGAGGTGTTGAGAATAGGTGTCCCTGCTGGAACAGGGAGGTTGGACTAGATGATCTCTAGAGGTCCCTTCCAACCCTAAAGATTCTGTCATAGACCAGCTTTTCACAGCCTGGGCCTGAGAGCAGTGGACCCTGTGAGAGGATGGTCTGTAGTTTATGCCTTGTGTTGACACATTGGAGGCAGGGTAGATTCCAAGGCACACACTCTTTCTGTATTATTGATCTTTTAAATGAAAAGTGTCTCCTTTCTACCCAGTAACCACTCTAAAATCTCAAACTCTAAACGGTACCTAGGTTGTGCCTAGTCTTGCAAAGTGAATGAGAGCATCTTAAAATAAAAGAAACTTCATGGGGTAAAAAGTCCCTGTTTTTTTCTTAGACTGTGTGACTAGTACTCTAGATGGCTGCTTTTCAGGATAGCTACAGTGCACAATGGCAAAACTCGCATTTATTGAGAGTGCTTGTTCTTTGTCCCTGCTGATCTACCTCTTCCTGTCAGCGTCAGAGCCTTAATGTAGCACTATCAGAGCCTTTACTTCCCCCTTGCCTCTCTGGTAACATTCAGTTACAGTTTTCAGGTTACTTTGATCTTTTCCCATGTGACTTTTGCCTCCAGGGTATTTCCACTGTGTACTCTCGGAGGGGGCAATGACAGGCTCACGATGCACAAGCTGCGTGTTCTCCAAAGCCCCGGTCCTATTCACTGTATTGCTTGAACGGACCTTGCCATTCTTTTTCCTGAATTGTTTCGGCAGAATTAAAGGATTCCTTTGAAGATAAAGCCTCCCAAATGCTGTCTTCTAGGCCTCTTTGTGATCTTAGTTCCCAATGAACACTCTTTTTGCTCACTCTCATCTCTGAGCAGCAGCTGTTATTCCATTTAAGCCTAAACTGTGCAACAGCACATTAATTATCGTAGCTAAAAGATGGATGGTCAGGTGGATCCTCTGTCTGCCTTTGCACATATCAGCTTTGTATTTTTTATATCAGTCCACCTCATTGTGCCTCTGGTGCTCCTCAATGTCCTGGCTATGGACGAGAGTTGAATGAACTCTTGTGAATGTTTAGAAATTACTCCGGACCCACATCCTGCTGTCCATGCTGCTGCAATAATTCTCTAGTATACTCAAGGTGTGCGACTCTTGTCAGCACAAACAAAGTACCACATATTCTATGGGTGTAAACTTGTACTGGAAGGCACAGGTTTGAGAGACGTTAATAACAACAACCCAGAATAGTTCTTCTAGGCACTGACTCCACAGAAATCCAGTTAGCACAATAGACACTTGCCCATCCCAATCACACACACCCTTTGCATTGGATTGGGGTTTTCTGGGGGCCTCTGTACTGCAGTCTACATCAGCTGTGTCATGTTTAATCCCGTCCCTTCTCACTTGGGACTTGTTTAAAGGCAACAGTGACATTTGCTCTTAATACTGGAACTACACATGAAGGCAGGTAGAGCACAAAAGCAGCTCTCTGCTTCTTCCATCCCCTAGAATAGAATCTCAGTCCTGTACGTTGCTTGTTCAGGGCTAGGAAAGCAAAAGCAAATGTTCACTCCCATAATGTGCTGACCTCCCCTCACAGCAACACCAAGGCAACAACTCTGGAGCACAGCTGATTAGCAGGTCGCAAGGTCTTTCCTTCAGGCACAGGCATAACTCTCTTAGTGGGATGAAAATATCCCCATAAAAAAAAAACTAAGGGAATGCTATGAATTGCAGTAAGAGCAGAATCATGGAAAACATTTGTAAACTGAGTACAAATCACTAAGAAATAAAAAACAAATATTCCAGTTTGAGCTTTGCAAAATAATCTTTGTAGATGCCATGGAAACCACAACGACCAACGGCCTCTTCACTATTACATGACATAGAAGTCACCAAAAGCAGTGAGGAGAGGGTAGTAAAGAAAGAAACTCCCAGAAAAAATAATTAGTTTACACACCTGAATTTCTGCATCCCTTAGAAATCCAAATGCCTCTTCCTTACAAGCTCTTATGAGTTGGGAGCTGGTAGCTGGTATTGGAGGAAAGGTGTAGCTGTTCTGTGTAAGCACGGTTCCTTGACATGCCACCCAATTCTCATCTGAAATCTCATACAGGAACTGCTACCATTTGGCACAACAGAAGCATCATCCATTACCCTTTGGATTTCGGAGGGATGTCTAGATAGGTCTGAAGAGAATATCCATCCAGTAATTACAAATATAATACATTATGAAGGAATGTAGAACAACATATTTAGCATAACAAGCTACTATGGGACTAACGGCCACAGAAAGAATATCTGAAAATGGCCATAGGATGTTCGTCAAACCAGCTTCTTTAATAGGAATGAAGTGCTGAAAATGACTCTGTACGGGTCCCAGATTTCTGAGTGGGAATGATCCTGCTCTTCTGGTAGGAATTGCCAATTAAAAACAGCACTAAAAGCAATTGCTAAATGACTAAATCAGAGTGGAGCTTCTTGGCTACCTTTGATACACGGTACTCCATAGGCAGTAGAGGGAAGAGGAGGAAAGCAGGTGAAGAGGAAAGTTACTACCTCCTCTGGAGCACCATTCACCTTCTGAGAAGTATAATTTCCACCTGCTATATAGACAGGCCCAGCTGTCTGATGCAAGAAGATCTGGTGCTTGCTTGATCCGTGTCCTCTCTTGTACAGGAAACAGTCTGCAGAAGTGGAAGTGAAGAGTTTACACCTCCGTCTTCTGCTCCACAATTCACAGAAGTGTGCCCTTGGTGATTTATATTTCTTTATAGGCACAAGTTCAACCCAAAAAACAGGGTTTTAAGGAAAAAAAATCATTGATATTTGTGAGAGAGTGATTGAGGAAAACAGAGCAGAGAAGTGACAGGGAAGAGCTGACTGGTTTTATGATGTCCCATTCTTTGGGAGATTTAATGTTCCTAGATTGTTTATTCATTCAGACTTCTTCCACAGTTAAGATTTTTGAATCTTCAATAACTGAAGTCATTGGATCAACTTAACGGTATGTTTGCTCACTTACTGATTTTTTCCTTTTCTTGCTCTGTGTATTCCGTKAGGTCATACCAGATATAGCAAAATAGGGTCATTTTGCCATATGCTTATTTACTATGTGTGTGTTAGACCTTTTTTGTGCTATTTTTTACTTGTTATCCATCATTATATGTATTTATCTTCCAGTGCCATATGGAGCAGTGGGATGGGGTATATATATGGAGTCAACAGATGGTGAGACTGTGTGATTAATATGTTCTCATAACTTTTTATTGTCTCTTTTTTCTTATATGTTCTACTTTCAAAGTGACATTACTTTTGTCAGCCTTGTTCTCTTTTCATTATTCTGATGCATGTTAAACAAATGAAATAATAAAAAAACTCAGTGTCTGTTTTTTGTTTGGTTGTTTCTTTTAATTTCTCTAAGTAGGTTTCTAGTTTTTATTTTTATCAAAGTAATTTGGGAGTTTTAAGGCCAAAAGCTCCTGTGTTTTCCAATGTTTTCATCTAGGACTGGACACTGAATGACCCTGTGGTATCTTGGTTTAAAGAATAGAGTTGTTTCCGACTACTTTGTTGAAAACTTACAATATTTTATTGCTCATATTTCATATGGTAGTCATTCTGTAAAACTCATTAAAATGTAGAAGATGAAATAACAAATGAAATGCAAAGATGAAATAATAAATCATGCCATTAAATAGAACCTTGAGTGGAGTCAAAAGCCTACAGGTTGTAGTAAGACTAGTTTACCTTGCGCTGGAGGAGCTCTAGAAAACACCACTCGAACTTTCACAGTAGCTGAGCTATCCAATCTCAAAAGAAATGGGAAGCCAGGATCTACTGGGCAGCCAGGATCTACTGGGCAGGAAGGCAGCAAAGGAGAGGTAAGTTGAGGTAGGAAGACTGTTACTAATCCATTAAACCCATCTCATATCACATGTACATGTGGTCATGAGCCAAAGAAGAAGCTGCACATGTGCTCAGCCCTGTACTTTCGCCTTCAGACTATACATAGTTGAACTCAGTTTCACTTTGAATGTCTTTGATCAGTAGCATAATGGTTTTCCATTCCAGTGAAAGCTGGAGGTGGTGAAGGAGGCCTGAGCATGTTTCCCCACATAATTCATTTTTTCCAGGAAGCCTTGTACTATCTGGTGGGGAAGGCATGTTATCATCAAAGGTCTAAGTTTAGTGTTACTTCCATTACATGGAATCTGTCTCTCCAGCACTACAAATCTGATGTTCACCAAAGCTTCTCAGAACAACTGGCTATAATCTTCCACTGATTTTATTACCAGGTTAAAATATTGCTTGAATCCATGACTGTTGCTTCTTCCCTTCATCCTGATGCACTCTGAAAACAACTGCAAAACTGTACTGTTTCCTGAAGCCTTCAGGGAATATCTGCTCACAGCAGCATGATTATTTTGGGAAATCTACGTGGTTACATGTGAAAGTGGATACTTTGATCTTAGTCTACTGGTGTACAAAGTTCCATGTCTTTATTTACTGGAGACCAAGTGTAGATGAAACCAGGATTAAACTTTCAGATACTGATGCTGAAGCTGATAGCATACTGAAAACTCTAAGCACAGTGTGGTCAGAACGACGTCTTTCCAGACTGTAGGAGAGAGRGTCTGTAAACTCTATACAGCTATCCTATGATTTCCCTGAAATAAGATCACTGTGGGCTCATTATCCTGTAACTTTCTCTAGATGCACCATACCTGATACAACACTGTTGGATAATAAACAACCAATTGGTGACAAAGGAGTAAACAACTTGYATAAGATATAGATTTAAGTATATCATCAATTGCCTATTATTCCATCATCCAGCAATTTTTTATCCATGTCAAGGACAATTCATAGCAATTAATRCAGCAGATAAGACAATCAAACAAGGATATATGTAATTTTAAGTTCTGGGTAGTACCATTTCTTGAAAATGATACTCTGCGTCTTTCATAGAATCATGGAATGCTTAAGGTTGGAARGGACCTCTAGAGATCATCCAGTCCAACACTCCCACATACACAGGGTCCTAGAGCACGTGGCACAGGGGGGTATCCAGGCGGGTTTGGAAGATCTCCACAGAAGGAGACTCCACCACCTCTCTGGGCAGCCTGCTCCAGGGCTCTGTCACCCTCACTGTTTTTAACTTAAGTTCCTGTGGAACTTTTGGTGCTTCAGTTTGTGGCCATTTCCTCTAGTCCTATCGCTGGCCACCACTGAAAAGAGGCCAGCCCCCTCCTCCTCACTCCCTGTCTTGAGATATTTATATACATTGATCAGATCCCCTCTCAGTCTTCTCTTCTCCAGGCTGAAGAGGCCCAGCTCTCTCAGCCTTTGCTCATAGGGCAGATGTTCCAGGCCCCTAATCATCTTTGTAGCCCTGCGCTGGACTCTCTCTAGCAGCTCCACGTCCCTCCTGCACTGGGGAGCCCAGAACTGCACCCAGTACTCGAGGTGCGGCCTCACCAGGGCTGAGGAGAGGGGCAGAATCACCTCCCTCGACCTGCTGCAGACGCTCTGCTTAATGCACCCCAAGATCCCATTGGCCTTCTTGGCCACGAGGGCACACTGCTGCCTCATGGTCAACTTGTCGTCCACCATGACGCCCAGGTCCCTCTCTGCGGGGCTGCTCTCCAGGAGGTYGGTCCCCAGCCTGTACGGTTGCCTGGGGTTGTTACTGCCCAGGTGCAGGACCCTGCACTTGCCCTTGTTGAAGTTCATGAGGTTACTTGTCGCCCAGTTGTCCAGTCTGTCCARGTCCCTTTGTTTGTTTATAACAAGAAGGATCACAGATAGCAGTGCTCATCCAAAAGCCACCTCCARTTTTGAACAGAATGATCACTTTAGACCATCACGCAGTACGGACATATCAATAAYACCCTTCAAATCAGGTAAGACAGGAACATATGGGCTTCTGAGAAGGCTGTTTTGCCCAAAGAAGGTCTGCACAGGCAATATTTAAATGATTTAAAGAGATAGCCCATAGAATCTAACCAGAATTTATGGATACACACTATCTGCAGAGAGATAATCACTTGGGGCGTCAGCAGTTAATCAGAAAGCATTGAATGCTTCTGCTTTGTATGGTCTTGAAACTTGTTACATTGGTGTCGACGATTAATTGTTGCTTTGACTGGGGCAGGAAGATGTAGGGAACTACACRTGACCTAGCTGGAAATAGATGTGTAGCTGTATCTCTGTGTGTTGTACAATGATTGATGTTTAAAGTTCTTATCASAATTCCAATGCATCACAGTGAGTGAGGCTTTGGGTAATAAGCCAACACTCACAAGCTGTAGGACAAAAATAAAAGGAGAGATGGGAGATAGGTCATCAGATTTGTTTTCTCAGTATTTAAGAGTTAATGATAAATGGTGATATTTTAGCATGTTTCTACTAAAACAAAACCTGCTAAAATAAAAGGTGCATTTCACAGTAAAATTATAAATTTGGAGGATTAAGAAGAAGGGACTACAAAATCTGAGTGTTATCAATTAGCTGTTGACTGCTTGATGAAACTTTATTCCCAATAAGCACAACAAACAAACAAACAAGAGACAGAACTGAGTGAGATTCAAGTTTTTAAATTCCTTGTTTGATTCATCTGGTTAAGGTTTGTAGAAATACAGGATGTTGCTGACATCTCGAAAATATTTAAATTTTGTGAAGAAACTACTTATTTTCAGCAGCCCAAAAAGCTCCTAATGCTGAGGATTTCCCAACCAGACACCTTSTATGTTCCCAGTCAGGAGATATTTGGCAGTAGATCGAAATATGCTGTGAATGCCTTTCAACCTCTGGAGGTTCAGGTTGGARCACACCGCGTTTTTAGTGAAGAAGTTATAGCCATCTCAAAACAAGAAGTAAAGAGAAGAGAAAGGTTGCATATATGGTATAAAYATGTGTTAGTGGTCTGCTGAAAATATCCTGTGATGATAACAGATGTTACAGCTGTTACTGCTTAAGAATACATAATGTATAGGCAACAGCAGGAGTGTTAGTACAGCAGTGCACTGAATTAAACTTATTCAGAAACAAATTGCTTTCGCACAGTTGTTTATAAAGCGTTCCAGAATGCATGCTTTCATTGCTTATGTGTTAACTATAAATATTTTCACAATGAATAATTATGCTAATTATGCAGCTTTTTTTTTTTTTTTTTTTAACAGAGCTGGTTACCTATACAAAAAACCTGAATTCAGTATCTGACTATTTTGAATTGAATTTTAATCTGTCAGGTTTCCTAACACATAGTGCAATTGACATATCTCTTTCTTGCGCTGCAAAATCATTCAAATGGCACTACAAAGAGCAACATTGACTATGAATACTTTATGTTGATATTCAACATATATAAATAAGTTTCAGAGTAGAACATGTGGTATTGACCRATGTGGTTCAATTTTGAAGCTTTTTTTCTGTCTACAAATGGCACACTACTTCTTCTAGGACTGCAGTATAAAGACTGTTTTCTACCAAGAAAAGCTTTGACTCTACAGCAACATAATGGCAATCAGTGAGAACAATAACTTGAGGTTTTTTTATTTTGGTTTTCTTTAGCAAAAAATGTCTGAGAAGAGAAGGCTTGTGTTGCTCAGCAGTTTGGTCAAGAATATGGCACCACCAGAAAGGGAGAAGGCACAGGCTGAGTAAGGTAGTAGAAATACAAAAGTGAAATGCATATTTTTCCACACACAAGTCATCCTCAAGTGTGCAACAACTCTATGTTGACAAAGAGGTGCATACATTGCACTTTACATATTAATGAGACCTTCCCACTGATCTTCAATCAACACCCAGCTAACCCCCTTTTCCTGAATATCTGGACTAAACTACTATTCGTTAGCCTTCAAACTTGGAAATAACATTTTTTTTCCCTYCATATATGCACTTTGATTAGTTTTCCAACAATAGTTAGTCCTTTTGGTTTCTCATTTTAGATTTTAAGTAACATTTTCCACATACCTATTCATAAAGTTATCCAAATGCTTGTTATCTGATATCTGTTTCCYGAGTGCTTTATTTTTGCAGGGGAGAAGTATTATTGCACAAATCTTTCTTATTACTGACAGCTGACAAAACATCCCTGCCAAGCCGGTCTGTGCTCAAGACCGTGTAGGAGATTTGAAGTTTCACTTCAGTATCAGACACACATGACAATACAGACTGGTCTTGCCTTTACGTAGCACAAACCATGTCAAATGATTCATTACGCTCTTGCTGCCGCAACACAAACACACAGAACACAGAAGCCCTCTTAAAGATCACATGGTCCAAACCAGGTTGCTTATGACCAGCTTATGACTCTGAATGTCATGTTGTGTTTTGATTGTGGCCTTCCTAACAAGCGAGGAATGAGCCTTGTGGTTGTGGTCTGGCAAAAAGGTTTTGGTTTACATCTTGTCACAGCAAGGAAGTTCACCACCCTGCCTAGAGAAAGAAGCCAGGTACTCGAGGCCACAGGGTGAGGGTTTCGTTTATTGCCTCCTCTCAGGCCAAACATGCCTCCCATTGCGCCTGCTGGCACACCTTTGCCTTGCCTGAGCAGTATTTGTCTTCACTAAATGACCCCCTGGATTTGTGGAAGCCGAGTGTAAATGGAACGTAAGTGGRGCAGAATGAGGCCCAGAGGTACATGTTACTATAAACAGGTGTTAAATGCTGGTAAAGATGTTTGGAAAAAAAAACCCAAAATAGTAGCACAGAAAAGATAATTTCAAATAGAGAGATAAAGGACTAACTACAAAGGGTATTTTGATCCCATTTTGAAAAAAAAAAAAAAAAAAGTGGAGTGTTACAAGAGAAAATGAAACTATTTTCTTCTTTTATTTTTATTTTCTTTTGACTTGAGAACAGAGCCTTGCATTTTCCAGACGCTACTACAATACACACTCATAACGAGCCTCAAATATAGCTATTCCTATATTTAAATATTCCTCCAGTGCTCATTGCCTACAAAGTCATCTGTAGCTGTATCCAATTCAAGATGATTACGACATGCACACGAAAGTGCTGAAGGGGTGGGGGGGGATCAACTTTTGTTCCTGAACAGCTTACCTCTTCAAAAAGAACAATGTTTACTGAGATAAATGAAGAGCGGGTGGTTGTTTTAGATCACTATGACTAATGTTAAGAAACAGCTGGTAAGGAATATTAGGTAATCGCATACACAGGCTGCACATTGGGAACATTACGCTAACATACCTACTATAATTTTATTCCCTTCCCCACGCATTTATTCAAAGCTGCAGCTGTGATACTGGCTTTTGAACACTAGAAGCTATCAGGAAAAGCAGCATGAATCATCATCTTTTGCTTGTGTTATTTAACTTAGTCACTCAAGTGCAGTTCTACAAGAACAATAATAGAAGGAAACTGGGTAGTTTTTTCTCAGAGATTTGTATAGAATTCTTTCCCTCCTCCGCACCCCTCTCTTCTCTCCTCTGCATTTCCCTCCTTTCCCCTTTCCTCCCCTTCCTCTTCTCCTTCCTCCTTTTTTCTTTTCCCTTCCTCTTCTCTTTCCCCTTGCCCTTCACTTTCTTCCTCTTCCCTCTACTCTCTTGCCCTCATCAGTCCTATCCTGAATGAACAAATGAATGAATGAATGTATGAATGAATGAAGAGCAGTCTATGCAGCTAAAATACTAGCACATTTATCAAAAACTTGATAAAGCTAATCTATCCATTTCCTGAACACTATTTAAAGTGTTAGAGGACAAACTTTTTAGGAAAATTATTTCACATGCCCCAGGGCAATTCCTTTTCTGGTAAACAAAAATTAGCAACTTATTTGACTTAAATCCCATACATCAATGTCTGCAAAACTGAAAGTAAAGATATTTCCAAAACCTTAGAGAAGGACCTAACTGTCTTTATTGTAGGTAATTCCTGGATTTTCCGTTAATTACTAGTTCCAGTCATCATGCAGTAATTCACTTAGATATATTTGAAAATCTTACCCACACTTCAAGCATGAAACGGGGTGTGTTTGACTCAAATTTTCAAGAAAGTTTGYGCCTGTATGAATGCAGCACCTCTGCTGTAATGATCTGAAACAAAACCGTTTAGGAAAGAGAGTTACGGAAGGATTTATTGCCTACTGATATTACATCACATCCTTGCTAATTCAATCCTTGATTACTTCAGAACAAATTCTAGATAAGTAATTCCATCTCATTTCAGATTGTTTCTAGGTGTTTTGTGATTAAATCCTTTCACACGTGCAGTCATCCATTTCAAAGCAAGGCTACAACTTACTCTTTTCCTTAGGCAATTGAAGACAGATCTGCAGCCCTAGGCAAGTTCTTCTTGCTTAGCATTCACCAACCTGCGGCTTTTGTATCAGTGGGCTTTTTTCCTTGCAATTTCAGGTTCCCATGAACATGAGTTGTCCATACAGCTAACTACTCAACGAAGAGGATCTGCCAGGTGCTATTGCTGGGGAATGGAGCAGCACCGAGGTCCCTGAAAGCTAGGCCGCTCCTGTAATGTGTTGGTTCAGATGGGAGGGGTGCATGGGCACCATGGCACGGGCACTTCAGGAGCCACTGACAGCAGTAGCAGTCTTTARGGCCCCACAGTGCTGTCAGAAGAAGCTGGGGCAATTACAGAGCAAGCATTCACTGCCACAGATTCCTCTAGACGTGCTGTGATAAAAATAAACATAAAATACTAGTAGTATTAAACAGATCTTATAACAGGTATTCCAGTCTGCAAAATAGAACAAGCTATAGGTAGTCCATTATGTATGACAGGCTGGTCAAATTTTTCTAAGGAAGACACTGAAAAGAGGTAGACGATATAAAAGGGGCATAGCCAAATAGGAAAGTATCAAAGATCTAGTCAGTGACCTCCCTTCAAAATCAGACATCCAGATTATGAAAATGATCTMTGCACACACTTGTGGTATCTAGTTTTTAGGCTCTAGATCCTCTGCATGSTATCCAAAAGTTCTAATCAATTTTTTTGCTCCCCCAAGATTTAACGCTGGTCGTTCATGTTGTGTCTGGGTAGAAATGCATTGTMTCCCAGAGCTCACCCCTGGAAGTGCAAGGCTTCTGTTATACCTCTGGATCTCTGCAGGTGTGTGATAGGGCTAAGCAAATCAAAAATAAAAGTCAGACTACAGAGAAAGTTCATAAAGACCTCATTGCTATTTACTTCATGTCACAATAAATACATGGATCTATATAAATATCTTCTTCCATTTCATCATTCTTTAAACCTTCCTCTGAGCTCTGTTAAAATCTTTCAGAGTGATACAGGGCATTTCAGATCAGATCACACCTTTCCTCTGAAACACACGGTACTTCCAGTCCACCTCACCTTTTCTAAGCAGAAGTGATGCTACAGTTAATCCAGTCTCACCATTAGAGGACCTCACCTGTCTTAACTTCTCCTGAGAACCTTCTCTGCTTTCTCATTTCCATGACATATGTTCCTACCTTTGATAATTTTCTCCTACCATATACCTTCTTTTCCAAGACAAGACTGGCCAAAAGGTTTTTCTAAGCTTCAGAGAACCCACTGATACAAATTGTTTCTGCTTTAGCCACTAACCATTACAATTTAGCAACTAATATCTTTGATCTGAAAGAGATGTGGCAGAGTTCTCACCTACATAGGTAGGCAGGAAATTATTGATGATACAACAACATAAATAGCCAGACCTGCAAGATAATTTCATATCATCAACCAAATTTGGGCACAAGTTTCTCAGAYGCTTGTGTGAGGTCAGTGGGATCAGGATATTTAAGAATACCCTGTATCTATCATGGGTGAATCAAAATTAAAAGAAATAATATAAAGATTTTCAGTGGTATAAAAGGCATATACTGGCTACTACTGACTACTGGTCTATGCCTTGATTTTTTTCCCAGGATTCTGCAGGTTCTTTATCCTATATAACAAAGAACTCGCAAAGCTCTGATCAATGAGCAAATTTTAGTCAGGCCCACTAAAAGACAGCTGATATGAAAGAACTATTAAAACTAGATATATATGCTTTTATATAAATCTTTGGGGCTTTTCTGGTGTAAATGAAAGCAAGACACAAGTCCAAAGAAACAAAGGAATCTCCTACTACTTGATTCTTGTCACTGCAGTTCTAGTGGTTTGTTAGGCCACAATGAAGTCCTCTTATTCTTGGTARGAGATTATGAAGGATACCAAAGCCATGCTCATTTTAAGTGTATTTTCTTTAAATTCTGGTAGTCTTCTGTTTTAACTCATATTGCTGTTTGCAGCTAAACAGCAGATGCCCAACACAACATTCTGTTTGTGCAGCTTAAGAGTGACAGCAAGTCACTCAGCCCAGCCTTGCTTCAAAACTGAGTAGTTCGAATCCATGATCAACCACCGTAGAAAAGCTCAGAAAGGGAATAGATGTGTTAGAGGCAAGGAACTTTTTTTTCTGTAACAAATTCATCATATGTTCTGTAGTAATGTCTAACGTCRTGGTGAGCAACCTGGTTCTTTTACACAAAGTTTTGCCCCAGATTAATATTATCCATTTTTTGAACTGACAGGGAAGAATTTGAAGCACAGAAAGATAAAGTGATTTACCACAATACAGTAGCAGATCATTAACAAATCAAGCAAGAGAGTACTGGTCTCCTGCATCCCAGCCTCATGCACTCGCTTGTCAACTTAAGACGTGGGGCCTATWTGCTCATGTCCTATGAACTCAGCATACAATAACTCCCATTTYCTTGGCCTGGCCTTCCTTGTTATGTAGCATTACTGTCCCAGATACTTTGGATGGTCTTAAATGAATTAGGCCTTCTAGCAGAACTTTACAGCAGAACTCCAGCATCAACCTAAATTCTTGGGTGGCTGGTCAAGTGGAGCACCTTACATGAAGCTGCTATGGTTTCCAACAGAGCATTTCATTTAGCTGCTCATCAAATGTTCATACTTGTGGTTTTGTGCTATGTGGCAAGCTTACATGCAAAGCTGATCATGTGCCTTTCTTCCTCTCATATGATTTCTTGTGAATTCTTTAGCTGTAACAAATACTGCAATTCAATATATATCTATAATTCTGGCCTATTACTTTATTTTTTAAAAAAAAAATCTCTCTCCCAGCCAAACACATACCCATGACGGATTTTGTGGCAGATGATGAGGTTAGTGCAATGGTTGTCAATGAGGACGTTGCAGTCATAGCATTCCTTGGGGRAATACAGAGATTGCTCTTCCTAAAACAAAGGAGACTAGCTGGCGTTACCCAGACCTCAGCAGCTGGTCTGGTCAGTACGAGGTATAGTCTCGTCTATTAGGTCTACTAAAATGTCTAATATTCATGTAAGCATCTGCAACAGAGATTCTTGTGCCAACCCCTCTCTTCTATCACATTACAAAACAGCCAGAAAAAAAATCCACCCTTGCCATTCCCTGCACCTAAGGCCTCTCATCATTGCTACTAATATTTGAAGAAAAAATGTGGATGTTCATATAGCAGTCATTCCTAGGAACCTGACATGCTTTTGAGAAAGGGGATAAATAATAAATTGTACAACTTTAGCAGTACTCTGACACCTCTGAATACATCAGTAGTACCCAAAAATCTTTTGGTAAAGAAGTAAAGCAAGTTTTTCCACATGTACACAACAGAAAAAAAGCAGATAGATCAACCCATTCTGACGCAGATTCTAGCTAAAACACAGGCATAAGGCATGAATCTATGCAAAATAAAAGTCAGATTTAATTTCAAAATAAAGACTTTGAATTAGTGTATTGTACTCTGTTGCCTTTTTGCTTTGTAAAATGGTAATATTATCATTAGTTCAGGAAAGAATGAGTTGTAGATTTTCAAATTAAAGAAAAGAAGCAGGAATGTGTTGAGATAGATACACTCACACTGTGGATGGAATACCTGACTTCTTTTCCATGTTAATTCAAGTTGGTTTCAGGGTGTGAAAGAACCTAATCTTACGCCCCAGGAGACCGAATCTACTGGATCTCCTTGTGCATGCTGGCAACTGCATGGAAAGGAAAACTTGCGCTTGGCCTGTAATTCAGTAGCTCCCAGCTCTCATATTTATGCCTTTTGCCATTAGGAACTATTGGAAAAGCAGACATAACTCCTAAAGGCCAAGATCCCAGATATATACATGGATATGAATTTCTCCAAGGAGAGCTGAAAAAATGTCTTTTCAGCCTTGCCTTTCCCTTTAAGATGTTTTTTAACTTTTGTGCACAGTTTCCCTTATGGTAAGAACAGATAGAAAAAGCCTACATGATAATGGATGATAGCCCATTATTTGTACAATCAGCCAACATCAGCTTTTGGGGAAAATAAAAAAATAAATATAAGGACAGTACTATTTTGGGGCATATCAACAGGATTATTACAGGGGGAAAAAAAAAAAAAAGCATAATTACTCCAGTCTAGACAGCAGTGACTAGGCCTTAATTGGAACATAGAAGTTGGGTGAGTACCACAGTTCTAAAAGCTGCTTACCGGGAAAAAAAAAATAAAAACCACTAATTTTACTCCCCACTTCCCAACCCCCTCAGAAAAAAATAATCAATTAGAATAAATAATCTGGAAAGATTCTTTAAGGACCTAGTTCTATGCAGTCTCCCCCTTTCCATATTAGACTATTTTCCATAAGCAAGACAAGACCTGAGCAAATAAATGTAATGTGCTTATGAATAAAATCTTTATAAATAATAACAATGCAATATAACCAACTTCAGGGCTGAGAACAATTGTTGAAGTTATTGTCACATTATATGGGCACCTGATTATTAGGCACAGTTTAAAGAGATCAATTTTCTTCTGAATAACGTCTGATCTATCAGGACAGTTACCAGGAATACATATGGAATGCCATATTCTTGACAACTAAGATTTTAATTGCCTGGGAGGTTGGCTCCTCATCTTTCAAGGACAGAAGCATATTAAGAGAGAGGTGTATTAGGGAAAGGCTATTTCTCATCCAATTTTCTCTCATTCAGCACTGTTATGCTACCAGATTCGATTTATTGTGATAAAACTGATGATGAATGTCATTTTTAACCTTTCAGATCTTTAGATGTTCTATTTTAAATCAATTCATACTTCTTTATAAATGTTCAAATAAAACAGTAGAATTAACTTGTTGCTTGGGTTTAACAAAATTGCTATTTAGCACATTTTGATACAAGCTATTTTAAAGGAGAAATATTCATCAGAATGTGCATAAAAATTACCAGAGGACACTTTAACGAATAAGCTAAAAGGAGCTGAGAAGACTAGAATTTTAGGACAGAAGATTAGAAAATTCCATTACCGAAGGGTCATGTTGCAGGTGTACTACTGAAACTCTTACAGGACAAAATTCCTCGGACAGAAATTCCACATCCAGCTTTAAAAGCTCACTCTTTCACAATCATTTTTTCCAGAAAAGGTGGGTGTAACAGTTTAAATCTAGTTTTGTTTGCTGAGGCTTAGAAACAAATTCAGTATTTGAAAGGTGAATTAAGTTGTTTGGCATTTTTTTCTGTTTTGCTATAAAGTGTTTTTAAGAATTATATTGCCGATGCATGATCTTGACAACAATTCTTTTTTCAGCTCAGCTTTTACAGAAAGCATTTCGTCATAAACTCAACATACATAAGATCAGGTTGCTATGATTTAAGAATGCATCATAACAACAAACTTTTAACACATTATGAAATGAATATAAATAGTCATTTAGCCGTTGAAAGCATCACTCCCCCTCTCATCATACTTAAATCTTCACAATCATCACATAATGTAGAAAATTAACTTCTGATAGTGGAGAAAATTTCAAGATCCCTTCAGATGCACAGTTAAGATAATACAATTACCTTCAGTTATGGTAAGAGTTTTGTGGAGATTTGCCACGGAAATTCCGAATCTTCAAGTCTGATAAAATGAAATACTTTCTACAACTCCAAAACTCTTTTGGCAGTGAAGAAAAATGACTAAAAGCTTTATTACACACCCTTAAAAATGAATAGTGCTCTATGTGCAGCGTACTTTGATGTGTTAGGTTAGTCAGACAACTACTAGTGCCTCCAGAAAGCCAGAGTTAGCATTATGTGCTATAAACAGTAATCTATTTTCAAAAGCCAAACTCTCTGAATTCTATTTACTTTTCCTGTTTGAAAACATTCCTTATGGAGTTTTACTGATGATTTTTTAAGTAATTGAGTGAGAGGATATATTCTATTTCAGCGGTGTAATAATGAATAATAAAGAAATGGAGAAAAAATGCCAAAAGAGCTGAACTTCTTGGTATTTCTTAATAGAAGGGAGATTCTGACATAGACAGTTGTAAGAACTGACCTTAGACTCCAAACACACACCTGAAAATTCAAGGTGAGATTCTGAGGAATGCTCAACATTGGTCTCACTCCACTGAAGTCTAATCATCTGGGAGGATTTCATCACCATAATGACAATTTCATCCTCAGGGCACTATGATAAAGAATAACAGAATGACATCTGATGGCAGAGAGTTCCCCCGTTTCCTGAACACCAGTTTTATTATATAGGCAGTATATTCTCAGGTTATCAGCACTTATAAACAGGTAACACACTTACCCTTGTCCAGCTCTGTTTGCACTAAATTACTGGAGTGTGGCCAGCACATATGTCTTGGAAGGTTATGGCTTTCTATTTCAACTTAACTGGTACTTTTCCAGGAGCTTTCTATTCTTCATAAATATTGCAGCAGCCCATAGAGGCTTGTGGTATCTGCTAAGAGACATTTTAAAACTGAAGTGCACATCATTTAAAATGTTCATGTACGTGTAAACATGCTGAACATTCGATCAAAGCTGAGCTCGGTGCCTGCCTTTGAGCTGTGCACACACAGGTGTGCAAGACAGGAGAGGCAGAGGACTCACTCCAGTGTGATTAATGGTATACACTCTTATTTCCCAGACCTGCTAGAAGGGCAGCACCTCTGGGAACAGCCATGGTGAATGCCTAACAAAAGTGACTGTGCCCCCACAGCAGAAGCATCTGAAGGCACAGAAAAGACAGTCATCCTCCTCTTCCACAAACAAGAGAGGCAGACCATGCAGCACCGTGTAAATGCTCTTCTAACTACCAGATAAATCATCGGTTCCCCAAACCCTCTGGTGCACTGAGCCGTTTCTGGCGTACTGCAGACCACCCATGAGGGACACACGAGGTGCTGTGGAGAAGGTCGTCGTGTGAGGCCTGCACGGCCAGGGAGACACCTTAGAACACAAGTCCCTGATGGTGAGCCATAACATCTACCACACAACGCCAGCAAGTTCATAAATGTTATATTTCTGCACAGCTTTGGAGACTTATTCCACCTAATTATCATGGCCTTGCAAAACATCAAGATGTTACAGACCAAGTAGATAACATCTTTAGCAAGTAGATAACATCTTTAGATAATTTAGCTGATAAGCTCAATCACTCATTTTGCAAAATTAATCTAAGATGTATTTGGATTCACTAACTCACCCAGCCTTGTGAGATTTTTACAAGAACTAAAGAAAAATGTCCTTGTCACCAGAGCCATGTCCACCGTGTTTCAAGTATTTTTTCACTTAAAATATTTACAAAAAAACCCATATTTATCCAGTATTTATTTCTTTGGAAAAAATAGACTGGATCACACGTCCTCGTCACCCATTCCTTCTACTGAGAGAGGAAGATATTTGGCACTTTAGCATGGCTTTTCAGAAATAAGAAGCCCATAACAGAAATTTAAAGAAAATCTTACAAAGGGGCTCAAAATCATAACGCATAATGAAGCACTCTGAAGACTCAGGAGGTAATTGCAACAGTCCAAACTACCGTATTCTGACACAGTTCTTATCTTAGGGTCAGTTGCTGATAACTTTCTAGAAGTAATTCCTCACTTCTGGAATGCTAATGATCCATAATTCTTTGCACAGCAATAACCAAACACCTACATAAAAGGACAGGTGCTTGCTAATGCTTGATAAGTAGCCACAAAGGATTAAAGAAGGCAAGATGGTGTGACTGTGAAACCAGACTACTACCTGAGCGCACTTACTATAGTAGGAATGCAACCTTCCCAGCCCATGACGATTAGCTTTTCTTTAAAAGTGGTCTGTCCAGTTTTTAGAGATTCTTAGTAAAATTCTTAACAGCCTCTTGAGCCCCCACCCAGGAGTCTAGGGGATTATGTTATGCTTTTGGAGGTAAAATTTATACCCAAGAGTATGAAATTTCTTCACTCAGTAAATCCCACATAAATAATATAAACAAGCAGAACTTCAGTGGGTTTGGAAATGGAGGACAAAAGCAAAACTTACTTTGGTAGACACAATAATCCCAGTTTGGCAGTAACAGTAATCAGAATTACCATCATTTACCTCCTCCTATTCGATTCCATCCTGTTCATTTCTGCTTTCTTCCTTTACAGAAAAGTCATTACTCAAAAGGAACTCCAAAGAGTCCAGAACAAAAGGCAACATTTCCACTTTCACACCTAGGACACGGCTTCATCTCCCGACTACTACAGCTTGCAACACTATGTGGGCAGTCCTTCACAAATACAGATGTTTCACTTTTCCTCATTCTACAGTTTAACAGTAGTTTTTAAAATGAGATGTCACCTGTTTCAAAATTAACTTACAAATGTCTCATACTTCAGCAGATACCCACATCCTCTTCCAATGTGTGTAAGTCACTCAGGAAAGGACTGTTTTGTCTGGGATCAATAGCAAGTATCCCTGGTCACCTGCTTTTTTTTTTTTTTTTTTTGAAGCCGCCTTTTTTTTTTTTTATGGTA
>PTEX01000020.1:2662785-2693504 GCA_003342815.1 Eudromia elegans
CCTCCTTTTTTTTTTTTTAGGCTGATAGTCACCTGACCCTCAACAAGGTCCTCTCCTCAACAGTACAATACTTTGATTTTTTTCTCATCCATGTAGCCCCCACTTCTTGATGTGACTTGAAGGAATTTAGAGTGAGCTACAATTCTTACAACTCAGATTGTAATTTATTTGACTGGGGCTAGCAAAATCAAAAAGGTATTAATGCAGAACAGAGAAACAAGGCCACGGTATTAGACAGAATACTGTTAGTCAGATAGAATCAACTTTTTTTTTTCATATTAACTAAACCATTATTTGCTTACTCRCTTAGACCCACTTGTATTTCCAGGATGTCAGATTCCAGATGTTTTGGAATAATCCTTGTTTTCCTTACTGAGCAAGACAAATAGCAGGACCTATTTTTAAAAATTCCTTGTTAGATACAACTCAGCATTGCCTCATTCACTCCCTTTGCAGTCACTATATACACAGCATATCACTGTCCTCAAAAACAGTAACACGCATAAATCAACCAATTTGTTTTACTCCACAGTAGGCAGAATCCCTTCAAAGATCCTGTTGAATGCAGTTGTATAAAGCAGAACACTAATATAAAACATGATTAAGCTAAAAGGTAAAGCTCAAAATATAAAGTCTTGCCTAGACACACTGCCTGATAGAATAGCTTCCTCTGTAGGAATTCAGGAACTAATAGGCCTACTACTGACTTCTTGTCTCTAATGAATAAAGTTTCTGTTAAAAGAACTTTCTGTTGAAATAGGCTAATTGCTATACTTCTTTCAGAGATGACTAACAGCTTAATGAATAATTCCACTCTTGGATCCATAAACTCACAGTTATTCCTAGACACAGACAAGAGAGCGTTAAATACCTTTCTGAATCATTCAATGAAGCAAATGCCAAATATTGCTTGACATTATTGTAAACACATTATTGGTTCCTTGGGTTCAGCTTTGAGTCTATGAGTGCCTATAACAAAATGAATAGTAAGAATCCCAGATGTATTTAGACAAAATTAAAATCATTTTGTGTCTAGATTATTTGCTTGCAGGACCTAAGCAAAAGTTTTATTGGATGTCAAAAGATCATTTTTTTTCTCATAGCAGAACCATGACCAAGAAAAAAACAAAATAAATGCATTAATGAAACTACTTAGGATAATGAAAAATCTGCTTTGATAGAAACGATGTACAGAACTCCCCAATGTTCAAAAATACTTGATAATTAATATCATGAAAAGAATAAGAAAAGAGAGACAGGGTTTTTATTTGTTTGTTTTTATAAATTTCATTGTATTCAAATGTTTCTCAGTTTTCCATGCATCCTTATACGGCTACAAACTGGACGGAATAATCTTTATCAGAGAATTGCTTTAATTATCTTACAGTAAACAAAAAACACAGAACACTCATGATAGTCTCTAATAATTACAGGTTTTGTTTCTTTTCAAGCTTCTCTATGGTAGACCAGTTCCTAGCATTTGATTTGAAACTGTTTTTAGATAACCTGTTAATTTTTGCCACTCTCAATGGAAACTTCATGGTCTTTCACGAGAGAAAAGCTTCACACCCTGAAGCAAAGCTTCAGGTTCTAGTTTCACATCTGATAAAGCACAGACTTCACAAGAATCCAACACTGGAGAACCAAATCCAATAATACAATAAATCCCTGTCACTTGAGAGGGGCATTCTCCAAGTGGAATTGAATTATGATTTATTTATAAATTTAGAAGCTACATATGTATCATGTCTGCTATTTTTGAAAAAAAAATACTGACAAAAACGAACTACACAACTTTATATAATGAAGCATCTTGCTCCTTGCACTACTGGCATTTCTCTTCCATGTTCCTCCTACAGCATAGCTCTTTCCAACAGTCAAACCTCCACATGGAGTCAGTGAAGAGAGGCAGCAGGGCGTGATGCACTCAGCAAGGATGGGTTGGAGGGCAAGGGGGAGAAGCCCTGTTGGGCTTATGTGTGATTATATGTAAAATCATGTACTGAGAGTGTAAACAACTGCTACAGAATTACTGAACTCTGAAGGAGAAACGAAAAGTTTGGTGGGAGCAAGAGAATAACAAAGAGTATCTCACATCATGATATGTCCTACTTACAACTAAAGGCTCCTCTTGATTAAAAGAGGAAATATTTTTTCATGACGTGTCAAAGATTTATTAAGTAACTCAAGAACATAACAATGTGGAGATATGTTAAGAAACACAGAGCATAAGGAAAGCAGTTAAATACTGTCAGTCCAAGGTGACAGCTGTACCTGCTCACCGTATCAGAGAAAGATCTGCACACCACGCATGATGCCATAGGGTCTCACCTAAAACCACCCTTACAGGATCACGGCCAATATAGATCAGTACTACTTCTGTAGACAGTCTCATGGGGACTCTTAAACTAAACACAGATTAAATCAATATGCGTTTGTATTGTACATATCACAGTTTCTGTGCTACGGGTCACATCGCCTTCCCGTGCTTGGCCTGCAAAAGGCAGCAGATAGATACTGCAGCAATCTTCATTTCACTGAGTGAACTGTCAGAAACCTGTGCTGGAATATCAAAGTTGAAACTTTGATACTGGAAAGCGTTCTAGGATTATGCATGAAAGAAACTTCTGTCTTCTGAAAGGAAGGATTTACTTCCCTGGCCCCAACAGATAAATACTTACTAGTCCTCATTTGTGGTATGTTTTGATTTAGGTCATAACACTGAGGAGTGCTCTCTCACTCCTTGGGTCTGCAGACGAGGTCGCTGAGAGGTGTGCACTGCCAGGCATGCTCAAGGCCAAGGCTGAAGACTGGAGTGGTGCCAGGAGTCTGAATACTGCCGGACAGCATCATAGAATCACAGAATGCTTAAGGCTGGAAGGGACCTCTAGAGGTCATCCAGTCCAACCCCCTGCACACGCAGGGTCCCCTAGAGCACGTGGCACAGGGTGGTGTACAAGCGGGTTTGGAAGATCTCCAGAGAAGGAGACTGTGGGCAGCCTGTTCCAAAATCTGCACATCTGCACATGAAAGCACCACACACCAATTGACAGCTCCATTCTTCACATGGAAAGAAACACGTGAAGGAAAAAGCATGTCGCCTTTTGCTGTCTTGCACTTCATTCTGGAGAGAATGATGTAAACCCACTGATCCTCCCTCAGACCCCAGGTAGACTTCTTTCATTTGCCACATGCATCTCATAAAGTCTTATGTATTTTATCCATCCTTGCATATAGTGAGAAGAGTGATAAAATTAAAAAAAAAAAAAAAAAAAAAANTATTTTATCCATCCTTGCATATAGTGAGAAGAGTGATAAAAAAAAAAAAAAAAAAAAAAAAAAAAAAAAGAGAGAGAGAGGGAATCTCATCATAAATCAAAGATATATTGTTTAAATGCAGAGGATCAAAAATTATAAAACCAGATAAGGGAGTGCAGAACTCTCCAATCTTTCAAAACCAAGTATCACTTAAAAAGGAAATTCTACACAAGGCCACAAGAAGAAGTTAAAGGGATCTAGTGAAGTTGCTTTTCCAGTTACACTTCAATTTCTTCAGCAGTTAAAAAAGAACGTTCAAACAAATTTTCAGCAGCTGTGCTCCCACACAGGCCTATCTAAATAGGTGTCCTGAATCTGAACAGTTTGAAAATGCAAAGAGCCCCAGTGCACATGAGAAGCATTGCCATTCTGTGTCACCAAAGGTTTTTGGCAATCAAATGAAATAAAAGAGATGCTTTAGTATAACCTGTTAGGAGAACTGACTTAGTAAAATGCACACAAAGATGAAGAATGAGACAGAAATCCTGGCACCAGAAATCCACCAGCCTTTACTTTCTCTTACTGGAGATGGGAAAATGCTGGAACATGCTTCTGCCACGGAACTGGGTCCCTCGTGATTGCTTGCACCTGCATCTCCTTCTCCAGAGCTGGAGCCTCTGTGACCCATCAGCCATCCAGCTTTACTGTCCCTGTCCCTAAAGCTACACAGTCTTTACCACCCCTTTATCTTTCCCAGCTTTCCTCTCTTTTTGTCTCTCCTATAATAAATTCCAATAAACCTCTTTTCCACATTACTGCCATGAAATAAAAACAAGATTTCAAAACCAAATGTTTTATATGTAAATAAAGTGCTACCTGCCAAAAGGACATCAGGGCAACAAGCCTCTGCGATGATTTTACATACATAACATCATCTTCCCCGCCTTTCCTCTCATCCTGGGCTTCAAACTTTAGGAACTGCCCCTTCCCAGGTGTTTGCACTCAACGCAGCAGTTCAAGCCGAGATTCAGTACAGCGAGAGCAGCAGCAAACAGAAAAATGCTAGAGCAGGAAGTGGTTAAAAGAGGAAATACTCATTGTAATCCACGAGCTAAATATAGCCCAAACAAGTTGGGAATGACGTGACTTTCAATTTCTAAATCTGAGGAGATTCCACAGGAAATTTTATCTAACATTTACTAACAAGCTTTCTCTAGTCATATCTAACAAGAATCATGAGAGTTATTTATTTCTGAAACACGATACAAGGCCTTTGAGGACACAATACAGCASCATTTAATTAATACATGAAGTRCCMCTTCTTTTCCACGTTGAGTACCAAARGTTTGTGATAAGATCATAATGGCCATAGCTCRTCCMTTGGTCTGGGTTTATAGCAGTATCATCTGCATGGACTGTCTAATGCATTTAGCTTCTAGGAAGAATTTGTTAACAGTAAATCAMCATTGTCATTATTTAATAACAGGACTGTATTCTATCCTGCTGAGTGGAAATAGTCAATTCTGACTTTCAAACGTCTTAATTTCAGAGATCATTTTATTGGATGGGCAGAATTAGATAAAAAGCATCCAAGTCAGAGCAAATAGGGAAGTCTAACATGATTTCATTTAGCAAGCAAAATACACACTGACATTTCTTTTGTCATGCAAACACATGCTGAAAATGCTAGGTGAGACGGAGTCGTATCGTACCATGCTTGCCATACACACGTAGAGTCCARCAGAAGGCTCAGAGGCAGGGGCTCTGTCTGAAGGAGTGTGCTCTCTGGAAGACGACAGAGAGCTTCCCCAGTGGCACCCCCAGCACCCCAGGGATGAGGGGAAAAGAGTGGTGGAAATGTGCTAGTGGTAAGCCAGKACTACAGGACACGAGGATGACCACGGCTGACTCGGTGTCCTTTGCCATGAGCCTCTTCTCACTGCTTTTCACTGCAGGTTGGGACCTTCTCTCRCCTAGAACATGCCCAAGTGCCTGTGACTTGGCACAGTTTTCACTTCCCTCTTTGCACCATTTTGGCCAACCTTTCCCTCTGGCACTGAACATAGGGGAAAACTGAGTGCAGACAAACTCAGTGCAAATTAACAGTCCCTTCTACAGGCTAGGAGAGCTTTTTAGCACAGGCACCAGTCATTCCRTAACGGTTGATCTTTCACAGTTTCCTTCTTTCTATTGCTTTAGTTCTTAGTGGTAAAGCCGAAAACTAACTGCGATAGAAAAAAAACAAAGTACATTTTGATTATTCACTATCYATGAGGCCATATAGAGATTTCCACATAGGTTAAGCTTACCGTAAATTCTATTTTAAAAATCTTATCACTCAGCAACATGATTGTTTATGGCAAAGTAAATAGATAAATGGTACAAACAGGCATTTAAATGTTAGTTTTCAATAGACATTCTGTTCAAAGAAAATCTCTCTGACACAAAGAAAGTGAAAATGCAGGATTTTGGAYGGGGCGTTAGAGAGCTGAGACGGCCTCAGTGGCTTGGAACGCTTCCAGGCGTGTTTAACACTGCAGCCTCACTGCCTATCACACAGCGTTAGGAAGGGACTGACAGCCCCACRGGCTGCCAGGCACACATCGAGAGAGTGAAAGAGTGGAGCACAAGGTTAAATTAACTTTGGCATTTGGCTTAATTTAATCTTGTATTCCAGTCTTCTCTCAGCAGAACAGAATTCCCTATCCTTAAATCACATGCAATGTGGCTTTGTGGAATAGCACTTTTTCCATGCTTTACAGAGCTTAACCTAACGTGGGTTAATTTCATAGGCTGTCAGAAGTCAACTCAGAGTTCCCATTCTGTTTTCTGGCACACACACAAAAAGAGGCAAATTGTTGTATTATAATTATGATCATTACCCAGTTGTCTCAGAAAATATATATTATACCATATGTTTTATGTAATATATACTACATTTCTATCACATGTAATTTATATATTTTACTCTGACTTTTGATCATTTAGTGAAAGATTTTGTAATGATCCGGCATAGATTTGCATTCTACCAGTTAAGTCCAGCTGCGGTTCTGGAAAGGCAGAACCTATTGTACGGAAAGCCAAGCAGGAAGCCCAAARCTTTTTCCACTAAAGCATATACTTTTACCTAAATAAAAATGGCCTGACCTCTCAAATTGATGATTACCCTTGAAGTCAAAAAGACTGCAACTGCTCAACACCCATAAAAATTTAACTACTTTCTATTTAGGTCAAAGCTTACTTAAAACACATGTACTAGAGGCCTTAGAGTCCCAGTGGGTTGAATCATGAGATTAATTGCTAAACATAAGGTTTTTACTAAGAATGCATACACACATACACGTATAGTTCTTGTAGACCGCAAAGTAGAACAT
Source organism: Eudromia elegans (assembly GCA_003342815.1). Taxonomy (NCBI): domain Eukaryota; kingdom Metazoa; phylum Chordata; class Aves; order Tinamiformes; family Tinamidae; genus Eudromia; species Eudromia elegans. The sequence continues at coordinate 2,669,418 of PTEX01000020.1, forward strand.
GAAAATGACAAAAACAGAAGAAAAGATCAGACAACATCTACCTAAACCTCCAGAAAACTGGAAAACTCTGGAAATTGTGAAGTATTTCACGACTGACAAAAAAAACTCATCTGTTGTTCTTTTCCGCTAACCCAACAGGGCCTGGCAACAGAAGCAGGACGTGGGGAAMACACTTCTGTCTCCTACTCTTTGTCCCTGTTGTTTCACTCAACCTATTGATTTCAGGCTTGTTGCTTCCAAAAATGAAATCCTTCTCCATGATTATTTCTTTCAAATATTTCTTACTACTGAAATAAAGAGTAGTATGTGTCTAGTGAAACCTCCGCATGCGATCTACACCTTGCTATGGCTTCATTCGCTTCTTCTTATTGAAGGGCCCTGTTGCCATCTCTGCTTCTCTAGAAAACATGGAAAGGACACTAGGGCTTCAGGGGAGAAACGGCATTTTCTGGGAAGTGCTGAAGCACAGACAGCGCTTCAACATCCATGACAAGATTTCAGCACTCAGTTCCAACGCCGGTCAACCAGAGGCAGCTTCTGCATTGCATTCTCACCATGTTCCCAGGCTTAAAGGTATTATGCAGCTTTGCTGAACATGGTTAAGACAACCTTCTGCAGATCAATTGCAGGATCAAATCCGTAGTGACTTAAAATTGAAATTGAGTTTACTAATAACTAGGTAGAAATGGTGTTTTTTCCCACAACACAGTAAATCTTTCACAATGTAGTGGGGTACATGTTTTTCGTCTCTACTGAGCTGTGAACAATAGGTAACTCTCTACTTTTAATAAAACTTTAAGGGATTATTATTTTAGTCAAGGCTTTAAGAATTCATACCTATCTGGAACGGGCAGCTTGTGTAATGAACTTCCTGTTTTCATCGTAGCTGGATACTGCTTTCTTCTGTAGCCTGTTATTACCCAGTTAACAGTCTGAGGTTTATTTTTAGCTCACACAAGCCTATTGTAAGGGCTGTTCAAGAACGTAAGAACTTTCAAAACCAGAAAATGTAATTACTGCATCTAACACTGACTTGAGGAATATATCCTTAGGTTGTCTCAAATTGCCAAGACATAAAATGAAAATAGATAATGAAGAGTGRTTGAACACAAGTAGTCCATCTAATTCAAAAATTATCTCTTATTTTCAAATTATACACAATACTATTTATTTGATAGCTAGTCACACACACCATTCATTTCAACTTGAATTAAGTGCCCAAATGAGCAGGGCAATATTTGAAGTGTGAGCATAGAGTATGTAATTATCAAAATGTTTTGTGATGATAGACGCAAGAACTTTAAAGTCTTCTATGTCAGACACGATTTGTTTTATAAATATCAAATCACATTTAACACACACACACAAAAAGTAAGATTGAAATGGGACAGAATGTAAAATCTGAAAATAATACTTTTTTCCCGCAGTTCTTCACACTCACTGCTGTAATAAAATTGCATAGAATCAAGACAATTTTGGGTGGAAAGGATCACAAGAGGTCACCCAGTCCAACCTCCTCCAAGCAGGATCAGCTATATGGTCAGATGAGGTTACCTGGACTTGATCCAGTCAGAACTCAAAATTCTCCAACTTTTCTGGGTAACCTGTAGAAATTCCTGACTATCCTCAAGGTGAAGGAGTTTTTCTGTGTCTTCCCTCTCCTCTTTTTGTCCCTTATCCTTTCACCATCCTTTCACTAAGAAGAGCTTCATCTCATCTTCTTGATGACTTCCCCACAGCTAGAGGAACCCTGCTATTAGATGTCCTCAAATCCATCCCTTCCCCAGGTTGAATGAACACCCCAGACTGGACACAGTGTTGTAGACGTGATGCAATAAGTGCTGAGAGAAGAGGACTCTTCAAGCCCTTCTGTTACCTGACTATGTTCCTGTTAGTACAGCCCAGGATGYGTTGGCCATCCTTGCTGCCAGGGCAAGCTGCTGGCTGAAGCCCACCTTGCTGCCCACCAGGTCCCTCAAGCGCTTTGCTGCAGACCTGCTCTCCCTTCACTCTGCCCCCACCCCGTAATCTTGCCGGGATGGGTCTTACTTCCCTGGTGCAGGATTTTGCATTTCTTGAATTTCTTGATTTCTTTACTGTACATGATTCCATAAAAAAGTCTTAAACCGCAGCTTAACATTTTCCTCCTCTCTTTTTTGCTCTACGGGTGCAGAGTCAYTTTACCACCATTGAGCTTAAAGGGAAGAATTGCGTAATGCAGGTTACATTTAAAAACTGATTAGACAAAAGGCAGAGATAAAGTCCCATTTYGTTTGCCACACAATTATTTTTATCTTGCATTTGCCATATATATATATTTTACATTTCCTGCTGTAACTCCTTTGGTCTTACCAGAACTATAGCTGTTTAAAGAAGTTGTACACTAAGAAACACCAGTTTTTCATCTCTTGAGCTAGTCAGATACACCATGGGTCACTGCAGTTTCTATATACATACAAGGATTTATAGGTAAGTGAGGAATATAAGCTTGACAAATCAATAAATTGTAGCTTCATTAAATTTCAGTTCATTGCATATATTAAGAAATCCATAACATTTTTTTCCTTTTTTTTGCAAATTAATTTAATTCTGGACACTGTTGCCCAGAAATTTTCACAAAAAATATTATCATTTTCACAAACAAAAATACTGTAAATTTAAAGTTTCTAAAAGGAATTCTATAAATATGTGCCTCTCTGTCCTTGCAGGGAGACTGTACTACTTCAGATTCACAGGGCAATACACAGGAATAATAGCTTTGTGACATTGTAATCTTGACTTCAGGTCCTTTAAGCACATGGCAGGTACACTCAACTCCTTACTAAGTAAAGTATTTTTTAAAAACTCTACTGAAATAAAATACTTTAAAAATATAAGAAACACTCTCACTGCAAGAAACTGAAACAAGAAAAGGTGATTTTTTCAGTTTTCAGTATCATCTTTGTTACATTTAATGAAATTAATATGAGAGAGGAAACATTTTATTTTAACCTTCTAAAGCAGTTTACTCGAGTGAGGTCAATTAGGCAGAGGATGACTTGCCATGAGAGGTCATATCACTTATCACTCTATTCACAGTATGACTAGACAAGGAACTAAGGAGAACTGTACAGTGCTACGGAGAACTGTACAGTGGTCTGCACACATTCCCCTGCAGAAGCACACAAGGTATTYTGAGTGATCAAAATGTAATTTTCCTTTGATTTTCTCATATGTGTTAGGCCTAAATATGGCACCACATTACACTAGCCAAAGAAAAAAACATCCCACTCTGGAACCAAATACAATAATCGAACAGCTTCAGATATTCAGTAATTGACAACTATGCATTACAATTCTGCTACGTCAAGCCCTCACCTCCATGAAATCGCAATATTTATCTCCAAAAACCATAACTGTCTAAACATTTACATCGTTTCTTCCATAAAACACACATTCAAAGTTTAGAAATGTTGACTGAATCATTTCCTGTGACTCAGTCGTCTACTATTGCACATGCACAGAGCACCAGAAAAGTTGGGTTTAGTTTGACAGTTCCACAATTCAATGGAATGTTAATGGCCTCCTATATTTCGTATTTAAAAGTTCCTTATCATGTCCTTAATCTCATATCAGATCTTATCTAAAAATAAAAAAACCTCAAAGCCAGATTATAACCATGGAGAGAAGCAAGAAAATTCTCCCATGCAGCTGATCAGCAAGATTAGCAAGAAGTGTGGGCCACCTATTTCCTGCAATTGATCAGATATTCACAGAACCATTACTCTGCTCCCCTGATGGGATGCTACGCAGCACAAATGAAGTGTGTATGTGTGTGCTGGTAGGGTTAGGAGTTGTAAATCTACCATTATGAGTCAAAATTAGTTTATCGTACTCTGGACTCATCCTTCAGCAGGACAGATCATACAGGTATCAGCCATTTCTTTTCAGGGTCTATATCACCTTGGCATTCAAAGATGTCCAAGAAGTCGGCTTAAAGTTGCARCAAAAACCACACCTGCCCCGAAGTTCACTGGGAGGCTTCCTGTAGCTTTGCAGTATGGATTCTCCACTTTTAAAACAGGTTTTCTCTCTCCTACTGTCATAGGAAATAATCTCAGAAACAACTTCTGCATGTGTTCATGGGAGCTCATGGCAAGCATAAAGCTGAGTCCTCACACTATGCTGGCACATGCCCAGAGCGAACAAGAGAGACGGAGACAGAGAGATTCTTTTTCTCACTCTCCCTTTCTAATCTTCGTGCTTATTTGAAGTTTAAACTTAAAATGGGTTTTAAAAGTAGATTAAAAATAGCACAAAGTTGGCTTCATTCAACTTACACTATTTCATTAGCACCTTTACAAGGACACTCAGCTTTTCTGGAGGATTTGTTTGTTTTAGGAGAAGMTCTTACTGTGTTATTGCTTAAAGCYGACAGGGTAGAGCAAACTGTGTGGCTTTTGGAGCCTGCCGTTCACAGCAAATATCTTTAAAGAACTGCTCACTGAGAAGAGTTYTTTACAGGAAACAGTAGAAAATACTGAGTGCTCAAGAGAAAAAGGGATTTTCCTCAGTCAAGAAAGACGCAATAAACATCTCAATTAAAAATAGTTTAAAAATATAAAAGGTTGGGGGTTGGTYTTTGCTTTAATAAAGGAATGACAAATGAAAAATGTCTAGAGTGATAGACCTACGAATTCCTCCAAAGAAAATTTCAGGTAAAAGAATAAAGTGAGTGCTCTGATACATGCCTTCAAACAAGCCACTCTGAGAAGGATGTGTAAGAAATGGAAGAAACGTGGAACTCTTTTATTTCTTTCACACAATGCTGCCAGATCAAGATGGCAGGGTCACCCATATTCCAAACCATCCCTCCTTCTCATGCTCCTTAGTTTTCATGTGTGCCTCAGGATGGCATTTCCCATTCATTTCCTCCTGTTACTGCTCTGCACGACCTCACCTCCCTTCCTCCCTTCCTTGGAGCCCAGGTCTTTCCCTCTGCAGCCCAACCATTTGCTGCCCCAACACCATGGTTTTCTGACCACTTCTCTGCTGCTGTTTCCATGCCCACTGAAAATCTTGATTTACTGCTACATATAATCAACAATAAGTTAAAGGTGAAACTCTTTAAGTCTAGGCTCAGCCAAAAAGTCAGATTAGGTATTAGGTAAGTAGAGGGAAAAGGCCTCCTGGCATAGGTGCATCTCAGCTGTATGCAAAGGGCTACTAAAGGCAAAGGTTAATTTTCACAGGCTCCCAAATACTARTAAATCTGACCTCTCTGATAAATCCTGTGATTCCAAATACACCATTGACAGTCCAGGAATTTACACTGGCACAGCAGGATGGCTCTACTGAAGCTTATGCTCAGCTCCTGCATAAGAATAATTCCGTCTTCAGCTGAGAAACTTACCTTGGCTTCMAAAGAAGACCCATTACTTGCCTCAAGCACCACAGCACAGCTTCAAACTAAAACATATCTTCACCACTGCATCCAATGGAGGAGGTCTGGGATGGCTCCAAGATTACATTATTCTTAAGACTTTTGTTCATTCTCTTCTAGAAAATAGAAAGAATCACTCCCTGACAGATGTTGTAAAATCTAAATGAAAGATCCCTTATCRCTGTTTTTCTTTTAGACAGATAGTTTAATTCCCCAAAATTCTAAACCTAGGCTTCCCTGAGGCTCTTTTACATAGAGTAGGCTCTACTGTGATAAAGAAAAGTCTAAAGTCTTGGGTAAAATGTGCAGCTTTTTGTTTTTGTTTATGACAACCAAACGCTGAAGCCATTAATCAGTCAAATAAATTTGTTCACTGAGATCAAGAAATCAGACTTATCAACTAATACAGTTTTGCTTTCCCTAGCAGGCTCTGAACCACATTTAATCCTCTCTGACCTTAATTAATTTGTCTGTATTTAGGAGAACATTCCTACGTTTAGCTATTTGTGTATAACCATCATAGGACTAAGGCTAAAATATTTGATTGATATTTGACCTACCTTTCCCCATTTAGTTATTATTTCTAAGGACAAATGTATTTATGGCCCATGTCTCCTAATTCTAATCTGAATGTCCACGGGAACAACTGCATGTAGTAAAGCAGTGAAGTTTACTTCATATGTCAAATGTGAGTCCCATATGACTGATATTCAGGATTTTGTTGTTACTTGACTTCTACTTATCTATATTTTCTTTAGTTGAAAATTTTATTAGAGATTAAATCATTCATGTGGAAAAATGAATTACAGAGGGTATGAAACATAGATCACGGAACAAAACCAGACCAACCTCTAGGTCACAAAATTCAGCATACGTAGGAAAGTTCAGGCACACAAGGAGATATCAATACAATTTAGCTATCAGTTCTTCATGTAAGAAAAAGAAAAAAAAGGTATATATGAAAAACATGGTGAAAGAAAAGTCTTTGAGTAGGTAAAAAAAAAATACTTTAAAGGTCATAAAGATACAGTTGTAAGTTTGCAGGTTTACAGGTAGATAAGTCAAACTAAAGGTTCTCTGCTGCTGAAATGATGAGGTCTGTATTCTCCTTTCTTCTCCTTCTCCTCTTTCCATGCCCCAGCCGCTCTCCTTCTCTGCTTGTACTCACAACCATGTAACTTCCTGTCTTTTTTGATAGCAGTGGCACTCATCCTGGAGAAATAGAGGCATCAAGAAGAAAACAAACTAGAAGGTGGGAATAGGAGACAGCATGGAGGAAGATTTCTTCTCTCTCTTTTTTTTTTTTTCTTTTTTTTTTTTTTTTTTTAGTTCTTTTCTTTTATATCTGCTTATTATGTGTCATTTGGCCATCCTCTAAGCAGTCACCTCTGTCCCCACATATTCTACCCCAAACTGATCTCAGTAGATACTGCAAAGATTCATCAAGCTTACCTGGACGCCTGTAGCTAGCCATGTTCCCCAGGGGTCAATACTGGGTTCAGTCTTCTTCAGCTTATTGATGAATGACTTGAATGAAGGGACAAGAGGGCACCCTCCACAAGTATGCTGATGATCAAAACTGGGAGGAGTGGCTGATACTTCAGAGGTCTGTGCCACCATTCAGAGGGACCTTGGACGCGCTGGAGAGTTGAGTGGAGAAGCACCTCATGAAGTTCAACAAAGGCAAGTGCAGAGTCCTGCACCTGGGGAGGAATAATCCCACGTACCAGTACAGGGTGGGGGTTGACGTGCTGGAAAGCAGCTCTGCAGAGCTGGTGGACAAAAAGTCAACCATGAGAGCAGTGTACCCTTCTGRACAAGAAGGCCAGTGGGGTGCATTAGGAAGAACGTTGCCACCAGATGTAACCTGCTACCCAGCGTAGCTCTATAAAGACAACGAGGGGACTGAAGCATCTGTCGTCTGARGAGAGGCTGAGAGAGCTGGGTCTATTTAGCCTAGAGAAGACTGAGAGGGGATCTTATCAGCGTGTACAAATATCTTAAGGGAGGGAAGTACTATATTCAGTGGTGGCCAGTGGAATCAGCAGACATGAACTGAAGCGCACGAAGTTGCATCTACATAGGAGGAGAAAGTTCTTGMCTGTAAGGMACAGRTTGCCCAGAGAGGTTTCAGAATCTCCTTCTCTGGAGATATTTAAAACCCACCTGGACGTGGTCCTGTGCAATGTGCTGTAGGTGACCCTGCTTGAGTGAGCACGGAGGGTTGGACTAGATCATCTCCAAAGCTCACCTCCAAGCTCAATSGTTCTGTGATTCTGTGACTCAAATCAGCCTATCTACTCAGTAATCAAAGCCCCTCTCAAGACTTCAAAGCACTCAATTGTGCTTTTCTAAGTGCTACAGTTTTTACTGCTCATTTCTCCATAATTTGGTGGAGCTTTTTTTTTTTTTTTAAGTGAGGAAGAATAGAAAAAAAAAGTCTGTTTAGGTTTCTTTTTAGGGTGGTGGGTTTTTTTATTTAGAATAGCAAGAACTCTCTACACTCAAATGGTCTCAAACATGACCTGATAAAAATGCGTCTGCCTAATATTTGCTGTGGCTTCGAAGTACCAAGGAGAGAGAAAACTTTGCAGCTTCCACCTGGYTCAGAAAGGGTCCTATGCTCAGCTCCATGTTTGCAAGAGAGATCTGGAAAAAATGTTCTTTGTCTGAACATTATTGTTCCTTGGGAGTAGCAGAGCATGCCCCTTCTGCAAGAGAGAATAGGCTGCAAGGCCCCCCATGGCCCACAGCAGCTCCCAGGGAATTTGTGATAGGCCAAAACCCCCCATACGCCCCTAAACCATCTACAACTCCTGACAGACACCATGTCAAATGACAATAGCACAGAATCCCCCAAAGAGTTTCACTCTTCTGACAATGAATTGAGAGCTCTATTAGAACAAGTAGACTAGAATTCTCCTTAAGAAGGCAGTCCCCAAGTACAGCCTCCGAGGCCAGGCTAAGTGCTCTAAGGCTGATCTGTAAAATTATATCAAATGCAGCTTTCAACAGGTTTTCTTTAGAGGTTTGGTGATACAGCTGAACATCAGTACCAGAGAAAGCATGAGACTAAGAGTCATCCATTGGTCAGAACCTTTTGGGACTACACTACCTTAAGCTGCTATTTCTCCTCCTCCTGGCAGAGCTTTCAAGTCAGTCCCCTTCTGTTAGGCTTTGTGTAACAGACTTAAAGCTACAGCACAAATGCACCCTCACCACTTTCCTTTTTCTATTTAAGCACTGAWTCTTCTTAAGAACAAAAAGTTCTAGTCCTGCATGCATTGTCAGCTTCTTGACCTGATCCTGGTCATACTGACCATGGGCCTGGTCATACTCTAAACGTGAGAAAACTTCTGCCCTTTCACTTCTCCTGGGCATCAAATTCCACAGAAATGGATTCCCCTCAAGAGACTTCTCCCCAAGGCTCTAGCATGACTAACCTTCATCTCAGCAGCACACCGCAGCTCAATAGTTTACATACTTCTGTCAACTGCAGACACATACACTCTGTGTCCAGGTACAATGATGTCAGCAGGCATTGCCCAACATTTTCCTTATTCAGTTTTATTGCCTCTGGATAGCCTCATTTTTGTCTTGCGTAACATTTCAGTGGTTAAGGAAGATCTGGTAATGCCGGATTTTGACACCTACAAGCCTCATGTGATTCAAACAACACAACTTAAGGTGAAGTCAMTTCCCTCTCCCCTTGGTGGTGGTGGAATCAGCTGATGACTGTGCAGGGTGTCTGGCTAGCAGACTGCCGTTTAACCAAGCTGGTTTTGCTACAGCTTCTGTCCTGCTCTCTCTCTCTTACCAGCCTATTCCCTTGTGAAGGGAGTGGGCTGGATGTTGTAGGTTTGAAATCCCACTCTTGTCTTTCAATGCCTGGGACCTTACGGAGCTAATAAACTGCTCTTTATCGTGGCTATTGCTTCCAATCACCCAGATGAGAAAAGAGGTCTTTCTAGTATCCATTCATTGCGGTGTTAGRGGAAAGGAGAATTTCAGCAAATTTACATCAGAATTAGTTGCTACAGAAACTTAGTTCCATTCAGCAGCTACTGTCCAAATTCAGCAGTATGCCAAAACTCTGAAAMCATATTTAACTGGTCATATCTTTCCCTACACATTCTTCTGTACATTCTACCTATCTCTCATCCTTCAACTAATTTGGAGATCCTTTATATATTTAGTTATTTGGCTCAATAAATGAAAAAAAAGTGGCTATGGAATTACAAATACTACATGAGGTAACTGACAGGAGGTGTAGTACATATAACTTATTTTATTTTTTGAGATACTATAGGTTATCATTTCTGCGCAACAGATAGGGCCAAATTTCAATGCATGTTCAATGCTTATTCCATGGGTTTTTTTCCAATTCTACAATACATGTCATTAATGTAAGATTYTCTCCTGGATTTGCAGTGAGAGAAAGAATAACCTTTAAAACTTGAATTTCCTCAATCAATAAGATATTTAAATCCAACCTTAAATTAGTCTCCAGGTATCTTCTGCTTAGAAACAAAACAAAGTTGATCCTGGAGGTATTACTAGAATTAGTTTTTTGCCATCTTTCTGACAACAAATATATTATCTTAGCCCAGATTACACACCTCCACAGTATTAGATTTTTTTGTCCTAGTATTCATACAATATGATGAGGGACATGTTAGAAACAAATGGACTAGAGAAAGCAAGGAATAAATACTGTATTTAGAAACTAAATAACCAATTGCGCTTTTAAACATGAGTCTTAGCTTTTCTTAACAGAGTTTCAGCCTTCCTTGGCTTTGAGGCCATTTTCACCTTTCTTCCTATGCTCATCCTCCATAGGTTGAGTAATACTTTTGTATTTTTGAGGACATATGCAAAAACAAAAACAAATAAACAAAAAACACAAAGAACTGTAGCCAAGAAACAAAAGCAATGTGAAGTATTGGGCATTTGTTCTGTGAATTGGCAATCCTTTGAAAGCATGGGGTGATGCTGAAAACCATCCCACCAGACATCCCAAACAACATTTTGATAGCCCCTTACTATAGCATAACATAAGAGTCCTGTAAAATTGGCTTTTGGGAACATTAGTCATTTTAGAAAGGCTGATCAGTGTAGACAAGAGTAGGCAGCACAAAGCATAAACAATTGCAATTAGCGATTTACAATTTTACACAGATTGTGGAGAAACATGTGTACATAATTAGATTTATTCAGTTGATACTATTTTAAAATCRCTGTAACCAAACACGCACAACACCCCACAGGTGCTCAGAGCACTGTGAATGTTAGAGGAACGACACCACACACGTATTTYTCACTTTCCAGACCCATCTTCACAAGTCAACACAAGCTGGCAGCAACTCATTCTTTCAGAATCCCATTCATCTTGCATAGGGCATGGCACTATAAACTACAACCAMACTTAGCCATATCAATCTCATCATCACAAGTTATATTTTTTATCACCTGACAAATATCTGAAACCACAGTTTTTTCTTAATTTTATTGTTTGCTACCTTTATATTTTCATTAGGTTTTTACGAAAACCCTTTTTATTTAGGGTTGTAGATTTAATTTAAATAAGTGATTTTCTTTCATTTTGGTACAAAGTCAGCAACAGTCTAGCAATAGTCTTCAGCACCCCAACACATTCCATGGGAGAATTCCCTTTGAAATGAGATCCTTAGTTCCTAAACTGATCTCTTTATATTGAATGTTTCTGAAGTGTCCTTTTACCCAACCCATTTAGCAATGGCTATGCAATATATGCATATGCAAACTTCTTTTGAGGACAGTCATTTTCYCCATCGGTTCCTGTATAGATGTTGCAACAACTCTGCTAGAAATTAAAAGTAGTTAAAATTGTAAAATACTTTTCACTTCCTTTTTTGAGTCTCTCTTCACAGATTGCAGGCCAGAAATAAAGCAAATACACTCAATAAAGTCTTTTATATACTTGTGCTCCAYAGCACATGTAAAGATCTGTCCTGTTTATTCAACTACATTTATTATGAGCAGTCCAGATTATCTGAAAAAAAAGGATACTGACTTACTCTTTTAAATTATTTATCTATCAAAGTGTAACATTACTGAGAAATTACCAACATTTCCTCAAACAGCTTTTTAAGGCTTGGTCTTCACAGTTTTTCTAGCCACATAATAATTTCAGTAAAAGGTGTAACGTTTTGAGCAAAATTATTGGGCAAATATAGGCCTCCTAGCATTGAAGCAGCAGTGTGGATACTAAAATTGCTTATAGCAGTACAGCTTACAGCTAAAATGCAAAGCTGTAACTAGGAAAAAAATGAGAGAAGGGAAGCTCTAGTCTTTCAAATACACCAATACAAAGTCAAGTATTTCCACTTAGAGTAGGAATAAGCTTTACTGCATAGGTAGATCCTCTTTCAGGTCTAGTTGTATGGGATGACCATGCTCCCTCTCCCAGCTGCTTCTCATTACCCTGAGCTGCAGGTTGCTGCTTGCAGGGCCCCGCTGACAAAAGACGCTATATGAGCTCTCCTGAATCCACGGCAGTCCAGTCTGTAGGGCCATTGGTAGTTTTAGTTAAAACTTCTAGCTGGGCCTGCAGGGCATGAGGCAAAACCACTTGCTCTCATTACAAGATTTAGCAGAGGGATGCTCTTCAACATCAAGATAATGAGATGTTAGTGTAATATCTGCAGCCAGCCCAGCTATTTGCCAAGTCAGSAGCAGTCACAGCCCTAAGAGACTATGACTCAGACCGAAGCTGCCAGGATTTAGCCTTGCTCAGCCTGCAACTCAGCCATTCCAACGTGAACTAGTAAGGTTTGCAGATAGGAATTTCTAACCTTATACACTGAGGCAGGGATGGAGACTCCTCTTACGCTAAGGTACAGATACATATAAAGCAGTATTTGCATTACTGATGGAAATTCAACTACTGACTCCTACAGTACCATGCTGTTACTCTGCCTTAAGTGCTGAAGTACACACTCGTTCTTGATGTAATTGAAAAATAAGAGGGCACCAGTATAAGACTGAGTGTTTTGGACCATCATTCTGCACCTCCCTCATAGTACTTCCTAAGTAACAATCCATTTTGTATGCATAATTTATATTTTAACTGGAGATTCTGATGATGAATATATTGCAGCCAGAGCTTGTTGTATACTGCTAGCATCCATCCTGAGTCACTGATGAAGTCACTTTGGATATTTGCCTTGGACTCAAGTCATGTATTCCTCAGCTCAGAATCACCAGCTGGAAAGATCATACAGGTGCATTTAAGAATGCAGAGAYAACAGAATCTGTTCCTTGAAACAGAGGACCATGAATCCTCATTTTCCTGCAAAATTTAGATCTGCCCGTAAGAAAMAAGCAGTCCTCACTTCACAGCTTAAGTCTACAATGTCATGGGAATACCCAGAATACTTGAAAGAGCCATTCTGTATATAAGCTAAAGTATCTGCAGTTTATTAGTGTATGGAATTAAAGACATAAATGRATACACAAGCTGCTGTGCTTTAATGCTTTAGATTTAATGAGTTTTAACAATTATACATGCTCTAGGGTCACTGTTTTTCTGATGCTACTAGAACAGCAAAATAAAAAATGTATAAAATACATCTGGTTTCATGATGCTGTAAGAGAAAATGATTCTATATTTATAAAATCAAATTAGCACTTCATTGAAATATCTATTTCTCCATAATGCCATAAATGTAGTTATCACATTAGTCATGCATCACAAAATGACTTTCTGATGCCTCCTCCAAATCCTTCCCTTCCCCTACTTCTGTTTCTTCTTCCAAGTCCTATATGTTTTGTCATAAAATGTGCCTATGTGGCACTGCTTGTTATCAAAATACATTAATAATATATACTTAAATAATTATAATTAATATAATCATAGTAAGTATAATTAATAATGTATATTGAAAGACAAGACGTTATCTGATGGAAAGCTGAAAATCCCCAGTGCTTATTGTTCAGAAATCACTCAGGAAGCTCAGAGACTGCCTTCATGCAGCATGTGAACTGAGAGAACTTCTTAAATACACTAATCCCTGTAAATATAGAGTAAAGGATGAGATTAAAGAAATCAAAGATGTTTTCCCATTAAACTAAAGCATGCATATTCTCAGAGGAAGAAGGAAGATTTTCCTCAATCTGAAAGTCTTCTATTACCATTATTAATCCTACAACATGGTTCTGATTTTCTTCTTTCAATTACTTATTTGGTGAATTGAAACAAAGWTTGCAAATGGTCAAGTATATTCCGTACATCATCATAAAGAAGTCTCCGGACTACAGTGCCATATTACAGTAGAAACACATATCCATGAAATTTCATTCAGAGAGGTTTGATTTCAAACAAATGTCTTTACTGACAAAGTTAGYTATTCAGATCATTATTTCTCCCTCTCTACACCCAAAATAAGAGCATTAATTGATTTCACTTCAGTATGATCCTTAAACAGTTTGTTTTTACTCCAAAAAAGTAGCTCCATTAAAAAAAAAAAGAGAAAACTTAATACGTCTATTTTGTTTATTGCTTTGTAAAATCTAAATCATAACCTTTTTTAACACCTAAATATCAGGTGAATACCAGCATAGATACCACAGCAAAAATTTWAAAAAATGCTGTAGCATAATGAATTACACCTTAGAAGAAGAGCAATGGTAACTTATCACACGCATACTTTTAGCAAAATAAGACACATTAKTTTAAACACTGAAAAAGATATACATATGGCTATCCTGACAATCAAATAAGCAATTGTTTTTCCAAAATACCAGTTCCCTACACAACTGTAATCTGGATTCTGCATTTCTTTCTGAGCTATTAAAAAAAAAAGGTGTGCTAAGTTCTATTTCATGTGTTTACTTAAATCKGCTGAAGACAGTTAACATATACCAGAATATCAGAAAAACGACTGAATTGCATACGGTAGCTGAAGCCTGAATTGCCCTGAAGATCCCTTTACTGCTGAGACAGCATAAAATGCATAATGAATATGGTTTGAATCTTATATTTCAAGCCACAGTAAGCCTCCCTTTACACATAAAGACAGAAGTCTTTTAATACAGAGCGCTCTAGAAATGCAGTAAGTATGGAAACAAAGGATGCCATGTTTGTAGCATCACTTTTTGAGAAGTAGGAACAAATTTTGATATTAACACATGTTCATTACAGGTTAATTTTATCTTACCATAGCCTCTGAGCTATGTTTGAGTCATTAGAAAAGGAAGAAAACTTTCTTAAGAGTTGCTAACACTTATAGGTTTGCAYTGAAGGAAAAGAGTGTGAAGAAAACTTAGCGTCAACGGAAATGCAGAACTGTCTACAACCCCTGAACACTGGGTGCTCGACTCCTCCTGAGACAAAGTCCACGAAGGAGAGAATTTTTCCCCCATTTTGATTTTATTTTTCTTTGGAAATAGGACATCTATTAATTGAATTTATGGATGCAGGGATAGTGACTAAGGCTGTACAAAATCATGAAAAGAATTAACTTAGTGGGGGAGCTCCACCTAGCTGGCAAAGTAACCTTGTTTGGCCCAGTTTAGTCTTATACACTGTACGAGAGAAACTATTTCATTGCACAAGTTGAATCCCTACAGAAGCTCCCTATAGAAACCATAAAGACAAAATGTCCAGGCAGCACATCACTATAGTGCCTGCTGCATCGGATTCCTGAAACACGAGGTCCCTCCTCTGAGGAGCCTCCAGAGATCACTCAGACATCCTGGYTAGGAGAATATCATGAAAAAAATCTTCCCCCTCCAAACTCCTGTCCTCTTTGATTCCCACTCATAGTGAGAAAAAAATATATAAAAGGACAAGGAGACTGATGAAAGAGAAAGTGATAGAAACAGAGATGCAGTGTTTGCACCTTTGATTCTTTATTCCTGTAGAAAGAACTTAGCAGCTCTACAGACCTTGGTGTTTAGAATTTTACAGTAAAGAGATATACAAAAGGGTACATGTGTTTTATGGGTACCTGGCCTTTGGGTTTTGTTTGTTGTGCTGTTGGATTTGTCTTTGTTTGTATGTTTGTTTAACTAATCTTATTATATTAGAATACAGAAGTCTTGGCTAAAAAAAGCAACTTCTCACCTTATTAGGCCAATGGAATTTGAATGTTAGAACTGAAAACAGGACAAGAACAGGACAAAAACAAAAGGGAACTTTTTTTCCACAATTGTAGACTATCATGTCTGTCATGCAACTTACATCTGTTATGTAGAACAGAAATGAGTATGTTACTCACGGAGTAMAGAACACCACACATGCACCAGTTCAAAGYTTCCTTAGTACTGCAGGATTAAAAGGGATTCTGCTGGTCCAAAATAATTTTGATCAAGTTTTTCATAGTCAGATYCTTGCAATACAACTGTAGTTGATGCATAGATTAAAATATGGAACAGGCTATTGACAAAACCAGCAATATACTTGGGATAAATTCACGGAATCTCAGAACAGTTGAGGTTGAAAAGRACCACTCATGATCATCTGGTACAACCTCCCTGGTCATCTAGAGCACAATGCCCAGGACGCCGTCTAGTCAGGTTCTGAGTATCTCCAAGGATGGAGATGCCACAACCTCTCTGGGCAACCTGTTCCAGTGCTCTGTTACCTCACAGTTAAAACAAACAAACAAACAAACAAACAAACAAACAAACAAACAACTCTTTTTTGCTTTAATGGAAATTCCTGTGTTTCATATTGTGCCTGTTGCCTCTTGTCCTGCCACTGCCACCACAGAAGAGAGTGTGGCCCCATCCTTTCAACCCTCCAATCGGATATATACACACATTGGWAAGATCCCTCTCRGCCTTCTCTTCTCCAGGTTCAACAGCCTAGCTCTTCCAGCCTCTCTTCATAAGAGAGATGTTCCAGACYCTCAATCATCTTTGTGGCCCTTTGCTGGCCTCATTCTAATAAATCTGTGGAACCCAGAAGTTGGCACAGTCCTTCTGATGATGTCTCTCCACGGCTGAGCAGAAGAGCAGGATATTTCCAGTGCTGGAAATGCTCTTCCTAATGCAGCCCAGGGTATGGATGGCCGTACTGGTGTGTGGGTGYGTTGCTGTCTCATGCTCAGCTTTCTCTCCACCAGGACCTGCAGGTCCTTTGCAAAGCTGCTTTCCATCAGGCAGGTCCCCAGCCTGCACTGATACCTGGCACTATTTCTCCCAAGGGGCAGGACTTCATACTTCCCTTTGATGAACTTCTCCAGGTTCTTCTTTGCCCATTTCTCCAGCTGTTGGGGTCCCCCTTAATAGCAGCACAACCATCTGGTCTATTAGCTACTCCTCCCAGTTTGGTATCATTGGTTAACCTGTTGAGAACATATTTGGTGCCATCATTCAGGTCATTAACAAAGATGTTAAATAGTGGTTTTATAATTGTTGAAGCAAACATTAATAGCAATTAGGTAAAAATTCTTAGCTTCCATGAATGTTTTATTTATTTTAAATCATTTAAAGAGTCTAAATCAGTTGTTTCAAGTTCTGGAGACCTCCACAGCACTGCTGAAAGAAGGGACAACAAAACTACAAAGCCAAGTCTCTCAGGCTTAGGTTAGCTCTACAGGCATTCAATCTACCATTGCAGACTTTTCTGGGTCTACAAAATTAGAGGTTGAAAATCACTGTGTAAAAGTAAAAAGAATACTTAAAGCCCTCAGCACAGAGCTAGTAATAGAAGATGAGGGTAACACTATGAAAAAAAAAAAAAAAAAGTGTCATAAATCGAAGGTTTCAGGGATGAAAATAAGTACTCTGTATCTWAGAGCACACTCATATGATTGTTATGACCACATATCCTCCCAGAGCCTCAACTCCAGTTTAGAAATCACATAGGTTTTGTTGTATTTCTACCAGTATTTCTACCAGAATTTCTTTCAAGTGACCTGTAGCAATAGCGACAAAATTTGCACTACAAGATCAACAACATGCAGGCAACATCCAACTGTCTTCACTATCTCCAATTTAGACATCATCTTCTATGTTTAAACATCTTAAAGAAAATGGTAGTTTAAAAAATAAAAAATTAAAAAAAAAATAAATAAAAAAAACCCACTAATACAGACCTAAAAAAGGAGGTTATGCAGTGAGGAATGGACACTAAAATTCTCTGACATTACAAAGACATGCCTGAGGCTATATACTCTCACACAGACTATATATCTATTCAATTAGGCCTACTAGTTACACTTACAACACTTGCAAGCACCTTGACATTACAGATTTTTTGGCATTGCATTTGTCCAGTCAAATCAATACTTTAAAGGTATCAAAGCAGGCAGTGTTTTCTCATATATTTATGACCTTGAAATTCAACTACTTTCATCCTTYTACATTCAGGCCTTTCTTTCCTCARCTTTTAAGTGCACGCACCATATCCTASTAACAATATATTTAAATTGCTATAAACTAAAATTTTGCCAACTGTATTATCCTGTCCTTGGGTATGGGCAGTGCTGAATACTAAAATAAAGTATACTACTGTCTGCTTTGGGCCAAATACAGTTTAGGGAAGCTGTACCTGCGCAAACCTGAAGCAGCATCAACACCTTTATGTTCAGTAATCTGTGATGGACCTTTGTCCAAATAATTGGTCAAATCACTGCTTTAACTTATTTCTTAAAACTAAACAAAAATGAAGAATATGTGTGCTGAGAAATTTAAAGTAATTACCTTTTAAAAAAGAAAAAAAGAAAAAAAAATCTTGTTTCTAAGCTTCTGCCCTGGCATTTTTTCTTTTGCAACTGRGAATCATTATTGCTGTCTTTCACTTTCCCCACCATTCATGGCTCTGCAAACAGCTATCATATTTATCTGCTCTCCTCTTAAGTCTACTGTTGTCTAAAGCTAAGAGCTTTTCTCTCCTTTAATGAAAGCCATTTCAGTGACCCTTGTTCCCTTCCTCAGTATCGTTCAGAATTCTACCAAGATTCATATGGCAGCCTCATTTTTTCCCCATTCTCTTTCCATCTATTCCTAACATTGTACTTGCCTTTTTGACCTCCACTGAGCACTGAGCTGACATTTTCACAGAACCATTCACAATGAGTCCAGGATCCTTCCTGAGTGATAATAGCTAATTTAGATCCCATCACTGTGTAGGTCTAATTAGTTGTTTTTCTCCATGTGCATTATTTTGCATTTATCGAATTTGAATTTCATCTGCCATTTTATCACTGAGTCACGCAGAACTGCAAGATCACAAAGCTTTACAGACAGCTTCAGCTTTGATTTCTCTGTAAGCTTTATCATTCCTTCTCTTTTTCTCAGATTGTTTTTAAACATAAAAATACAGAGGCAGTTGTGCTCTGTGTGTCACACATTATCCACCTAATCAAGCATTCTGTGCAATACTGACAAAAAGGAAAAAAAAAAAATAGTGTTTTTAGGCAATAGCATAAGAATACTTTCCTGTAACACTCCTTCCATTTTCAAACACTTCAGGCAAATTTCTAGTACTTGCAATGTCCTGGGGCAACAAATTTCACAGCTTAGCACAAAAGAACCACCTCCTCTTCTCCTGAATAACAGCGATTAGCTTCCTTTGGGACAGCACACAGTGCACCTTCAGTCACCCTTTAATTACACCCATGACCTGATAGACTTCCATCATGCTATCAGTTCTGAAAATCAAGCCATCTCTCGGTCATTTTAACTCAAATTTACAGCATTTCTTTCGTGTAGGCCCAAAATTTAAAAACAGAACAAAAGGATAACAGCAGTCAGACATGTCATTGACATTGTACAAAGTTTTTATGAAAAAAAAGTCTGTGCATTTTCTTCCCTTTAAAAAAAATCTTCTTAAATCTGCCTGAATATAATCTGTCAGAGATTAGAAGTTCTAAGGATGGGAGTCACAAATATGACCAAAAGCTGCACACACTCTTTTTGAGAAATAAATTTACACTAGCTATTCCATACTTGTCTATTTCAGTGTGCATTGTTCCAGATGGACTTTAAACTGAGAGAGCGAGATCATCCTATACCCTATGCATCTCCATACCCTATGGGTCCTTTTTACTGGTCTCTGTGGAAAGTCAAGACTGAAGCAAGTGAATTTTACACTTAATTGAGAGGACAGCGAGATTTCTAGTCATTCTGATGTGTTCCAGGAACGAATCCCTCAGTTGTGGGCTAGCTGCAGAAGCAGTGTGTCCCTAGCATTCATTCCTCATTTTGCCAGCAGCTCCATTGTTCCCGTGGAATGCCGCTGCCATGGGTGCTCATGACTGCAGAAGGTATTCCCAAAGGCAGCTTGGGCCGCTTCCATCGAGCATTGTCAAGGCCAAGAGCAAAACGAAAACCTTGAACTCGTCCTGGTGCTCAGCAGGGTAACAGTGCAGCGAGCAGAGCTTCAGGGTGATATGCTTTCAGCAGACTGTATTACGAAGGAGATGAATTGCTCCATTTTGCGTCAGCTTTGCAAATCTATACCATATGACTGGCTACTAAACGGCGGTAGCCTATTAGAGAACAAGGATTCACAGCTTCTGAAGTTATTGTGAAATGGGCTGGGCAGGGAGGGAGGCAAGAGAGGTTCCAGAATTTACACAAATGGGAGGCACAGTCTGAATTCAGGAAACTGCTTCAGTATAGATAAATCAGTGCAATTACACATCCATAATTCTATCCATTTTTCAGCTTGCCTCGGCCCTTGGCTGAAGAGATTTCAGCAAAACAGAAATATGTTCCACATAACTGCACTGGTTATTTCTCACTTTCTTTAGTGTTGTGTCACTTTTTTTCCAAGACTAAAACAAWAGCAATGTTAGTTAAGTGCACTTTTTAAGTATCAAATGATTTGAAAAGGAGCAATAAACATCCTAAGTGCATTGCTCTAAACAGAAACTTTGACTGAGAATGCATGTAATATCAAATCCTTTTCCCTCTAGCCCAGATTCACCAGCACATATCATTATAGCAGTTAGAATGCAAGTAACCCACTACTTTCCAGTAAAAAAAAAAAAAACAAAAAGTTGTCTCTCCTCACATAATCTAGAAACAAAGCAGAAGAGATTGATCTTTCTCAAAATACTCCCTATTACCTTAAAGGAATGGGAAAAGCAAGGTAGGCACCAGTCTCTCAAGGCTACTTGGCAGTCTATGGTAAAGGCCTTAGGAATATTAAATGTAGTTTGATCTGTTCTTCAGATGACAGAGAGAGATAGATCTCACACTTTTATCTTCCCTCCACTGCAAAAATCATGGCTTTTTTCAGGAAAGATTGAGCCAAGTTATAGACCAGCTGAAGAAAGGGGACAGCAGCAGAAATCTTCTCACCAGCTGAGAAAACCATCATGTGGTAAGTCATACACAGCCACATCAGGCTCTATTACATACCAGGTACCAGAACACAGAGAAAAACTACTTTCTCATTTCTATTCACGATTGAAGTCAGTTCTGAATGATATAATGTCAATAGCAGAAGAGTGCATAATGAATACCAAATGTCAAAACATGTTTAGAAAAGGCTGAATGTAGCAAAAGAAGAAACARGCATGTTTTAAATATTAATAAGCAACAGGTTTCATTAGCATTTATTCCAAGGGAACAGCTTGTCAAAGTATACATTTTATTAAAACTCCACAGGGCTAGCATGAAGTCACTCCTACCATCGTTCTTAACGTATAAATGAACAAAGGCGTGATGTGGGGAAGTCCAATATCGGCTTGCTGTGGAAGGAAGGAGATCTAAAACAAAGACTGGAAACTCTAGAGGCTTAAGGCAGAAGAGAGATTAGAGTGAAAAGAAGAACAGAAGGCACAGAAACCAAGAAAGGCATTTTTAAGTGTGACCACAGACGTAAGCTACAACCAAAGGGTGACATKAACAAACCACATTATCTTGTGCTCTGACACTCATAATGTCAGACCCAGTCCATGAAGTTATGGTATTTTTGCTTCTCAGAAAAGCTAAACACAGAATCAAGAAAAACAATACCAATTAATATTTCTTTAGAATATGGAACCCTAAGCAGAGTCATGCTCAACCTGTGCCACGTGCTCTGGGTGTCCCTGCTGGAGCAGGGGAATTGGACTAGATGATCTCTAGAGSTCCCTTCCAGCCTCAACCATCCTGTGATTCTGTGAACTGTATCAAGCAAGACCTTTTAGTAACTCAAATACTGAGTTGGACTTTATTAAGATCTTCTGCTTCTATTCCTTCCAAATGTTCTTTTTTTCTAACTTTTCTTTATTTCAAAAAAAATCTTTAATAGAAGCAAAAAAATTGCTTAAGATAAACAAAACAAAATTGTTCTTACAGATAATACACAGGAGAAGTAATGGAATGTGCCCAGCTTTCCTTTTTCCTTTATCCAACGCAGGGAATCCTACAGAATGAATTGGAATGATTTCAGTGACCTAAGKATTCCAGTCTACCTGAAACTAGAGAGCAGACTTTTCAAAACGGATACTGTAAAGATAMATTTATCTTGCTGCAAAAGTATTTTTACTGTTTGCCAATGGGATTGCAAGAACAATATCAATAAACTCGATTACATTATCTTAGGGAAGAATTTGCTTCTAGCACAAAGAATTAAGAGGAATCTGGACCTGTCAAGAAAGTGACACTAGTTGTTAACTTTGCTAGCACAACATAAAAAGCCATTAAGGCTCYATATCTTATTCAGCTTTCTCTGATTTCCCTTGGACTGTACACCTCTAACTTATTTTCTGTTCAACAATAGTCAGTACAGTGGTAGAATTACTGTCCATGCATTTAAACTGCAAGAATCATTAGCTTCTTTTTGGTTTTATGATAAGCTCTATCAGGACTACCTCCCATTTTCTCTATTTTTAAAGGTCTTTGAAACTACTATAGAAAAATGACACAGTATTAAAGTCAGCTTTTTCCAAAATACTGTATTCTGACTCTAACTATTTCTTTTCCCCTTGGGATAAGAGTTTGCTGCACAAGCATGCACTTTTATTGCTTAAAAACTTTTAAATGATCAAATAGTTAAATCCTTGAATTTCCCATTTTGCCCACTGGTGTCGTCGTGCGACAGCTCTCCGAAATTCCTTCTCTGAGCTACCAGTGAGCAGAAAGGCTAAGCACCCCTTCCTGGAATCAAGATAAGGCATTACCTTCCCACCACCTTTGCAAAGGAATATCGGTTGGAGGCTTGTTTAACATTAGGCAGATGCATTCATATTCTGGGGAAGGTTTTACTAACTTGCACTGACTTGCTACAAGCAGTAACAGGCAGGAATTGCCCATAGTCAGCAGAGACGACCTCTCRGCTCAGAAGGCTTATAAAAAGAATTGGGTAATAGTCTAATTATCACCACATGATTCCAAAACAATAAAAGTATATGCAAAAGAACACAATTTTCTTATATTATTAATTCATTAAGCTCTTCCACTCTCTGCTGTTTTTAAAAGACAGACATTGCTTGAAGTACTAAAACTGTTTTTCCAGAATTGCTTCTCAGAATGCTTTTCAGCCAGTCTTTTAGGCAAATCTTTGTATCTGGTGCTATGCATTTCAAATGCAACTAGGATGCCTAGACATGTGAAACAATCACACTGCCCCTGCCACACTTTTCACCAAAAGCAGTTATTGGACATCTAGGATTGTTGGGAAGAGATCCAGAGGCACCGCCAGCATAGACGAGATGAGCATTTGTCTTCTCATTTCCATCCCAGATACCATGAAGTCACACAACAGTCATTCCTGTGCCTACCATAACAGGGAGATGCTTTCTTTCAAATGGAACCACGTCGGACAACTGTGTTATTGACAAAGGGGCTATCCACCGTGTGCTGTGGATTACTAAATCCAAGTGTCCTCCGCAGCGGGCCTCAGGCAAAACCARTGCAGCTCACCCAGCTGCTCCCTTAACCAAGGTTAACTCGAGGGCTGCGGGGGCAGTAGCTCTGGCAGCCACAAGGCAGCAAAGCGCTGAGGCACAGTTGCATCTTCGGCCAGCACATCTGCTTGCAAAAATGATTATCTTGTTACACCCCTGGGCTGAGGGGCCTCAATCTGAGGACATCGAGATCAGCCACCACRGCCGTCTTCGCCAGCCCCTGGCACGTGGAAGTGGCTGCAACACTTACCTGGAAGGTGACAGCTACAACTCGGCCTAAAGGGGCTCTGGAAAGGAGATGCTTCCTAGAATGAAGCAYCCTTATCAATGAATGTGCAAACTCCCTTTCCCCATTACTCCACCTGCTGCAAGGGCCCTTCTCAGGGCTTCAGGCKTCTAAATGGGACAACTGCCGGGGGTGGCTGGAGTCCCCGTTCCTACAACCACCCACTCCGTGCCACCGCTGGAAGGCCAAGGCAGGCTGGCCCTGAAGCACGGGGAGGGGAGGGCAGGGGCAGAGCCGCTCACGCTCCCGCTCCGGCTTCACGCGGCACCGGGACCCAACGGCCCCGCGTGCGGGGAAACGGGCCCGTGGTCGCCATGCTAACGCGGCCGGGCGCGCGCGCCCCCACCCCGGGGCAGGGGCAGCCACAGCAGCACCGCAGGGCCRGGGCCGCCGCCGGGCGCCCCTGGCAGCCATCACCGGAAGGCTATTTATAGGTTGGCCGGATACGCGCTGACGTCACGGGGCGCACCGCCCCCGTGCGTCAGCGTCAGGCGCACGCAATGGGAACGTGACACACGCACGGCGCGCTCTATTTATAGCGGCAGGGG